>JAIFZK010000186.1:2917500-3517500 GCA_027481765.1 Tenualosa thibaudeaui | reverse complement strand
TGAAGAAGGTGTTGAGAGAGTTGAGGAAGTCTGTGTTGTCCTCACACGGCAGGGGTGTTGGTTTGTAGTCTGTGACTGACTGGATGCCTTGCCACAGGCGTCTGGTGTCTTTTGTGTCGCTGAAGTGTGAGTGGATTTTCTGTCCATATTTTTCTGCCCGTTTGGCTGCTCTCACTCCCCGGTGCAAGTTGGCCCTGGCTGATCTGTGGGCGTCTTTGTCACCGGACTTGAAAGTAGTGTTGCGTGCTCTCAGGAGCTCACATACCTCCCTGATGAACCAAGGTTTGTCGTTTGCTCGTACAGTGACAGTCTTTGTGACTGTGACATCATCCATGCATTTGGAAGTAAAAAGGACGACATTTAAGCATTAAAAATTCAATGTCCTCAGAACGGTGGCTTGAGATAACTGCAGTGTTTGTGCACCAGTTGTTGTTAATAAAAATACACACACCACCTCCCGAGATTTACCGGTGCTGGTGTGGTTCCTGTCCGCCCAAAATGTTCACTTGGATGGCGCTGTCCGGAACGGTGTGGTTAAGCCACGTCTCAGTGAGAATGATGGTGTTGCAGTCTCTCACCTTTCTTTGTGTAGTTAAATCCAGTTTGAGGTAGTCCATTTTATTTTCCAAAGAACGAACGTTGGATAGCAGGATAGTGCTGTCCTGTGAGGGTTTGCTTTTAACCTAGCACTGATACCAGCTCGACAGCCCCGCTTGCTAGGTCTAACATACCTCTTGCGATGCATGCTAGGTCCCACACACCGCTACACCATGTGCACATTGACGTCAAAGGCGACATCTCCGCTGGTCTCACTTTGTAGTCGTGTGGATGTATGCACACTTCGCTTATACCCACCCTTGCAGTTGTTGCATTCAAGTAGTAAGCTACTACAGCCTTCTGCTCGAGGCTCGGAGCTTGAAAACAATACCAGGCATGACATGTCAGGAAACAGACAAAATGCTGCATGCCGCGTTTGAAGGAAGAATTTTGGGAGAAAATGGATAGTGCGAGTGAACTAAATGTCATGAAATAAACACACAAACGTGTAATTTCGATGTTTTCTTTATGGCAGTGTGAAAGGTAACAAGTTAAGGACAAACTAGCCCAAAATCTCAAATTTGACCAGGGCACGAAAAACCGTGTCTCGCCATGTCTCACCTTATTTATTATATTATATAAAGGTTATTTATTTATAATATATAAAGGTATTTATTTAAGATGCCTTCATCAGTTACCGGAGGACACTGTCTAACATCATCAATCCAGGTATTCATGATGAGGTATTCATGATGTCACTGGTCCAGGTATTCATGATGTCACTGCAGAAAGTCAGTTTACAATGACATCATAATGAACTGATGACCGACACGTCACCGCAGCAATGGCGGCATACACAAATAGTTCACCAAATTCATCTATAGGATGCTATAGTCTACGAATGCTGTCTGGAGAAGATAGATTTTTTTGCAGTAGTATTGTCTCATGGCGCTTTACAGCAAGGAGCACCCAAGAGCAACAGGGGCAAGGAAAAACTCCCTTATGTTTAGTTAGTCTAGGAAGAAACCTTGGGCAGATCCACGACTCAAGGGGCCAACAGCCAGGGGTCATGCAGGAAAAGTACCATCAGTAGTTACTATGATAGACTACAAGTTGTCCATGGTTTTAGCTAAGCATCATAATAGTTCCAAAGTATGATCTCATAACATTACAAGGTAGTCAATCCAGAGGTGATTATCAAGAATTATGGCAGTACAGTGTAAGAGTAGCCAGATATAGTGTTAAAGTCTAGGAGTGAGATGGGTCATGGAGGTAACCCATGGGAGGTCTACGAAGGGCCTTTAAGATGTATAACCTCCCGTAGTGTTGGTTGCAGTCCTCTCAGGAGGGTTGTATATAAGTAAAGAGAGAGTTGTACGGCATGACGCATGAAAGGTTTGTGGTGGCATTAGGCTATAACAGCATAACTAAGTTATGGTGCATGGCAACCCAGCACTACTGCAGGGATGGTCAGTGGCTGCCATGCACACAGCTGGGGGCAACAGCAGAGGCAGTCCCTCCCAAAAGTTTTAAGTCTAGACTTAAAGGTATTGAGAGTGTCTGCTTTTTGGATGATGGGGGTGGGGTTATTCCACAAGAGGGGTGCACGATAGAAAAAGGCTCTTCCTCCTAATATAGATTTTTATATTTTCGGGATTACAAGAAGACCAGCATTCTGGGATCTTACGGTTCTAGGAGGGTGATAAGGGACAATTAAGTCTTCAATATATGTTGGAGCATGACCATTTAGGGCTTTATAGGTTAGGAGGAGTATTTTAAAATCGGTTCAAATAGGGAGCCAATGTAAAGAGGCGAGGATAGGAGAGATATGTTCATATTTTTTAGTCCTAGTGAGTGTTCAGGCCGCTGCATTTTGTATTAGCTGTAGGTTTTTGATCCAGGTATTACTACGCCCAGAGAACAGAGCATTACAATAATTAAGCCTGGAAGTAATAAACACATGTGTTAATTTTTCAGCATCCTCAAAGGATAGGAACTTTCTACCCTTAGTGATATTTCGTAGGTGGAAAAAAGATGTATTTTGCTATTTAGAGAGAGATCCTGGTCAATAATTACCCTGAGGTCTATAACTTTTGTGTTACATGACGGTGAAAGGCCACATTTGGTAGTTTTGGTAAAGAGGTAGAAATTTGTTCAGCTGTTTAGGGACGATCATCATACCTTCAGTTTTATCAGAGTTTACACATATGTAACATAATAATTTCTAAGCTGGTATTTACATTTATTATACTGACGCGACATTATCTAGACTTACCTGTCTAATGTGTACTTTATATACAAACATACAAGAGTTTTGCAGTAACACACTTACAGTGCCCAGCATAAATGAGTACACCCCCTTTGAAAAGTAACAGTTTAAACAATATGTCCATGAAAACAAAAAATATTTCCAAAAAATTTGTTGGGGTGTACTCATTTTTGCTCCCCCTAATTTGAGTAAAACTGAAAAATATGTAATCTAAGTTATATTATTATGCAAACTTTTGTGTTGTATGTTACGCAGATGTGATATTAAACTTAGTCTGCAAAATTTTTGGAAATATTTTTTGTTTTCATGGACATATTGTTTAAACTGTTACTTTTCAAAGGGGGTGTACTCATTTATGCTGGGTACTGTATATGACTTCAAAGTCAACCCTTAGTCCAAACCAAAGTTGACTAAGCAATCAAAAGCAAGTTTCAGGGGAGGGGACGGGTCTGCACATTAAGTGGACATATCTGAGTGTCCTCCTCACTGCACATACTTAAAGTGCTACATAGCAGGAACTAAGTTGTTCTAGTTGCACATTTTACGGTTGTGGTGGCTTTAAATCAATTATAATTCAACATGAATAAAAATAAATATAAATTAAAAAATGGAGCAACACAGATGTAACTGTAGCTTAAATTTTAATTAAGGTGCACAACAAAAGAAAACAGGCACTAATGTTTTGATGCCATATGACAAAATTCATGACTTTTTTTTGTTGTTTTTGTAGACGAAATGGTCTGAAACCATCTATATTAAGGGTTGTATTGCAGCTCTGGAGGACTGGCTGCCACGGAATATCTACATAGTAGCTGGAGTCTTCATGGTCATTTCTCTGCTACAGGTGAGACATCATGTGAAAATGCAATTTTTGGACACCTGTACACATAATATTAACTAGAACAGTGCTTCTACTTAGGTTGTAGTGGGTCACAGGTGCCATCAAAATCCTCACGAAATTTCACTCTTACACAGCGGAGCTAACAAGAAAAAAAAAAAAAACCTGTACGATTGCTGAACAACGCTGCTAATTATCAGCTGATTTGCTACTTGGTAGCCTATATAAAACTTTTACTTTCAACTCAGGATGTCTATGTAGCCTAGTAGATCAGACTTTCATTTTGCTTCGCTAAGTGTGCACTCTCAATAGACATACTTCACAGTGGGTGGGCACTTTGTTTGAACTTTTAATCTGTTGGTTCTGCCTTCAATTTCTGTTCACTGATAAGCGACTAGGAAATCTGAAGCCTTTGGAGAGTAGCTTGACTAGCGAAATACAATACTGAGCGGAGGTACCATAATGACACTAGTCTGGTTATCTATGAACATGGAAAACGTGTCTGTTTTCATTGGGAATTTAACTGGTAAATGTGCTGATAAAACGAGATGTCTAGTTCAATTCAATTCAGTTTTATTTATACAGCGCCTTTTACAATAGTATTATCTCATGGCGCTTTACAGAAGGAGCACCCAATAGCAACAGGGGCAAGGAAAAACTCCTTATGTTTAGTTAGTCTAGGAAGAAACCTTGGGCAGAACCAATGTTTCAAGGGGCTAACCCAACTGCCAGGGGTCATGCAGGAAAAGTACAATCAGTAGTAACCATGATGGACTTTATGTTGTCCATGGTTTTAGCTAAGGATCATAATACTTCCAGAATATAATGCTTCAACAAATTGTCCAGCAACTTATGAAATGACAAGCAATGGTATTTTAAGGTATGAAAAGGTATTTAGGCAGATATGAAAACATTTATGAATGAAAGTAGTGGCAAACTTTATTTGTGAATTAAGTTATTAAGTGAAATGTATTGGTTCAACTTTATGGTGAAGAACTACAAGCCCACGCACATATTTTTTCACATTAGAGAGAATGAGGGCACAAATGTACTGGTTACAGGACTTCAAGGTTTAGCCAAGGCTACTTGCAGAAAGGTTCACTCATCATGATGAATTCATGGATGCATTTCATTGATCAGGAGAGGGAAAAAAACCTGCAGAGATGTTGGTATTTGCCATCTAGACTATAGACCCCTTTAGTGCAAACATTCCTGTGCGAGTGCCACTACAGACGGCCAGAAAGCCTCCCTCCGCTACTAGAACAAATACAAAATTGAGCATTCTCAGCTGTGTGTTATACAGAATCATATAACAGCACACCTTGAAGGCCATTATCCCTCTTATTACCCGGTTGCAACTTGTGTGTAAGGAATAGAGCATAGAAAAGCTTGCAGCTCGGAAAGAAACCTGTTCAGTTGCTGTACTACTTTCTTTTGAACAGTGGTTATAGCTCATAAAGCTGATTCCATTGTTACTGTTATGGAGTTCAACTGCTGTTTCCTTTGGTTGTCATAGTTACCATTCAAAAGAGCATTGATGTTGACTTTAGTACCTTTTACAGAAAACCCTTTAACCTATGGAGAACTGTCTAGTCATGTTACTAGCAAGTTAGCAGGTTATAAATGGTGATAAGCTTGGCTTCTACACGTAGTTTATATGTATAGTTAGATTTCAGACTCAATAAGTTTGTTTGCCTTGACAAGAGCCCTAAGTCAAACAAGACAGGCACAGTGGATGTACCTTTTGAGGAGGAAAATCTGTGCTAAATTAAATGTCTGCACCTACTTGTTTGATCATGGAACATGGTGCCAGCATAAACAGTAGTAACCAGACCGAATCATGTCATGGATTTTGGTGCCTCAAGTCCATGCCAATTAAATCCCCAGCTGTTTTTAATCCGGTTTAATTCAGTGTTCCGAAATTGGACATCAGAAGCATCACTGCAGGTTGCGTCTCTGCCATCTCTGCTCCAGTGGTGGCTGTAAAATTTGTGGTGAAACAATCCCGTTTGCCTGTTGCTGAATTTTGGTAGGTTAAGTAACATTGGCCTAGTATCAGAGAACTAAGAAATACTATTTCATATTGCCACAGAAAAACCTGTGTAGTTGACTTGACTTCTTATTATATCAAGGTTAACCACAATGTACATTTCTCAAAAAAATAACCCCACAAACTGCAAAACACAGCTGATACCCTGAAAAAGCTTATCACTTTACGAAAATGCTTAGCATATATGTCTCAAGCAAATGTCAATTAAACTGTTGCCATCAGAACAAAACATTCCTGTCCTATGAACATGATTGTCAAAATGATCAATAGACTGTGGGAGATCATACAGGATTCATGCAAGTACAAGCCTACTAGAAATAGCAAATTGCATATGGCAAGTGGCACAACACTTTTGTTGTTTCTTGTTTCTCTATTGCATTTTTACCAACCTGACATTAGCAGCCGATCATGCGGAAAAAAAAAAATATCTAGCAAGTAATTATGAGCAAAAAGTACTCTGTTTGTTGGAAGCATTAAAAAATAATGTTAAGATATAGGTTATAAGTCAGGGGGTGATTTGAAGATTTGAAAATTGAAATTTTAATTTCTGTTGAGAATCCATGCTTGACACTCGACACCAAAGAATTGGCTAAATATTCCTACATCAAGCCAAGGACACATCAGCTCAATTGAAGATGAATAGGCTGCAGTGTAATCTAGGTTGGTTAGCCAGTCTTCAAGACATAATTAACACCTTTTTCATTAGCTACATGGGAAAATAAGACATAAGCACAGTTGCTGCTTTTGCCTCAATCCCTTATCAAAATGAGAACATGATATATTTTGCTTACCATGGCCTTTACTGCTTGTCTGAGGCATTGTCGTAGCAGGCCTCTGTCACCTCAGTGCTTTCTCCTTTAATTTCTCCCCATAAAAAAAGTTCTCTGCGATGGTCATCACTTCACAATTCCTTTTCCCAGAGGTGGAAAGTGACAAATAACATTTACGCACGTTACTCGGTTTGTTTTCAATCATTGCCAACTAATTGTTCCGTAAAATACGGATTTGTCCCGTATTGATCTCGTACGGTATTTTTGCGTTACGTAAGACTGAATATTAGGCTGTGATTTGTATGAGATAGGAGGCTATAAGACAACACCGCAGCTGTTATCCTTCATATGATGCAGAATCCATTGCCAAGATAAGGTAAAAAAAAAGAACAAAATAGAGAAACCCGCAAAACTCCAGAAAAAGAGTGAACACTGGAGCGACTTTTTCCCAAATGGAAGGAGTTACTGAGGGAAAAGAACTTCCAACGAGATGCTGAAGTTGTCTGCTTTCCTATTGACAGGCAATTAAAACAAACTAAATTGAAAGGTTTTATTTCCCCAAAGCTTAGTATGGCTAAGCATCCGCTCCGCGTCTGGCTCTCATCACTCTGGAGTTATTCCACGATAATTACTGCCTTGCAGAACGTCACCCTTACATAGTAATCGCATACTTTTATGAAGATGGTGCGGTGTATGGTGTATCTGTAGCCTATATCATAAGATGGCAGTTCTGCCAACTGATTAGGAAAGGTTCAGAAAGGCTAACTATCCATCTTATAAGTTGTCATTGCTTATTAGCGTTACAAAACAAGGGAAACCTAATGGGATGCTAACTATGGATGGACATTTTCAAGGTTGTGTGCCCTTTACCTCGAATGAAACGATTGTATGAAATCTATGAAGACAATGCAATAGTATTTTTACCGCCTTGTAGCCTACCTGATATTGGGCTGTATTCTTGACACACCTTGGCCCTCATTTATCTAATAAACGTGGAAACTAGCATGTTTGAGCGCAGGAATCATCTTACAAACACCTTCAAAGGAATGCATGAAAGTGGGGCATATAAAACTTTATTTCCCAGACATTTGTCCCTTTTTTTTTTTTTTTTTTTTTTGTCAATATGATCTGTCCCGCAATCCTGAATGCATGAAGGACTATCAATAATAACAGAATATGTTTAGTTAAGGCGGTAAATGCACAGGGGTAGTTTTGTCCAATATAGGCTATAACCTATATAACTCAGAAATTCAATTCTCTGACAGGAATGCTGCACTGTGTGATCCCCTAACTTGAAATTGTCTGTACACCATGTCCTGACTTGACGTGAATTTGAGTGTAAATAGCCTACCATTCATTCTAGCTCACGTTCAGATTGATAAATACTACGTTTTGCATGGTAATGAGCGTATGCACAGTTTTCTGTTGTATGATAGTTGTAAATTAGGGCCTTTGTGCCCAGAGTGCGGAATACACACACAGAGACTACTTAAACATAGAGAATTTAGGCAGAGTGAAATTTTTTACTTTTTTACTTTTACTTAATTACAGTTTTTCAGTACTTTTTCCACCTCTGCCCTTCCACAAGTGTCTACATCCATTCAGGAAATGACTAGGCTAATTAGCTAGAGGGCTCAGCTTGCCACTGTTAATAAGCTAACATTAACTGCTCTGTTCTTAAAAGTTAAATGAAGTTTGGACATGTGCAGCTACATAGTTTTCCAAAATATACCTAACTACATCCAAAGAGTATATTGTAGTGATTCTTGTTTGTATTCCACTGTAAAGTTATTACAATTTTCTCATTTGCTTCTGTCAGGTCAATGAAGGCAGTACGTTATAGGTCGCGGCTTGTGTCAGTCATGGTCAACACATAACTGTAATCATTTACACACACAGTAGCACTGTTTCACAGGGGGGAGTTATTTGCAATAAGAGACCATTCAAACTCCATAAATCCACCGGCCGCGGGGGCATCATGTGTAACATTGTGTCCACATGCCAAGTAACATACTTGACATTTCTTGGGGCGCTTGTTTAGTGAATTTGGTTACGCCATGCTAAGCATACAAGTAAGCATGTGCATGAGAAAATCTACCTATCTTGCTAAGTATGCTGAAGACTGGTAGAGTTGTAATGTGAAAGCTTTCTTCTTTTGAAGATTTAGTTTTAAATTACAGATAAACCTACCTTTACACAGTAATGTTCCCGAGCTGCTAGAGACATTTCATAGGTGCATCATGTAGCCTAAGGTGGTGTATTTAAATATATATATATATATATATAAATAGCCTGAAACGAGGGACATTCTAAAATTATTAACATGAAAAAGCTTAACGTAGCTTGATGTCTGAAAACAGCGACCATTTATCACTAAAGTTCTTATGGACATCACTAGTCATGCTTACTTTCACCTCTCCAAATATCAAAACCGAAACCAGTATTACAGGAGTTAGGCCCCTCTACATTACAGATTTTCCTCTGCATATAAAGAAAAAGTTTAACTTGACTTTGTCCCAAAACAATGATCAATTATCACCAAACTTCTTATGGACAAATCTTGCCAGGAGCACTACCACCGTCTTAATATGGGGGTCTGGATCTGATTTTTGGAGAAGCAAGGGAGAACATGGCTAGTGATGTTTATGAAAAACTTGGTGGTGATTTAGGACATCATGTCATGTTAAGCTTTTTATCGAATGGGCGCTGTGGAGAGGAAAACGCACACACACAACTTTTGCACACAGACGATTTGTTATATACACTTGAATCTTAATTTGTTGATGTTTCAAATCAATTTCACAATACTAGGGCGATATTTTCTGCAACTATGTGTAAATATATATGGAAGCTCAGCTTCCCACATCGGCCTAAACTATTGCTAGTTCACTTGCCCTGATGGAAGGCAGCCACAGTAGACAGAAATGCCTATAGCTGAACAGTCTTTAAACATTCTACCACTGGGATATAAAATGTTTAAAAACTCATGTGAATAGGAGGAATATGTCCAATTTAATGATGAAGCTTGATGGGGGCATACAGATCTAGCCGTGTGTGCCTCTATGGCAAGCCATTTAGTTCAAATGCAAAAATCAGTTACTGAAAAGATTGCAGTTGAAGCTACTGCAGTTGTAGCTATTCTAGCTATTGGTAAAGTGAATATACTGCATAGCTCAATACAGTTATTATTCATATAATAATTGTAATAATGAAATTAACCATTGGTTTGAACCTTTTTTCTTCAGGTACCGATTGTAGTACAGTAACCGTTAGCACCATCAATTTAGCACCAGTAACGAATGAAACCCAATTGATATCCAACCCTACTTTTGTTGAGACTGAGTCAAGACAAAGTCTTCCAAGTGTCAAGACCGAGACCATTTTTTTTTAAATGTTGCCATAACCCAGAACATAACAACAAGTCATATTTCATAACCATTATTTAGTGTCACCCTAATTAATATTCAGCAGGCACAGTCCTATAAGTTGCTCTGGAAATCCAGAACTACATCTCAAGATCTAGATCTGACCACAAAAACTCCCTTATGTTTAGTGAGTCTATGAAGAAACCTTGAGGAGATCCTCAAGGGGCTAACCCAACTACCAGGGGTCATGCAGGAAAAGTACAATCAGTAGTAACCATGATGGACTACCAGTTGTCCATGGTTTTAGCTAAGCATCATAATAGTTCCAAGGTATTATCCCATAACATTACATGGTAGTCAATCAAGTTATGTGGAAATGTGTCTTAATGAGCAGGTAAGCTAATGTTTTCAGTGTTGTGTAAGGTAGCTAATTTGCTAATGACAGGTAGCCAGTAGTTAGACTAACTGTTAAAACTAGCCAGCACAGTGGGTCAACAAAGCCAAAGTGCAGTAATTGTCAGTTTTGTCAGTTACTGTGGTTTGCCTTGGTATTTGCTTGGATTTTGTAGTTACTGCAAAATTGACACTCTACAGATAGACTATCTCTGTAGACTCTATAGACTATCTCTGAAATGGAACATGATTGCACTAGGATATTTTGTCACAAGACAAAGCAGATGTCACAAAGCACATTTCAAGTCTTTACTCAATTTTGACAAAATGCGTGCGGTTTGCCTTCCTAGTAGTGTTTAGGTTTGTAGGACATTGATATCTTATATATCTTATTTGATGGGTAAGTTACTTTCACATGCAAAATTTTACAACAAATGAGTCAGAGCCAATATTTTTTTTCACCACAGCAAAATTTGGTGTGGAAGAACTCGTATGAATGTGTATTTTATCACCTCTGTAATCTCGTGAATATTTATTATAAAAGTTCAGAGTTGGTTTGGAAGGACCTCATAGATCTACGATCATGAGGATAGGTCAGCATAAAGTCATGTGGCTTCAGAACCATGTCAGAAGAGGAGACTTGGCCAAGGAACTCCACCAAAGCTCAGATCAGTCTCAGTAGGTTTTTAAATAAATTATATTGCACGTAATAAAAGGCAAGTATGTGTCACAATACACATGGAAACACCTCTGGTTTTGGTTTGCTCAGTTTTTCTTTTTGTTTCCTTTTGCTATATCAGATGGTGGGCATATACCTGGCACGAACTTTAATTGGAGACATTGAGAAGGTCAAGTTCAGCTATTATTGATGTCTCTTGAGTGGATGAAGAGGAAGAGATTATGACCTTGGAACCTGTGAAGCTGAGTCAGATATCTTCTGTATGGCTTTGTCTTGACTGTAGATTTTTGTTTGGGTTTCCTGTTTCCATGCATTGACATTTTTAAAGTAATTTTGGGTTTTTAGATTACAGACCGATATTTACGCCTGCTGACAGCAAGAGTAAGAATTTCACAGACCAGTTCACTTTCATTTCGCAGTGTGTACAAAATCGTGAAGGCCAAAAAAACCATGAAGGCTATTATCAAGATACCTCTTGTTTTTCCTAAATCTTGGTTTGCTTGTCTGTTTCATGTCAAAATCCAAAGTTTTCTGTTTTATGTGCAAATACAAAACAACTGTAGTCCATTGTGTGTTTATCTGTTCAGGGTTGCTTAGCAGCACAATAAAGGTTTTGTCTAAAGGTAAACTATGCAAGAATTTGAGGTCAAATGAATCATTACAGAATGAATGAAGGCTGTCTCAGCTCCCTCTCTCGGCCACTGGCACCTCGCAGAAAAAGGAAACCAAAAGTAACTCACAAGTGAGCCTTAACATAACTCTCTGAAAATTATCCAGTCCTCCAGTTTGTATAGGAATCCACATGTATTGACAAGAATTTTGAATATAAGTCACAAAATAAAAATAAAAGGATCTACGCCTGCTCCATAGTCCAAAAATCCAGACTTGCATTGGATTCCTTTAAAACTAGTGGGCTAGTTGCTAGCTAAGCATGCAAAACCCTGCAACCAAAAACCACACATAGTCTTATTGACACTGCAGTAGCATACAGCCGGCATCTTTTGATCCTACTGCCAGTGGTGTAATGCTGTGGAAGGTTTTCTCTGCAAGAGTTTCATCTTGTAGACAGACTGCCTCAGGTGGACTATCCCTTCCCTATAGCCTTGCTTTTCTGGCCTCAAGACAGAATAACTTTGGTCAGTAAAATGACTTTGAACTGTTTGTATTTTTACTGTCTGTACTTCTAATAAGGATGTGTAACTCCACATCCTGTCCACTCTACAACTATTGGCAGCTCTGGTAATGATTAGGTAAAGTGCAATATAATGCAGTTTTCTGAGGAAAACAAAAGAAGAATCAATATTTTGAACGAAACCATATCTTGCCCATCCAAACCAGGAATTCCAGTAATTGTAGAGATAAGTATTTTTGTAGTTTTGTTACTGTGTGCCTTTAACATACTGCATTTTAGACTTTTTACCTCTTATGTTTTTCACAACTTACAGGATTTTTAAATAAAATGGAGAAAATAATTTTTGCAATCCTCTTGGTTATTTTACATGAATTAATAAATGGTGGACAAGTCAAGACCAGTCCTAGGTCACTTCAATGGGCTATTACATTTTCAAAGTAGTTACTTAATCTGATTTAATACAATGATTTAATGTCATTTCTGAGTGGGTCCTCATTCGTCGCAGAGTGGACTGTAATTTTAGGATGGCTTAGTTTAGTTATATTGAGTGGCCAGTGGAATCTGGATCAAAGTAATCTGGATTTGATCCAGATTAAATCCAATGTTTTGCCATCTGTGATAAGGGCCCGGTTGTTCAAACGTAACCTTTGATTCCACATTTCAAATCTGGATCACTTTTATCTATATTAAATTGAAAAACTGAGCCCTAATGACCAAACGTCCGTTTCTATACCTCTGTACTAAACTAGTTGAATTTGATTTTTGGTCGTTCTCCATGTCCAGTTGATTCAACTCAAGTAATGTGTTGTAATCTTTTCACATGGTGCAATAATTTCATGAGGGCTTGTCTTCTGATATGTAATTTACATTTTTGCAAGTGTGCCAGGTACGAAAATTTTAGTCAAGTTTGAGTGTGCCATTTCTGGTGTGAACAGAAAATGTCACAATGTGTTAAAGAAAAGTCTATTTGGAATTATGCATGAGCTTTAGTGAAAAACTAAAACAAAATCCACTAGAGGTGATGACAAGCCCGAGAACACGTGGTTCCGCAACCCATTGCATTCCACCACCCAGCAATACACTCACAGGTCATATATCCATCACATGTACAAATGTGTGCTGTAAATGTCAATGTTGCGCGATTAAAGTGACTTGTTTCTTAGTTAAGATGAAAACATCTCCCGCACGGTGGGAATAAAGTGAATCATTAGTATTCAGTTATTTATGGAATTGTATTATTATTCTCTTTATTGTTATTAAAGTTGGGCTGTTTTGTAAGGTAAGTAAAAGCAAAAGATGGGTAGCCTCCGCTACAAACTTTTTAGCCACAGGCGGTTTGTGTGTGTGTTTTAGTCGGTGTGTAAGCCTGTGTTTGTTTTTGTTGGTGATGTTCGTGTCTGTGTTTGTGTGAGTGTATGTATATTTTCAGATCTTTCTTATGTTTGCACATCAGTTTTTGTGTGAGGGAGAGAGAGAGCATGTGTGTGATGTAGTGACTCTAATGTGTTTTTTTGACTGAGAATGTTAATGAGAATGCCTTTAGTGGAAGCCTATGTGTGTGTGTATTTATTTCTGTGTGTTTGTGTGTGTACCAGTGTAGATGTGTGAAGTCATGACACTGGTAAGTTGACATACAACTAATGAGTGAATGAATGAATCTGACACCAATATCCAAAATAAGTGAAAAAAATATCCTTCAATTATCAGTTGATGGTGCTATACCGGACACATGAATTAGGCATGACATCATAATCATAATATCCAACGTTTTGTTATTTCACACCGATCAGCCAAGGCGTTGTGAACTTCCTGTTTGACCAGCTGGTGGGCATGTGAATATTATCATGAACCATATTTTTGTTTTAAAAATTCCAAAAACTATTCTGACTTTGGCCAGCTGGTAGGCACTTTGACAGACATACTGGGTGTCTGGATGTCATAATCTAATATGATGATATCCAATATAAGTGGGGAAAAACACACTTATTTAATAGTATGGATAATAGTTTGGATGTCATATACAATGAACTGATGATATTCAATGTACATGAAAAAAAAAATATATATATATATTTTGTGAGAGTGTGTGTGAGAGAGAAAGGGAGGGAGGGAAACAGGTGGTGTGTGTATTTGTAACTGATGTGTGTGCATACTTGTTTGAGAGTCTATGTGTTTTTGTGGATGACATTTGTGTATGGTGTGAATAAGTACATTTGTATGTGTGCAAACCAGAGGTGTCAAAAGTCTTCACATTCATTACTCAGGTAGAAGTATAGATACTAGGGTTTAAAAATAAGTAATAAGTTTACTAATAAGCAATCATTTTCCCCTCACTAAATCAATAAAACAAAATATTGAAAAGTTAGTCTCAGCATTTTAATTTCATCATTGCATGTACAAAAAGAGTGACATTCTATTTTCAGTAAGCCTAGTAAACTAAAAAGCAGCAAGAGCGCTGGAAATCATTCATTTTCTATTGAGAGACAGTGTGGTCGGTGTTGAAAGCATTTTGGGGCGTCTAGAGCGTCAGGAGAAAGTTAAACTTCAGTTAACTTTATGGTGATGAGCTATGACACAGTTCGGTGACAACCTATTGGAATGTCGACATCCCTTGGTCATGTGCGTCACAGAGCCACAGGGGTGTTTTAATGTATTAAGCAGGAGAGCAGTTTATTTGCTCTTCATACCACTGGTCTAACCAACAGTAGGCTAGGCTTCGAGCAGTTCTGTAATTTGCAACACACATATTAACATTGAAGACAAGATGGCAATTAAATCTGTGGAAAGGGATGGTGTGTCGTGCAAACCCTGATTTAACATTCTTTGTCAGTCAGCAGCTGCAATTTAATAACCCATATTTTCTGTGCATTCATTTTTTTGTTTGTTGTGATGAAACAGGTCTTAAAAGAGAATCTTCATCAAGTTCAGTCTACACTAAGGATTGAAATGAGAAATTTCTGTGTATGTGTGTGTATCTGCATATGAATTTGGAACTGAAATGTAGGCCATGCTAAAGATTGGAGTGAATATTGTGTGTGTGTGTGTGTCTGAATATGAATGCATAACTTTCCTATGTCTGCAGTGTACGATTATTGTAGATTGCTACTGTGTGTGTGTGGTAAGTTTGTCACGTGTGTGTTTAGATGTGTGTGCGCATATGGTACTTCCCCATGTCAAACTCACAAAAACATACACACGTGTGCGTGTGTGTGAGTGAGTGTAAGTCTGTTTGTGGGTTTTCAGTAGACATGAGTGTTTTGTTAGATCTGTTTCTATGAGTGAGTGTGTGTGTGCGCGCATATGTGTATACCAGTGAGAATGTGTGAAATCAGGACACTGGTGAGTTCACATACACCTAACTTGAATCACTCTGATGAATGAACTTTAACCTTTAAGAACGTGGGTTTTTATATTTCCAACAAACTCGGCTGGGTGGGGTTTTTTGGCCTGCTCCGCCAGTGTTCTACAGTAACATTCTACAGTCATTGTTAAGGCTAGCTTAAGCCGTTTTCCTGCAGCGTTATTATTTGTGCATTAATATTGTTATTATCTTATATATATATATATTATATCCTTATCTCTCTGTTGATAAGTTGACGTCTTTGAATACGACGAGACATTGTGTTTGTCTTTTTTGTTTGTAGGCAGGCTACTCTGACTTTATCTGAATGAAAACGAGATGCTGGTATTGTTTTTAAAAAGCTGTGGATGCAAATACATTGGGCAATGTATTTTATTTTTTTTGGTGGAACGATAAATTATTGCCATGCACTTAAATTTGAAAGGCTACTTCAGCCTACTATTTCCGATGTTTCGGCCTCATATTCTTAACGACGGATTATAATTAACATGAATTTCGCTGCCTATTAAATTGTGAACATGCAAACTTATAGGTCTACAGAATGGGAGAACTACCGGTAGATAGAAAGAGACAGACATGATTAGAGTGAATAACAGGGATGGCATCTTGATCAGTTGGGATACCTGAAATTGCTTTTTATATGTTGGGATGTTAGCTAGTATACTTTGGCTTGTGCTAATTTAAGATGGCCAATGAGCATAAATTAGCCTACTCTTTTGTTCGTAAACAAAGTATAGTAATCAGTTTGTCCTACCCCCACCACCCACCACTGGTATGCCAAGGGGGTGCCACTGTCATATGGAAAACCAAACCGTGTAGAGTCAAGCTGGTACCATGTGATGGAAAAGCAGCATTAGTTGTTCATGGATGGAAAGGGCAGTGGGTCCAAGAAATAATAGGAAGGGAACACAAAAAATAAAGGAAGTGTCTCAAGTAAAATCATTCAGAAATCAAAAGGTCTATTTTGGATCATAATGAATGTGAGCTTTAATTACTTGGTAAAATGATATGAATTGGAGTAGTATTGATGTAGAATGCATTTTGCAATAAAAAAACCAAACTTATCATGTCATGTCATGAGTAGTATTAAACTTCATCTGCTAACCAGGAGCCAATAAACGTACACCAACTGAGGGGCGGTGTGAAAGCAGATGGTATATTCAATTCAATTCAATTCAGTTTTATTTATACAGCGCCTTTTACAATAGTATTGTCTCGTGACGCTTCACAGAAGGAGCACCCAAGAGCAACAGGGGCAAAAACTCCCTTATGTTCAGTTAATCTAGGAAGAAACCTTGGGCAGATCCACGACTCAAGGGGCTAACCCAACTGCCAGGGGTCATGGAGAAAAATTACAATCAGTAGTAACCATGACAGACTATAAGTTGCCTATGGTTTTAGCTAAGGTTCATAATAGTTCATAATAGAGTATTATCCCACTTTTACATTACATGGTAGTCAGTCTATAGGTGGTTATCAGGAATATCAGGCTAAGAGTAAGTAGGAGAACAATTGCAAACTAGATTTAAGTAACAGGCTAAATCCTGGTCATGCTAAACACCAATTAGGAACAAATTGAATTTAATGAGAATCAAACAACACTGACACATAATATTGAGATGGACAGAAGGAGCAGAACGTCCTGCAAAGTATTCTGCATTAGAGGTACTCTTCTCACTTACAAATATTGGAAAGAGGTATAATCTTAATACTAAATGTCCACTTCCCTGATGGAGAGTTCAGTGCTATGCCTTCAGGTGTATTTTGACAATCTTGGAATCACAAGATCCAACATTGAATCAAATGTATTGTAAAGGTAGTAGGCAGTGAGGGATATGAAATCATTATAATGGTGCATTTGGTATGTGGTTTGCCATTCAAATAGTTCTCTATGTTCTCTATGTTAATAGACATACCAAACTATATACCCTCATTTATTTTGACAGTTATTTGGAATCCATGCAATAATATACAGTTTTGTTTAGGCATCAATACTAGAGGGAAATGTGTTTGAGGAGCCTTTTGGGGAAATTGTGGCAGCTATTCTGAATTTCTTATATTTCACATGATTATAACATTTTGCGTACCCTCTGTGGATTTTCTCGTGATCGTGGCTTCTACAAGGACGGGCTACTGACCACACTTTATCCATGTAATTATCTGCTTAGCGAATTGGTAGTCATATAAAAATTTCTTTAGCTGATCTCCTGTTTCATGTTCATGGGCACTTTATGATCATCCATTTCTGAGGTTCCTTGAGTGGCTTTTGAATAAACTGCCAGCCAATTAGATGGGCACCCCTTCTAGAATGCCCCCCCCCCCTTCTAGAACATGCAAGCTCACTGAATCCTGTGCTTCTACTCATGTTTTTTTGGAGGTGAGTTTTGAATCAGTGACCAACAGAATCAGAAACCAATTGAATAGTCAAGGTTCAAAGAGTTTATTCGTCACATACATTGAAATACTATTGTAAGTGAAATTGCATAAATTAGAGTATCAGCTCAATAACAAAGAAAAAGAAAGATACAGGAAAAGCAAAAGCAAATAAATTGGCATTAGTTATATGTTAGTTATTAGTTATTAGTCATATGGGATCAGGATCCATGAAGTCTACAGACCAGACATGGTTAGTCAGTTTGTGTCCAGAGACTGTAGCAGCTTTGAGGTCGGGACTGAGGACTGATGTTGCGTATGGGATAGGCTATCGTCTTCAGCCAAGATGGTTATGGGGATGGCATCATTTGGTCCACCCATGTGAAAAGATACAGCCCGTAAGACATCAGAGACCACCGCACAGTCAAAACCATCGAACCTGGCCATCGGAATGTACACCTGTGCAGGCACATGGCCACCACTCGAACCATGGGTGAACGATGCATCCGAACACACCACCACCGCTCCTCCATGTCTCACTGCCTCTTTCACAGCCTCCGGTTTCGCTACACTCCATCTCTGCCACAGACAGCCATGGAAGACTCCTCAGCTCCGCAGATGGCACTTCATCTTGTAGGCAAACAAACAGTCGGAGCGCATTATTTGAATATAAGCGCTCCGAAAAAAATGCCAACCTAATTTAACTTTCCAAACTTTTGGAGACTGATAAAGAATTTCAACAAAAAGTAACAGAAAATTTAAAGGCATGACCTGACAATGTTAGCCACAAAAGGTGAAAAAAGTGAAAAATAGCGGAAAGGGTGAAAACTGGGAGCTGCGGTATCAGGCAGCCATCATGCGGCGCATATCACCATAACAATCACAATAGTGTTGTTGCAGAAAATATTCCCCTGTTTGCCAGCCAAAATTCCATTACACTCTGCATTAGTGCAACCCAGGGAGACAAGCTTGACAAGAAGATGCTGATGATGGAAGTTTTTATTCACCGTGCTGATGTAGTCAAAAAATTCTATACGGGCAAGTAGGTGGATTGCTGCAGTCTTTAATTGGGGGTGATGGTGGCGCAGGTAGTAGAGGTGCCATTCGTGCATGGCAGCCTCCACCACCAGTCTGTGAATGTATGTGTATGAATGGGTGACTGTGAGGCATACATTGTAAAACACTTTGAGTGCTCGTAGGAGTCGAAAGCGCTATGTAAATGCAGTCCATTTACCATTTAATCACAGCACCGGGGACAAATTACTTACACAAAGCCTACAAAAGGTGTGCCAAGTAACAAGCCCACCTCACAGAATTCACATCACACATTGATGTTTATCTAGAGTCAGTCTTTTACTTTTTCTAAATTCCTGGTGGAGCCATATCATTACCTGTCTGGTTTTCTCCTGCACTTTCTGTTACCCACATTTCTAACCTAATTTGGCCTGATCGATTGTCTTACCAAAGGCATACATTCTATATCCCATTACTGCTCTCTTTTACTGACATTAATTCCTAGGATATTATAATTTTTCCCACATCTTCTGCCCTGCGTAGCTCTAAACACCCCATTAATGCCAACAAATATCAGTTGAATTTCAAGTTATTAAAACAAAATTATGAAAAGGCATCATTGCTATAAACACTCAGCAGATAATTTGGATCAGTTGTCAGTCTAACAAATACACAAAAGTAGAATGAATTAATAATATATTGTTTAACCCAGGTTATACTGTCAGGCTCATGTCACATTTTTGTCCCATTAACTCTTCCCTTAAAGCTTTAAGTCTCACACATGTTAGGTGGAGGTGAATTTTGCAAGGCTTCTTTAGTGTTTTCATATAAACTGAATGAGTTTTTTTCTTCCATATGGCACCTAGAAATCTCTATTCCCTGAAATAGAAGTTTTTGCCAATGATTAGTTTGTTAGTTGATTAGTTCTGTTGAAAGTCATTTCCTATGTATTTCATATCGCACAATTTAAAGATGGTGTAGCGCTATATATATATATATATATATGTGTGTGTGTGTGTGTGTGTGTGTGTCTTGTGTGAGAGTGTGTGTGAATCATTTCAGTCTCTCAAAGGAAATTCTTTGTTGCAGATAGCCTTTGTTGCTTCCTTTGTTGAAGACATCCAAATTGCCCATTTGATCACTATTTTGCTCAACCAGTCCATTAGCATCTGTATAATATTCAATGATTCTTGCCCAAGTCAGTGAGGCCTGTCTAATTCAGTTATTACCGCGGATTCATCACCAGCATCTTTGTTCCCCAGCTATCAAACCCCAAAATAAAACCTCATCCCAAGTTTTTACCTCAGAGGTAAGATGTTTCCACCCCAGTGTGCAGCCAAAATGAAAAAAAGACGGTTACACTTTATTTGATGGCTGAGTATGTTACACATTCATAACAGCCGTCATAAATTGCTCACATAGTTCATCACTCAACATTTATACCCAACCATTCATAAATGTGGAAGACAGAATGGCAAATTAATGTTAGGTAACAGGTTTAAATCAAAAACAACAATACTGCTTTGAGATCGTTGGACTTTAGCAAGCATATTTTAAATGTTTTATTAAAAATTATACTTGCTCCAGTTCAACAGTCTCAAAGCAACATTGCCGTTTTTGATTTAAACCTGTTACCTGATCATGTCACATCAGAGTCAATGGCCAAATCCAGTGTCAAAGAGACAGATCATTTGTGAGCATATAATTTAAATTTTAATCTAAGAAAATCATGTAACCTTTGCAGTTAATTGTCATGTTTTACTACCTTACCTACACTAAAATGAGAATGCTTCCAGCTGTTGCTGGTTCTGGGGTCATGTCTATGTAGTTTACCTCCCAGTGTCAATTTGTAAAGTAAGATGGCATTTGAAGTAGACTTCATAATATATTCATTACATATGTAGATGTGATATGAGCAGGTAACAGGTTTAAATGAAAATGGCTGTGCTGCATTGACTGTTTATAGAGACTTTTATTTTAAAAAGTTACTGCAACTGTTCCTCAGCTTTCATGTTCCATGTGTGTTCAGTTCTTGTATGGTTCTGGATTCTTCTCCACTCTGCACTGAGATCATTGGATCACAGAGTCTCTTTCAACAATCCTCAGAACCGTTGATGTGGATAATAAGGCTTGGTCCTTTCCACTGGTATGGTCCGTTCCTCCTTAGATCTTTGATGAGCACCCAGGAGCCTGGTTCCATTGGGTAGAAAAGTTTGTGTTGTATGTATCTAAAACTTAGGGTAATTGCATTCTGGTTTCAATTTGAATTTTTTTTTTCCCCTGTACTGTCCCCCTGCACAGCTCTGTTGTTGCCATGCCTACCTAATCGGTTGAACTGAATTTATCTTGGTACCCAGTGGCATGATAGTCACTTATGCAGAAATTTGAACTAAATGTTCATTTATATTAAGTAGTATTTAATTCTCACCATACCGCTAGATGCACACTAGGCAATGTTTTTAGGTTCATTTAGCAGCTTTGTAGTCACTCTAATGATTAAATGGCTCATTACAGGGTGAATGAAGGCTCTCACGGCCGCCTATAGCGTAGGTTTCACGATTACTACACTTGCAGGATCTGAAACACCAGGTTGAGGAAACGAAACTGAAAGTGAATGAAATCGAAATCGTTTGTCAATCAACGTAATTCATGAAAATGATCATCGCTGGTTCCTTTTTCTTTGGTTTGTAAATAAATTCACATAGATTGATGAGAATGTACAATGTTGTTGCTAATTTTTAAAAAAATCTGTGACTGTAGGGGGAGCTCCGGAGATAAAAAAAACGCAGGTTTGTCTGGTGACGCCACATCAAATGGTCACTTCTCAATTAAAAATCCCTTAGGAGTGACAAACAATACATCAAGTTGATTCACTACAGCATAGCCAATTCCTACCTCTCCAGACCCTTGCATTTTTTCTGAGTGATGGACAACAGTTTGTCTCAGAGTGGTTAAAGGTATGCCAAAAGGTTTGTGCACATAGAAATAATTCCACAAGTCATGTGAATCTATCATTTGCTGTAGTTACAAGAGGCTAGTGTACAACATAGTCACATGCAAGAGAGTATACCTATACTGAAAAGGCAGGGTAGGTGCAAGTGAGATGTGAAGTGTAGCTATGCAGTTCGGCATTGCACCCTGTGTGTTCATGTGTAGTGGATGTACCTAGATTATGTCAGCACAGTAAAACAGCTCAGCTACTTTCTGCTGTTGCTGCTAGTGGTATGAGTGGAAACCAGTCCTCTAGCTCCAAGGTGTAATTGTTAGGTAAATATTCCTCCAGTCTATGAAAACCCTGTGGGTTGTCTTATTACTACTGACCATGTCTCCAGTCAATGATTAATACAGGTCATAATTAGGCAATACCCTAGCTGAAGGTATAGCTAAATTCATTTAAATTTCACAAAATTCTCATCACAGTCATTTGCATTAGTCTAAGTCATGTTGCCAATTATTTGTTTTTTAAAGTCTTTGCACAAAATTGGAGAATGTGTGCACACAACAAAATTTAGAAGCTAAGCGTGGCCATAAACAAAATTGTCTATGAAGTTCATGAAGTTCCATATTATCTAAATTGCCTAGGGTCTAGGGCAAGCAGTCATTGTTTAGATGCTGTATGGATCTACGGCTCACCAGTCAGGAGTGAATTTATGACCCACCTACTCTCTCCTGACAAAGTTGCAACTTTTGTAGGAAGACACTTCAGTTTCACTGGCCAAGAATGTTTACATTGCCACAGTGTCAGCATTAGCACACCTCTCTCGACACACTAAAGGAAGAAAATGTTGCTGTCAGCTGGTAAAAAATCGTTTGTGAAAAAAGGATTGGGACTCTTTATCTTTGTGGCAAGGTATTAGGGTTTCCAAACAAAAATAAACAATGTCGGATGTGTTATTTACTCTAACACATCCCAGTAGATGATCCAAACAACAACTTGAAAAAGAAAAAGAAAGCCCAAAAAGGACAAACAATTTTAAGGCTCAGACTTTGGACTTGATAGCCCATAACTAATTATCCTAAATAACATCTATCTAATAACAAGCCTTGGGTGACCAGTGATGTCAAAAGTCTCCTTAACAAGAAGAAGAAAGCTTTTAAGGAGGGCAATCTGACAGAGCTGAGGAGTGTGCAGGGAGAATTGAAAAGGCTGAGGGATGCCAAGGAGGCATATGGGGTTGAGAAGAAAATGCAGGATAACAACATGAAAGAGGTATGGAGGGGAGTAAGGACATCACAGGGCTTGGAGGAGAGGGTGGCAAGGCTGATGGTGACATTTCCAGGGCCAGCGAGCTGAATCACTTTTACAACTGGTTCAGCAACTCTGGTAATGGGGCGGCCATCGATACCCCCATGGTCACCTCCAGAGCACCTCCCCCACCTGCCTCTGACAACAACCCTGACATTGACTGCACAACCTGTGTCAGCACACCTCCCCACCCCCCACCTCTCCTCACAATTCCCTCACGTCCAGACCTGTGCAGTGGAATTAGCTGTGCCTCTCCAGCAGCTCTTCAACAAGAGTCTGCAGACAGGCATTGTCCCGACACAGGCATTGGCTCTCCCCTGTACTGTTTACCCTGTACACCACCGATTTCAGCTACAACTCAGAGACTTGTCACATGCAGAAGTTCTCTGACGATACTGCAATGTGTGGGTGTATCAGGGATGTATCAGGGATGGACAGAAGGGGGAATACAGGTGCCTTGTGGAGGACTTCGTTGGGTGGTGCCGGGCTAATCAGCTGCAGCTGAACACCACCAAAACCAAGGAAATGCTGGTGGACTTCAGGAGAACTGCCCCGCCGCTGGTGCCTGCCACGATTGATGGGGAGATTGTCGAGACATTCTGCACTTACAAGGGTCTGCAACAGACTCCTGCTGATGTTCTACCAGTCTGTTATGGCCAGTGTGCTCTTCTATGCTGTGGTATGTTGGGGTGGTAGCACTAGGAAGAGAGACATTGGACGTCTTGACAGACTGGTAAGGAAAGCTGGGTCTTGGGTGGGCATGGAGCTGGAGTCTCTAACTACAATAGCCCAGAGGGAGGACCCTGAGCAGGCTACATTCTATACTGGACAATGACCGCCACCCCCTACACACCATCTTCATCAATCAGAGGAGTTTGATCAGCAACAGAGTCCGGTCCCTCTCCTGCAGGACAGACAGGCTGCGGAGGTCCTTCGCGCCTAGGGCCATACAGCTGTACAACAGCACACAGAAGGTGCTGAGCATAATGGACTGGACAGCTTGAGCCCACAAGTCAAGTCAAGTCAAGTAGGGATTTATTGTCGTTTCAGCCATATACACAGTACATAGTGAGACGAGACAACGTTTCACCGGGAACAATTGGTGATACACGTAACTGTTAAAACACAGTATGGACAAGACAGATATGTAATACTGCCTACATACACTATTGCGTGAGAAAAATAACATTACAACACAGTTGTAAACGATTTGCAGGTCAAAATACAGGTGACCTAAAACAAACACGCTAGACAGGGCATGGCTTTTTGCAGAGCACTGTGGCTAGTGGTGTGATTTGTAAAATGAAGACTGTTCAATATAAATATAAATAATAGCAGCTAGAGACTATTCTACATAAATATAAGTGATAGCAGCAAGGAAGTGTGGGGGGCATAAGGTGCAGTGTGCTGTGACGCGCTGGTTTGCATCCTGAGTAAGAAATTCCAGTCCAATTGCACTACAGGTTGTTCAGCAGTCTGACTGGCTGCGGGAAGAAGCTCTTCTCCATTCTGTAGGTGCGGGCAGTGATACTGCAGAACATTCTGCCAGATGGTAGTAGGGTGAATAGTCCATGGGAGGGATGGGTAGTGTCTTTGGTAATGTTCTTGGCTTTCCGCAGACAGCGGGTGCTGTAGATGTCTGAGAGGGGGGGCAGAGAGACTCCAGTGATCTTTTTGGCTGTCCTCACAATCCGCTGCAGGGCCTTACGGTCTGCCGCGGTGCAGTTGCCGAACCACACTGTGATGGCACCACTGAGGATGCTCTCAATCGTCCCTCTGTAGAAAGTTGTGAGGATGGAGGTTGGGAGATTGGCTTTACGCAGTCTTCTCAGAAAGTACAGATGCTGCTGGGCTTTCTTTGTGATGTGTGTGGTGTTGAGAGTCCACACACACACTCACACTCTTATGCTGTCCCTGGTGGTGACTATACTACTATGGACAACAATATACTGCACTACCTTGATAACTACTGCACTAAATTACAACATTGGACAATCTTACTGGGTCTTTGTAATCTATCTACCGGGATTACCGCAAGGCACCTTATCACGACACTTATCTACCTCGTGTTTTTTCTTATTATCATTATCTTTTTTTTTTTTCTTCCTGTTCAGTGAATGTTGTCAATGCAGATGTGTGCAATATGTATGACCTGTTTTTGCATTGTGTATTATGTGTATTATGTGTATGCTGCTAGACACTAACTACTAATGCTGCAGCATAGCTTTACTTGTACTTGCCGGCTATGCTGATGGTCTGAACAGCATGTTTTAATTGGTAATGCGTTTCCTAATGATCCTGAATGGATCTGGAATGTCCGGAAAGTATGCCACTACTTAATGTAGTCCTCTGGAATTTCCTTATCTCTCTGAATTGAGACTAGATAATTAGGATTGCCCTAGGGTTTACAACAAAATAAGCCGCATGTTAAACGTAAAAAACGTTTGGGGAAAACACGGATGGAGAAGGAAAGATTGGTAGTTCCAATATTTACTGGCTTAATGCTCTGTGATGCGCAGTAATGTTTCCCTTATCCTATCCTAACATTTAGTACTGTCCTTCTTCCTAATTGACAAAAAGAAAGAAAATAAATCCGAATAAAGAGAGAGAAGCTGAGGTTGTTGATAAGGCTGTGTTGAGGAAACAGTTTTGGTAAATCAGAAGTGTCACCCAGGGTCACTGAATCACTGAGTTAGAGTTCTGCAGTGACGAACAACCTTTGACCGGTGTGTCTGCTTGATCTTGCACCAGTGAGCCATGTGGTTCACTCCTGCACATTCTTTTGTGTCATTCCTTAATCCAACTATTAATTCCATTTTTTTCTGTCTTCCATCACCATCCTCCACCTATTGCCACCCTTCTCTGCAAGCTGGTTTGGTGAAACTGAGCCCTGGTTTATGGAGTTGATTTCCTCATCTTGGAAACCCTCAGCTGATCAACAGCTCAGTCTTTCTGCCATGCTCCCAGTGCCCTCTTGCTGTATGGCTACTAACATGCTGGTGAGGGAGCTGCAGGGGTGCATGATATGGTTAGGCAGTGTGTCTTGGTGAGGGGTGTGAGAGCTGTGGTGGGTACACAAGTGTCCAAAGACATTGTGATTCATAGTGTCAGTCAAATAGAGGGATGGCCGCTTCAGCATACTTGTCTGTGCATGCACCTCTGCTGTTGTGCCTGTATCTGCTGTTGTAGTCCTCTAGAAAGCCTTTACCTCTCTTGCATATACAAAAACTGTCTTCCTCTGCTCTATTATTTTTCTTCCTTTTCCCACTTCTCATTACTTTCTTTTTGCCTTTCTTTATTCTATCTGTACTTTTTCTTTAACCAGTCTTTCTTTAACCATTTTTTTCTGCTTATTCAGGGCCTTGTTATCTCAACACTACTGCCTGCTGAGGCTGTATTCTCACATCAATGTCCCCTTGATTTTGTTTCTCCTCAATCATCTTATGCCTAATTTCAGAGTAAAACAACTGATTATGTAATGGCAAACTTATCAGATACCCTTTATTCTCACTCCAGGCCCAATTTCACAATGTGCACAACACAGAACAAACCACTACCATGATCACAGGCAGGGAAATCAACAGTTCACAATGCTTACAGCGAACCACTACCACGATCACAGGTAGGGACTTCCACAACCACGATCAGGGGTAGGAGGGCTTTCACAGTCACTATAACAATCGCAGATAGGGCAGCCCTTCCTTTTTTTACCACAGACAGGTGAAAAATAAGGGAAACTTACCACTTAGTTGCTGAGACCACAGAAACAGCCAATACCATATCTGGGACACAGGAGGATTCTCTCTGGTCAGGCTGTGTGCCGCATGGCGATGTATAGTTGCCGCCCACAGCCTTCTCCCAAGATCACAAAAAGATCTCCCTCCAGTCGTGACTTGGTTAGGGTCCTGGGCCTTTAGTTCTCCACAATGTGCCTCCAGAGATAGGCACCCTGCTCGCAGCACCACTGATGTGGTCAAAAAATGCTATACTGGCAAGTAGGTGGATCACTACAGTCTTTCTGCAATCACGGCACCATTATCAATCAAGTTACATAAAGCCTACACAAAGTGTGCCAAGCAACAAGCCCACCTTCTTGGAGACTAGGATTAACACAAGACTCACTGGCTCCCTCTAGCTAAGTCTGTTTTTTTAAGCTCTAGGTGGCTTACCAAGAAATTCTACCTGATCACGCGCATCTACCAGACATATGCTTGACTATCATGAGCATGTGCAGGACAGTGATATGTCTATTCAGCTATGTTCGTGTTGCTCTGAGCTTTCTGCTGTGCTTTGCTGTTAACTGATGCATAGGTTTTATCTTTCCCTCATGTCTAAGGCTCTCCCTCTTGTGGTTGGAGACGTCAGTTATTTTCCATATCATGCGTATGTAGTGTTCCTATTGCACACATTTTTTAGGTTCCCATAAACACACTAATACATTGTTCCAACTACACATATTTGTTACTTTCCATATATATTTATAAATTGTTCCTATCACACATACAGGGTATCTGGAAAGTATTCATTCATTTTTTTTCTCCTCAATCTACAGTCAGTACCCCATATTAACAGCAAAATATAGAGTTTTAGAGGTTTTTGCAAATTAAAAAAAATATAAATAAATAAATATCCACATGGACACAAGTGTTCACACCCTGTGTTATAGAATTAAATTCTGGTGCCCTCCACTTCTTCAAAAGCCTCTTTGAGATAAGTCTAGACCTTACCAGCCACCAGATGGCATTGAAAACATGGCTTCATTTTCTGGGAACTGCCATGCTTCCACCAGTAGTGAGCAAAATGTCACCTTCAGGTGTAAACTGTTGAATTTGGAACTATGTCAGGCCTACAAGTCAACCTACAGGAATTAGTTTCAGCCTTTCCTTGCTTACTATTCTAATGTTATGAAGTTGGGGTGTACAGTTAGGTGATTATGGCGCTGGTTTGGAATGTATTAATTCCATTCAGCATGCATTGCAAGAGACGCCCTGAAGAAGAATTCTTCCATTATTCATTCACCAAATTTGTGAAGGCTAGGTGAAATCGATTGGAGGAGCAGATTTGGTCCATGGTCCTTCATTTGATGACAACTGCCATAAGGGTTAACTTCCAAATTAAGAGGCGTTAAGAAGGAAGGCTAAAGAGGTCTGCAAATCATAAAAACTGAAAAGCATGCTAAACATTAACACTTACCCCATATCCTTTTGCACAATGACAAGTACTGTTCCCCTGTGTGCCCAGATTGTTGCATAAAGCAGCTGTATTCTTTCTAACTGGAAAACATATTTGTTTTTATGCCTTGATTTGACAAAGTGGTTGGATAGTGTTGGTCATCTGCCAGAGGTTCATCACAAGAATCCCTGACATTCAGAGAAAAAAAGAAGCACCTCTCCCTGACTCACCCTAATACAGGTATCTGTATAATATTTTATTGCAGAAATATGGAAGTATAAAAGTTGAAACAAAACATGCGTCAAAGCCTTTAAGCATTTTTGAGACGAGGCTATATACATCTTGTAAACATTTAAGATTTATTACACATCTTACACTTACCTCCATAACCTTTAATGAAAACAGTCATAATGGATTACACGCACTATGAAATACTGCAAATGGGATATGAAGGAATGTTGATACATATACGAAAGTTTCTAATGTTTTAATTAGCTCAAACAATCAGAACAGCTGTTATCTCTTTGTTTCAGGCAACAGTTTTAAAAAGTTTCAATAGAGAATACAATAAATCACAACACAGTGTTCTGCTACGGGTTGGAAATATCCATGGCTTTCAATTTTTTCAGACTATCAATAAGTAATGAGTGGAACTGAAACTGATTTTAACAAATTGATCAATCTTCAGAAATGTTTTTCTGTTTCCAATGCCCACCATGCCCAGATGTTCTGAAAATGTTGCACCATATTATTATCCAAAACATGACTTTATCCAAGGACAACATCCCCAAATAGTTGTTCACTGCAAGACATGCTGACTGGCAGCATTTAATTAACCAGAGACTGAACATCTATGTTTATGTTTTCAACTTTTTTATGAATATCTTCATGTTCTTGGGTATGTTGGGATTAGTAAGAATGGTGGCAAATCATTTTTTTTCTCTTCACTATAGTCCAATGACTGTTTGTACAGTCTGCACTCAAATACTTTGGATGTCAATCTGGCCCACTTCTTCTCCATAGATGGAAATTATGTTCTGTAGGTTCCATTTTTCCATGTCAACACACTAAATCCAGTAAACTGGGGAAACTCTAGTCCTTGTCTGGGCAGGGCCAGAATGATGGATAGAAGGTGGGAAAAGACTGTAGGCTTAATAGACCACAGCAAGGTAGTGCTGTAAATTTGTATTCTTTGACTGTTTCTTTTTTTCTTTCCTTTTTTGATCATTACTACTGAGCCTGGTGTTGGTAGACACAAAAAGCACAGCAACTTTACAACAGTTCAATATTCCCCTGGTACCCTTTCAGTGTCACATAATCATATATTTGTATATATTCATATATATTTTACAGTTAAAACACCATGGTCATGACAGACTATTTGTTTTCATTATATAAATGCAAATAAACAATAAATATTTTGATCATTTGCCTCCCATATTAATACATATGCATTTATGATTTAGTATTTACTTATTGAAAAACATATTTCCCCACAAGTCATCATGTAGTTCAAAGACACAAGTGATTATCAGTTGGTCCTTAATACTGCCAAATTTCATTTACAATATTGTGAGAAGTCTTTGTATCTCTTGAGCTCAATAGCTGGGTCTCAGTAGGTCCATTAAAGGCCAGGCTCCCTGAACTTGTCCCATTGCCCAGCAGGATGCAAACAGTTTCTCTGGCCCATGAGGTGGCAGTATCACCACTGTTTTGTTTCCTGTGGGAATGGACTAATGCTTGGAGCTGCTCTTGAGCTTCATCTAGCAAAAGTGCCATCTGGGTATGTTTTCTTGGGGGTGTGCATATGGATGGTTCCTTTACCACTGTGACTGTGCACTCCTGTGATGGGAAGCTGATTCTGCCTGTTTCTGTGTTGCTGCTTTGCATACAAGAAGTCTCATCCTCATTTTTTAGCACAGAGGGAATTATGGGAACGGTGCTGGTGTAGAAGAGATGTGAGGACAAAATGGTAGGTGATGAGTCTTTGTGCATGCAAGTGCTTCGGTCCAGTTGGCATGACTGCACATCTGTCTTATTTCCACCATCTGACTTCACACTCAGAAGAGAATTATGTCTTTGGTTACTCCCCGACCCCCCTATGTGCCTATAAGAAATCAGAGAAAAGCAGTGACAGTTACAAAGTGAAGGCACATGGTAAGAATCTGACTGACAGATATAGCTCGATACTCACATTTTAAATCCTATCTTGTGGTGGCTAATTTCAATATCCTCTTGGGAACCGAGAAAAAAAAGTGTCTTTCAATTTCTTTTTTATTGTGATTTTCTAACTATTAAGGGTAAAAGAAACAACTTACAATTTAATATTTTTCAAATTTTGTTTTTATTTAAATTTTACAGTATGTCCACTGTGGAGGACAAAAGGACTATTTTCGTGTAAAAAATTATGAAAAAATAATACAAGCTCAAACATGAAAATAAACAATTTTGTTACACAAAGAACAACAGTGTAACTTCAAATTCTTTCTGAAAACATGCTTTCTTTAGGCTAATTGTTAAATTCCTTTTGTTTTCTTGCTGTTGTAGGCTATCATTTTCCTTTTGTTCAACGATGGTACTCCAGGAAACAATTCCTTTTCTTTGTGAGGCACAGGAACATTTTGCATTTTGTACACCTCATGTAGGTCTTCCCTTTGCAGCCCTTGTTTCTGCACCTCTCTGCATGCTTGATATCCATCATTTCTGGCGTATGCACAGCCCCAAGTTTTCGCACACAAGGCTCTGGTTGTTTTATTCTGACATTGGTTGGTGGTTCGTAGTCTTCACCATCTTAACTGTCACCACTGTTCCCTTCAGGTTCAGGGCTACTCTCCATCAACTTCCCAGCAAGGTGCAATTTAAAATCCAAGTACTGCTCTGTGCTCTTCGCTGGTCGATTGAGTGCATTGCTGTCAGACTTGTACTGGATCCAGGAGTTTGTGATGGCAACATCAAAGAAATTAGTGATCACACGCGTTGTCCACTTTTTGGTCCTATTGGACATGCGGTAATAGCTCAGCATGCGGTCACATAGGTCTACACCGCCCATGTTGTCATTGTACTGTCTACTGATCACTGTGGGTTTTTTCACTTGAACATTTTTTTTTTCTTTTTTGCACTGACCAATGACACCGTTGCTCCTCTACCCTGTTTCTTCATCACACTGTCTCCTAGCAGATTGCACTCTTTGGGCACTCGGTTCATCATTATGGTCCCTGTAGCTGGAAGGCTTTTTTCCTTCAAAGTATCGAGGAGCTTGATCGTCGTGAAGTATCGGTCAAAGTACAAGTGTCTCCCTGGTGGAACGGTCTCAGCCAAGCGCAGCACTGCCGCAGACCCTGTGCCCTGTGCTTGGTTTTGGAATGTGTTCTTGCCCTGAAAGACTTCAAAGTCAAGCATCAGGCCATTCGGAGATGCAAGGACAAACACTTTCAACCCAGTAGGGTTAGGTTTACCAGGAACCTTGGTCTTGGAAGACTGAGACATCCTTGCCTCACATGTTCAAGTAAAGGCTTGACTTTCCACAGAATGTCTTCCTTTTTCATTTCCTCTGTAACTGGCAGGTCATCAACAATCTTTAATGAGCCTCTAAGCTTGAAGAATCGATCCCTTGTCATTTTTTGGCTTATTATGGGGACTTTGGTTTTTTTGGCCCAAAACATCTTAATTCTGGGATAGCCAAGGCAAGCCATATGAACTGAGACCCCAAAGAAGATCTTCATTTCTTGTGAAGTGGCATTAAGGGTCACTCCTCTGGATTGTAGCTCTCTTTGATTAGTGAATTGTGCCCAATCCTCAAAGGTTTTGTGATCTATGTACTGTGAAAAGTATTGGAATGGGCTCCAATCAGCACACTGTCTTGGATCATCTTCATATTCAGGAGACACTGGTAGCGCAGGTGTGAATCTATAATAGTAATGATAGAAATTACATTACAATAACAGGAATAGAAATTATGTAGTAATGTTTGGAACAAAAACAGTGAAAAACACAAATTTATGTTTTATTTATGTTACACAAATTTAAGGCAAAGCACAAAAGCTCTGATTCTAAACAGCCCAACTAGTTTCTGTGTGTTAAGAATTGATGAAACATACACAGTATTCCTGGTCCACAGAGAACGCCTTTCCTTCATATCACTGTCTGTTTCTGTCTCTTTGCTCTCTTTGTCTGACCTCCCTGCATCTTCATCATCATCTTCTTCTTCCTGCTCCTCCTCCTCTTCCCCTTCTGCTGCTTCTTCCAGCAAAGGGTCCTGATCCTGAACCTCATCATCAGAGAGGTCCAAATCTGAGTCTCCCTCAACTATCTTGTATAAAATTTGCTCTGCTTCAGTTCTGGTCCCTACAACAATGTAGCGTTAAATTCAATAAATCTAGTCCCGGTGTCCATTTTAATGGACATTCAGAAAATAGTTCAAATCTGAAATAATGTAAGTACAAATAAAGTTGAAAATATGATTCTTGGCATGTTGATAAACAAAAACATGTGTGAAGATCATTTGAAAAATAACAAAAAATACATGATATTTGACTTACCTTTCCTGTTTCCATAAAATGTGGCTGTGCCTCTGGCAGCCATTTTGAAGAGGAAGAAAGAGGAGGTTCCCTGCCACCAAACCAATGATACTGCATATCAATGGAAAGTCCAGGATGTCCTCTTTAAAAGACAACGGGTATTTATAGAGTAGATCAAAAAATAAAGAATTATTCACATTAAATGAATGTCCACTATAGAGGACACAAGTCTATATATTCCAACATTTGCATAGGCATGCAAGCATTCCCAAATCTTTTGTCCCAATTGACAACTATTGTGTAATCCAACACATGATACTCATCTTCACCCATCATTTAAAATTTAATTTGTTTAAAACTATACTATTCACCCAAAGGCCTACTACAGCATCATACTATGGTCTGAGAGTGTAAACAGTTTATGTATAAACTCATTGGAATGTTCAATTGTGCTGAAAAATAATTTCCTAGATAGCAAAACAAAACTAATACAGTATTGATTTCCATTCATATCATCATTGGCCTCTATTTTCAGAATCTGAAGTCTGATGTGCAACTTGTTTGGGGGGCGTTCCCTGGACAATATTGCTACTTTAACCATGGGAAAAGTTAATAATATGCCTGCCAGTGCATGATTAAAAAGGATTGATCTTAAATCAATTAATCATGGGTGTGTTTTGGGTGTACCATGAAATAAAACAATTAGAGTGCCACCTCTGCAGATGTGGATGCATTTAACAATTGTTTAAATAAAATTAAATGTGAAATAACTACATTTCTGCTCTAATAATAATAATAATAATAATAAAATAATAATAATAATAGTAGACTAATGACCATAAGCAGACTAGGGTGGATTTCTTCTTTAGATACCCATGAATAATCATTTAAATTTCAGCAAGGAAAACAAAAACAATCAAGGGCTACACTGCTTTCGTCAAAAAGGCAAAAATGCGGTCACTTTTTCAAATGCTCCTCGGTATCAATTAACAAGTCAACACAGACATCTCTGTATCAGAGCTGCAGAAAGTGTTAAGCAGGCAACACAAGCATCCTTAACAATTATTTCACTCTCTCATGATGGAATTTAATAGGACATTCAGAAAACATAGTAACCCTGACCAAACACACTGCAAAAAAAATGCCTTTTTAAAAATAAGAAAAAATATACTCTTTTGGAAAAATCTAACAAAATTATCTGCCAGTGCAACAAGAAAATTGTACTTAATATAATTTCTTGAAACAAGAAAAAGTACAGACAAAGGAAAGTTTTGATCAAAGAAAATATTACTTGCTCTAAGTATCGATGTAAGATATTTAAGCAAATAATAAGATACATTTTCTAATTTTAGAAATCTAGTGTCTAGAAACTTTGCTCAAAAATAGTCATCAAAAGGATGAAAACAAGACAAATTTGCTTGAATCTAGGACAATGATGCTAAATTCAATCTCACTTTCACTGTGGTATCATGTAGACTGGCAATATCTTTGCCAAGGCAACAGCAGTTTACTGTGCTCACCTCTCATCCAAAAACACAGGCTAAATGTGGACCTATTTCACACGACCACTAACTGATTGGAATAGAATGTTGCTTCATGTAAACAGACGACCCAGACTTTTTAATCTGAATAGTTTAATTCAAATGGCAGAAAATCTGTCCATGTAAATGGAGCTTGTGGTATCTGTTTTGAAGCCTCAAAGTAATTCTAGCACAATTTGTTTCTAATGTTTAAGAGCTTCACAAACTGTTTCAATATCAACTGTCTGCAAGTCAAGTGATCTAGCACTACCAATGGGTCAAAACTAGAGTTGCATCCATGAATTCAATAGGCTGAAGGCTAAATAGGGTCAGTTGGTGAAAATTTTTTTTGCATTCTCTGGCCATGCTGAGAATTAGGGAAATGATGTTTCTATGTAAAGAATCTGTATATTGTCATCATAGGCAGTCTGTAGGCTATTGATCATTTGGTAAAATCCATTTCCAAGAACAGATGTGGTTAGTTTGTGATCAGCACCTTCCAGAGACAGTCTGCTTTGAAGTTGAAAGGGAGGAGATGTGATGTCGCGTAGAGGGAATCTCTTCAGTAGAGGTGGTAATGGCAATGGCATTATTGGGCCTACCCATAGGCAGCTGATATGAATGAATTTATAGTTCACATCAGAGATCGAGACAGAGACAGAGATTGAGAGATCAGAGAACTATCAGATCCTCCAAACCTGGCCATCAGAACATATCTCTCTGCAAGCCCCTAGCTTCTGCTTGAATGATTTCTGAATCTGAAACTGCCCTGCCGGACCACGGCTTGCTCCCTGTACCAGCGTTTCTCCTCTACATCTCACTATTACCTTCACAGACAGTTTTGGTTTACATCTGCAAATGAAGTTTTTTTGAGTCTTGTACACGTCTGTCAAAGCATTGCATTTTTTTAATCGAAGCGCGCCAAAAAAAATAAAAATGATGAACTTATGTAAACTTTCAAAAATATTTAAGACTGGCTAAAAACTAGACAAAAAGTAAAAAGAAAACCAAAAGCCATGATCCAACACAATGCTAGTCACAAAAAGATGAAAAATGTGAAAAATAGCAGAAAGGGTGAAAACAAGAGTGAGAGCTGCAGTATCAGTCTGTGATCGCACGGCGCCATCACCATAGCAACAAAACCTAAAAACTAAACTAAAAACTAAAAATAAAATAAATTAAACACTAAACCTGCTCTACTGCTGATGCACCGCTACTTTCTTTAACCTTACCCTGATACATTGAATCAAGCTGGCGATCCATGTAGGCTAATCTTATAATGGGCACTTGCAAAATGAAAGTTTACTGTAGCCTACTTTAAAGCCTATCTATCACCTATTCTGCCGGCCACTCGCAACCACACGCAATGTTGAGCATGTAGTCTATTACATAACATGGAGATGTGCAATAAGATAAAAGGATGTCAATAGGATTTGCTGAAAGCTGAATTCAGGTAGGAAGGTCAGATTTTTATATTAGAAAACTATGCATAGTCCATGGGGTGGATGAAGTTGGGACATATAATGCATCCCAAAATGTTAACATTCAAATATATGACAATTGTCAGAATGCATTTCCTTGACAAAAATGTGTAAAATCACCTCAAAATTAGTTATTTATTTTTGGCTTACTATTATATAAAGACAAAATGTACTTAAACAAGCCAAATAATTCTACCTCAGTAAGTAAATGAATCTTAAAATTGGTATAACAAGATAAATGTAAATTCTGGGAATTACATTAGTAAAGATTTCCATTTTTTGCAGCATATCCCTGTATTGCACAGAAGAACTCTTCCAAGACAGGCAGGTTGATTTTATTACCAATGCCATAACAACCTCTTAACCCCCACACTAGTGTAGACCACACTCTAGCCCCTTCTTTATGGTAAAATGGCATTATTATGACCGCTGCAGTGCTGGCACATGGTGTTCATATGGTAGGTGTTGCTCAAGTACTTATGTAGGTTTACTTTAGCATGAAGTAGCTTTTGTTTTGCAAATGTTCTCATTCTTTTCCCTACTGACAGCATTCAGCGACCTTGAGCAACAGGGCTACGGTTTTATTCACACCAGATTTCTCCTCTAATACTATTTTTTACAGACATATTGTTAACACTTTACTTTACAGATCAGTAATAAGAGGGTAGTTTGTGGTAATAACAGTAAAATCATGGAAACAACTCATAACTACTCACATTACTGGATAATATCAGAGATATAACTGAATAATTTATATGGTATTTCTAAACAATAAACCACTATTTGTTGGGGTAATAAGTCAATAACACAATGGCAATAATTAGGAATTACTTTGTTGTTAATGTGAGATTTGATGGTAAGAAAATGTAGTAAAAAAATATAGTAAAAAAAATTTAGTAATGAAATGGTGAGATCCTGTATTAATTCCAGCTATTTCTCAGTGATTACCCAGTGATAAGGTACTTTTATAGAAATTACAGTGAATCAGGGCTGTAAAATATATTATTGCCAGTTTCAATTTAATTGCAGTATAATAGCTACTCCAAAAATGAAAATGCATCAAATAATACTGCACCTTGAGTTGGATCAGTTTATTGAGATGGAAATATCATAAGGCCATGACAAACCAAACACAAATTATGACAAGGAGGACACATTCATAGAATTGTAGATGATATAACAGCACTAGGTGGACAGCTAAGCTAGTTCGCCCACGCATGGCAATTTACTTTAGCTCCCTGCTGAAACACCCTGCTAAACTCCACTTGAACATAAAGAGAACAGGTACAAGTTGACCTAAACTAAATTATCAGCAATACAAAGTTTGTCTGTGCACTCCCATAATCAGGTGTCAATGTTAACATTAAACCAGACGCATGGTGTGAGGCATGGTAAGAGGTTAGCTTCTGGCTACTTCCTTATATGTGCAAGGACATAGAGGTGGGTGTCAAAATAAAAGATCTATCAGTATAGTATACTATAAATGTTGATGCATGGTGATAATAATAGCAGTGAAAAAGTGAAAATGGTTGTTTAGATTATTAAGATTACTTATACTTTTGTATTTTGTTTCAAAAAGAAAAAAAAAAAAACAAAGACCGATCAAAACATTTTGACACCCCTTTCCTTTCCAGTTTCACTTCCTCTGTCCTGTCTGCATACAGTAGATAGACTGTGGCTAGACTGGAACAAAAATAGTTGAATGGGCTGTGGAAATTAGTCAGAGATTCGATTAAATTGCTGTTAAACTGACCGAAATGGTGAAGAATATTTAAAAACTATTTAGTTTTATTTCAATTTTAGGCTGCTTGTTTATAGATTTGGGGTTTGAGCTTGTGGATTTAAGTTACGTAAACTGTGCTAAATAGCATTATCTTGACATGATTCTGTGAACTACAGATATGTACTTGTATCTAACAGTATTTACTTGTATCTAATACAATATTAATGTCAATATAGTATACATATGTGCTTGGTTTATCATTGTCTTGTTTCCGTCACAATAAATGGATACAATTCAGAGATTCAATTCAATTAGAGATCCAATTAAATTTGATGCATTGTCATTTTTGGATCAGCTATTACACACTATTACACTGACAAAAATGGCAAAAATGTATTTTACAGCCCAGATTCTGTGAAATTTCTATCAAAGTGCATAGGCAGTTACTGGGTAATTACTGGAAATTATTATTAATACCTTACCATTTCATTACTTCACTTTAAGTCCTACCATAAGTCTCACCATAACAACATGGTTTTTACCATTTTGTTGTTGACGTAATACAATAACAAATAGTATGTTATTCTATAGAAATAACAAAATTGGTCAAGAATTATTCTGTTATTATCCAGTTATTATTCAATAGCATGAGTTGTTACAATTTTTTTTTCTTTACTTATTACCACAATACTACCCTCTTATTCCCAGTTTGTAACATAAAGTGTTACCAACATATCAGTTTTCTCCCATGGGCTTTACAGTGACCTCTATTTCATTCGCTCACTCTTTGTCATTTGATGTTAATTGTCGGTGTCCTAAATCATCACAAGAAAGAATGAAAACATTGTGTCCAGTGCACACTGTAGGACTACCCCTGACCACTGAACTAGTCATTTAACTGTACCCATGCCTAGATGAAAAATAATAAGTGTTGCTATGTCAAATGGTAAACATGTCTAATGTCTGCATGGAAGGTTTTTTTTTATTATGGCTGTATTCACAGCCAAAAGTGGGGATGCAAAAGCATCCCAGCAACCCTGCATCCCCAACTTACCCCATCACTGATTCGACTTCTCTGTCAGAGAACTCTGGTTCTTGGAGATATTGATAGGTGGATCCAAAATGTCTCTCTTCTCCAGTGGGATTTTGCATCCCGCTAGATATGGGTGGGGTCTTACAGCTAACAGCAACAGTACCCTTTTCAGAGTTGACAGAAAGAGAGTCCCCACTGAAACAGACAAAATTGCTGTCAAATTATGAAATTAAATACTGATTCATGAATGAAGCCTAGTACACCATATAGGTTGACTCGTGTAGTACTGATGACCACAGAATCATTTGGGTAGCTGTGGGGAAGACAGAAGCTGTAGAGAAGAAAAACATATCCTATGGAGGTCAGTAGTTTATGGGTCAGTGTTTATTTGTCCTTGTGTCAGGAAACTGTAAAAGTATGAGTTGTCTTAGCAGCAATACACATGTAACCTTTCTTAACTTTTCTTAAATTTTTATATAAACAAATAGAGAAATTTTTTCTAATAGCTTGGACTGGACAGATTTAGTCACTATCAGTGGCTGTAGGCTCACTCATTGTTTTTTTTTGTTTGTTTATTTTTTTGGCAAGGTATACAACCTCTTAAAAAAATGTATAGCATTGCAATTCAGGGTAGGTTTTTGTTTTGTATCACGCCTGCCTGCTTATAAAGGGATATAGTGTATTACAGGTGAATAGAACAGATTTTAAAACTATAGATACTGCCACAAAACTTCCTTGGCTGATATTTACATTATACATTTTTTTTTATTGGTGGCTTTCTGAAATGTTATGTAGGCCTATTGTATGTAAATGAGCCATCATTAAATGTAAGCCTACCAGTGTAAAATAATACTGAGTTCCGTTTTAACCCCAAACTTGTTCACCGGACTGACCTGGCCTATGTTAAATCACATCTAGAGAACAGGCTTTTCAGTAAGTATTTATACGTAGGGCTATTGCATATTTCAGTAATGCAAATCTACATATGCTTAAAGCATTTCAGACTTGTCTCAGTGTATAGTTTCAATGATAATATCTACCCACACAGCAACAGGTTTTGCGGCGGACCCGCCTTCCTATTGCCAAATCTGTCTGACTGGCCACGTTTACATAATGTTTTTTTTTCCGAATTAAATAGTTCGGAATTGAAATATTCTCCTTCGAGTTTGCATGGATATAATAATTCTGAATTAAGGTTTACATGGAACACACATTAAATCGGCTTTATTTAATTCCACTCAACATCTGGGATCGGGAAGGGTTCTGATTGGGTATGGGGCATACGTACATATTTACGTCTACCGGGAGAAAACACACACTTCAGCTGGAGACCGGCTTTTCTGTCAACTCGGTTTGTCGTTACGCCATGGATACAAATGTGGTACAAACTTTTGTCGCAGTGATCACGATAATAATTAAGCAGCAGCTCGATAATATTGTCGCCCTTTACGTATGTCAGCTGGAGAGAAGGGAAGAGTTTTGGAGAAGGAAGCAACGTTTGCTGCGGGCCGCCATCTTGCTGTGCGTCATCGCGTCAGAAGGGCAACCCAACGAGCATGCGCTGAACGACCGGAATTATTTTTAAGCGGAATAAACATTTGACATGTTCGAGGAATAAATTAATTCCACTTTAAAATAGGAATAAACCACCCACTAATCATAATCATTTTCATTAGGAATTAAGTGTTCACATCGTCTTTTTTAAAGCAGAATTAATGTTTATTCAGAATTAAACCTCTCATGTAAACGAAGGGACTATCAGAATAATTTTTGCTATGCTGTCTCGGCACCGCCTGCGGACAGCGCAGTCAAAGTTGTGCTGTACTTGTAGTCCCCAGCTCACGTGCTTCTTATGACGGTCGGAGTCTCAGAGAAACTTTAGCCTGAGCTCCACGTCTGCAAGGTTCAGCTGCCCTACGGAACACGCAAACGGAGTAAGTATGTTTTATCATCATTACTACCTTGTTAGTGAAGTATAATGTATATATATACAAATAATTTGGATGTCGTTAATCTTGGCGTCGTTCTACAGTGACTACTGTAGCTTGTAGCTGTTGACAACTCAGCAACACAGCAAGAAGGGAGCATACAACACAGTTTTTAGCATACATTTTGGAAATTATTTATTGTATTGTATTGAAACATAGTGTAATTTGATTACATTGTTTTTTATCTGTCAGATAACGCACAATACTGTGAAGGGACTGCTGAATCTGCCAAATGTGCAATAAGAAAAGCTGCTAAAATTCAAAGTCAAAAATTCATAGAGTGAACTAGCATTAAATCTAATTTTCCACTTTTGATTTCACTGTTATCTTATTATGTTATACTTTTTAGAAGACCGCAATAGGTGGGTCTTCAGGATTGTAATGAATAGATAAGTGTAGACACATTTTCAGTCCCTGTTGGACTTTATAGCTTCCCCAGCGTTCTGTTATCGCAGGGCTGGGGGGATCAGTGCAGGCTAAGATTGGAGTTGTTTTCGAAAGGATTGTTTTAACGCTGCCTTTCTGACATCCTTTTTCTGCAAAAACAGATATAAAGTATGTGTGCTAAAATAGTCAAAATTCTCATTTTAACATAATTTCACACTTTCACATGAATGAACCAAAATTATACTATTTAATAAAATAGTTTTGTTGAGACAATGTATTCATGCCAGCGTAAAGCTAGCTGAGGGATTTATGGTGGTATTGGCCAGCGCAGGTATGTGTTGAGTAATATTTGTATTATGGTAAATAAAACTAACTAGTTGTCAAATGTTGTTAACTTACAGCAGACGGATGGGACAGCTACAAATCAAAGGCACACAGCTTGCACATAAAGTTAGCATTGTTTTGCTACACAGCACTGTTACGTGTGTGGTTCCGACTTTGGGACCAGAAATTTTAGGGAGCCGTGAAAGCTGGCACCAGCATCAGTGAATGTTCGGTCAAAACATGCAGAACCAGTTCTAGATTGGGCACCGCATCGGTGGAAACAAGCTATTTGATCTGATGGCTAGATTGATTTACATTTCTATATCTGAAAGACTGATTGGATTGTTATATATAATTGAATACTGCTGCGCTTCAACCCTATCTATTATTAGTACCATCAGAGTTTATTGGTGCCATTTGCAAGTTGGTAATTCTTATCACTTTGATTTGAGGGATAAATCGAGTTTGCTCAATTATTGTTTGCAGTTAATAGTTAATAAGGTAATAGGCTTAATTTCAATAGCATAGACACATACTATAGGGCAGTAATTCAAATACATCTGAGTAAAAACGCATCTACAGCTACAAATCAAACGTGGCTTAATGACTCACTGGTCAATGCACACTAACCTCAGAGCTGCTGAAAGGAAATGGCACAAAACTAATAATTCGGCTGATCTAACACAATTCCAAGAACAGCTATCTTCCTTCTCATCCAGTGTCACTGCTGCGAAAAAGGCTTTCTATCACAACGAGATTCACAATGCCACGGACAACAAGAAACTCTTATCCACCTTCAAATCTTTACTAAACCCACCTCCTCCAACTAACCTCACAGCTGACACTTTTGCTGCATTTTTCACTAACAAAGTTGCAGCAATTAGTAGTCAGTTCTCGAACCAGTCTACAGAGGTTCCTTCTCCAAGCCTCTCTAAACCAACTGCTTCCTTTTCTTCTTTCACTCCTCTCTCCGAGGTAGAGGTGTCTAAGCTTTTCACAGACAGCCGGCCGACCCCTCTCCTGGACCTTATCCCAACAACCCTTCTTCAGGCCATAACCCCCACCATTGTGACAGCAACCACACATGTGGTCAATGCTTTACTAACTAGGGGTACATTTCCCACCACCTTCAAACAAGCCCAAGTAACACCGCTGGAGAACTACCGGCCTGTCTCTCTTCTTCCCTTTCTTTCCAAAGCCATTGAACGAGCTGTCTTTAAACAGGTCACAGGATTTCTCATTCAGAACAACCTACTTGACTCCAACCAATCCGGTTTCAGAAGTGGCCTCTTTACTGAAACGGCACTTTTGTCTGTGGCGGAAGCACTAAAAGAGGCCAGAGCGGCAGGTCAATCCTCAGTGCTCATCCTGCTGGACCTATCAGCAGCATTTGACACGGTCAGCCACCACATCCTACTGGACAAGCTGACCAACTTGATGGCGCAGTGCACTCCTGGTTCAAATCCTATCTTTCTGGACTGTTGTTCAACGTATCATGGCTAGGACAGACGTCGGCACTTCACCAACTCACCACAGTACCCCAAGGATCTGTGCTGGGGCCCCTTCTCTTTGCCCTGTACATCACCTCACTGGGCTCAGTCATCCACTCCCATGGCTTCTCTTATCACTGCTATGCAGATGATACCCAGCTCTATCTGTCCTTTCCGCCTGATGACTCCACAGTGTCAACACGGATCTCGGACTGTCTTTCTGATATATCTGCATGGATGAAAGGACATCACCTCCAAATAAATCTCTCCAAAATGGAACTGCTGGTCCTCCCAGCTAAACAAGCCATCCATCACAACATCAGTATCAAGGTCAACTCCCTGTCTGTTTCTCCCACCAAAGTGTCAAGAAACCTAGGTGTTATGATCGATGACCAGCTGACCTTTGCAGATCACGTTGCCTCTGTGGCTCGGTCGTGCTGTTTTTCCCTATTCAGGCCGTACCTAACCCAACATGCAACCCAGCTCCTGGTACAGACCCTGGTTATCTCTCATCTTGACTACTGCAATGCCCTCCTATCAGGTCTTCCAGCCTGTGTGGTGAGACCACTACAGATGATCCAGAATGCAGCTGCACATCTGGTCTTTAACCAGCCAAAAAGGGCACATGTCACACCTCTGTTCATTGAACTCCACTGGCTACCCTTGGCTGCTTGCATCAAATTCAAGGCACTTACAGTGGCCTACAGGGTGATTGATGGCTCTGCTCTACCTGAATACTCTCCTGAAGCCCTATGTCACCCGCCGACCGCTTCGCTCCTCTAAGTTATCTAGCACGGCCAACACTTTGTGCAGGTCAATCCAGACTCTTCTCATGTTTGGTTCCACGCTGGTGGAATGACCTTCCAAGTGCTATCAGATCAACTGATACCCTCTCCACCTTCAAGAAACTGTTGAAGACCCAGCTCTTCCAAGAATATCTCCTGGCGTAAATTTTGAGAATGTTCTGAACAGCTTATACTTAATTTCTCTTCTGCACTTTATTACACTATTGCACTTTCAACTTAAAATAGTGCAGTTTCTATGTTAGCAATATGCACTTTTTGTTAGTTTCTGTCATTGTGTTGTTGCTTGAATGTTATCCTCTTTTGTAAGTCGCTTTGGATAAAAGCGTCTGCTAAATGCTTAAATGTGAATGTAAATTTATAAAATTACAGCTGTACAGAGCAGTTAAGTACACTAAATAGCGTTTTATTTTCCATTTGTACAAGGCATTATGGAATGAATGTAAGGAGTTTGAACATTTATTTAAAACTGACACTGATAGTTTTTGCCCATTTAACTTGAGTTTCAAGTTCAATGGGCAAAAACTGCTTGAGTAGTTTAACTTGAGTTTCAATTTAAATGGCACCCGATACCACACTTGACCAAATCGATAATGTTTTAGCTAATTTTCGACTTATCGTCTTTCACCAGAGCTATCACAAATTAAACAATAACGATGGAGATACGTAACAGTTATTAATGTTTATTAAAGTGACTTTTTTCGTATGGGTCAACACAACGGATAAAAACTTAAAAACTGTTTCAGGACAAGATCCACCATGATGCTTATTGTAATCTTCCAAAACTACCCCAAAAGTCATTAGCCATGCTAACTGAATTTTTGTTTAAGCCAACACTTCATTTGTATTGTATGCCGTAATGAGATAGGTGAACATAAGGTAATCTTGGCTAGTTGCGACCAAGGTTCGAGTCTCATGGTAACTTTCTTTATTATTTTTTCCCATTTTATAAAAGCATGTTATGGCGTGCACAGTATTGAAATGATTTAGACATCAACTGTTGATATTAGTTTATTTATTCATGAATCTGAGAGAAACGCCCCCTCTGCAGGTCCAAAGGTGGAGGCAGAAGCAGAGTAAGCAGGATATTTAGAATATTCAGTTGATATTAGAAAATCTCACCAGTTGACCTGTGCACCATCCTATTTAGAACACCGTTATAATAAAAATCGCTAACAATGGCCAAATTTATATTGTAGGTCTATATCATTTATACTCTTAATACCGCCCGCCCCTACCAGAAACTTTGTGAACTTTATCTCTCTGCCTGAAAACTTCAATTAACTATTCAGAGGGTTAGTAAACAAGTTTGTAAGTTGCCATCCGCTGCCCATTGCGGATTTATTTAGATTATTATTTGCATGTAAACAAGTATATTCTCATTGTTAATTGACATTCAGTGCATGCTAAACACAGAGTCAAAACCACGTAAGCATCTTTTTTGTAACGCAAGTTTTCTAGTTAGTCACACGCCTACAGGCATGACTCTTATTATGGATAAATGCAGGCGTACTGGGCTATAAACACTGTCACAAGGCTGGTAGTCAAGGCTAATTACCTGTGTTATGCATGGTAGATTTAGAATTTTTCTTGTTTGTGAGATGAAGGCAATATGTAGGCTCTCACAAAGTAGAGCTAAAAGGAAACTACACAACATTTTATACTGCTTTTAGGTTAATTTACCAGCTTCATAATTACTTAGATAGTTAAATCAAAGATAATTGAATACAGACCAAGATAGAGCAACATAATATGTTACTGTGGGAGAAAACATGAATAGTTCCACATAGGTCTGCATAAGTGGGAGCGTCACATTACATCTCAATGTAAACTTTTGGTATCAGCGTATTTGAGCTCGACTTTGTTTTTTAAGCACATCCATTGGTATAATTTTTCTAAAAAAACTGTAGGAGGAGCTACCTGTATACCTTTAGTTCCCTATATGTGTCGCTGATGTACATAACATAGAATTAGTAGAATTATTCTATTACTATGTCAGTATGCTCTTTTGATCCTGTGAGGGAAATTTGGTCTCTGCATTTAACCCATCCCAACCCATCCATGCACACAGCAAGTGAATGCACAGACTACCTCAGTCCCTGGGGAGCAAGGACACCTCGGATGTGGGCATGTGAGAGCTATGTTCAATCACTTCCCCTACCAACATTTTTCCACTGGTTGGGGAGCGAACTGGACACTTTTTGGTTACGCCAACCAATAGGCCAAGTCTGTTTTGCTAATGATCATGACATACCTTCATGCTGTAGATTTTAAAATATACTTTCAGCACTGAGCTCTCCTCTACTATCTTGCTGTCGAGCATCTAGACAGCCATGTGCGATATTTGCAGACATCTATCGTGCCAAATATCCAGTGCTGGTCGACAAGGCCATAATTCCCCTAAATCATGTCTGGTGGTGGCCTAGTTCACACATAATGACTCTTTTGTAAGTAACAAACATTGTTTCGCCTCAGATCCAAGGCTTTTGTCTTGCTTTGTCCTGCTTCCTGGAAATCGTGGCTACAATTACGCAATGTAAACACTTGCTTGTTTAAAGTACAAATTTTTCGTAAAGTGCTGGCAGCCAAATTAGTTTGTTTTAAATACATTTATGCCTAGATTCAGAATATTTTGTCATAAATTTATATATTTTCCAGTTTAAGTGTATTTGTTCTAAAAACAATACCAACTAGTTTTTCAATCATAGTACAGAAGTTAATAATAGGTAAGACACCACGTTAGACAGCAGTTTTTGCATTGTAGAGGGGTCTTTCAGGCTCCACGGGTTTGGGGACGAGTGACCCGCAAATTTTGATGAAACAGGTGAAAAATGTTCTACTGTGTTGGATACAGGTTTGGGTTGGGTCGGACGCAGGTAGAATGTGGGTCTAATTAATTTTTTTTAAACGTCATGTAACGTCATGCAAACAAAAACATTTGTAGCCTATATTTTAAGGCACATCCACGATAAAATATGCTGACACATCCACGATAAAAATGCATTTTGATGTGATGAGGTGCATTTGAAATCCTACCAGTTTATCCATCCACCGGTCCTTACAGAACTCCACTTTTACTTTTGGCCACACCTGCTTTTAGCGCTACATGGGAGCAAGATTTGGAGCTGAATAGGCCTACATCAGTTCAGGAGCGGAAGTGTCGACCAAATAATGTTTCTTTACTCACCATTTTAAATCACTAAACCAAATAGCCTACAAAATAGTCTAATGCCACCATATAGAAAAAGATAGGCTAAAATTTTACCATTCAAGACTTTCAAAGGAAAGTCTTGCAGTGCATGTCTTAGGGAATATAGGACTGTCACATGATTAAGTTTCACTGTCAGTCAAGCCCAGTTAACTGCATTTATGTGTGTGCATTATAATTAAAGCACAAATTGTCTGATATAGGCTAGAGGGCAATTTCATGGGAATGCTTTTGTGTTGCCTACTACCCAGTACTGTAGTAGCCAAGGTTTTCTTTAAACAGGTGAAATTTTAGTGGGTCAGGTCGGTTACAGAATTTTATTATTGCTATTGTTGGAAAACGGGTCGGATGTGGTTTTAAGTATTGCGGGTATGGGTTGTAACGGGTTTGCAAAATTGGACCTTTGCAGGACTCTGCAAGCTACAAACACACATGGGATAAGAAAAAAAAACATACCAGCTTTTATTTCCTGCAGGGTCTTTGGATTGAGTGAAAGGACATCTTGTGCCCTCTGTAGAACTGGACTGACTCTTCACTCCATTATGGGCTTGGCTGTGAATACTGTTTCTGCAATACTTTGAAAAAACAAAAAAGTAAAGAAATGCAACCACTTTTTACTGACACATGATGACTCTCAAGCAAGGTCATGTTGTAGAAATTGCATAATGGTTTTCATGGCAGAATAACTTGGTAGGTAGTCTAGTCCTTTTTATGGCAGCAGTGTTAAATCAGATGATGTGTAGTGCAAGCCAGGATGACAGAATGGCTGTGTCATGACTGGAGTCATGTCACATACAGTTATGTCAGAAGAAATCAGACATGATTCACATTAACATGCTGTGTTAACTAATAAAACAGAATAAAACAAATAAAAAAAATAAAAATAAAATAAAAATAAAACAAATAAAATAAATAAAAAAAAATGAACTAAATAGCTACCACTGTTAAAAATTCATGAAGTGACCGAGGTCAACCAGGGGTCCGTTTTCCATATAACAAAGGATGTTAGCATTGAACCACCATAGTACAACAGAGGTTCACAGCAGCCAGTGTCTCTCAAAAAATCATCTAAACTACAAAGTTTCCAGCTGTTTTTGAAGTATTCTGAGAGTATTCTGATGCATTTGCTGTGGAAAGTGGCAACATCATGGACAATATTGCAAACATTAATCCAGATAATATTCACTTACACATATTTGCAGACTTTAAATAACAGGAGCAATATCACATTGTGAGTATCTACCCAAAATCTCCTTATATTATAATAATAATAACTTGACTTGATGTTATTCAATAATTATAAATTAGATATTGGAGAACCTGTTTTTAAAACATAATTGCCATTTTTACGCTCCAACAAGTTATTCAGTTGATCATTCATGCTGTAGGTTAATGATCACATTTTGAAGGTTAAAAGACTTTTCATATTTGGATCATTTCATACCATATCCAAGGTGAATGCTGTGCAAGATGCACCACTTTTGTGTTAAGGCAATTAATTTCCAGACATTAGCTGCTTTTGTGAGTAGGTTAAAAGGATCCCTGACTGGTAAGACTAGTTGGCCTTATAAGACTGATGTTGGTATGGATCTGTCCAAGGTTTCTTTCTAGACTATTTATCAGTCAGAGAAGGCAGATATTTCTGCTGAGAACCAACTGCATAGAAGAGATGAAGTAAACTCAGCAAGAAACACTGATGATTGGCAGCCTGTTAGCAGCACAGTCCCGACAGGTGATTTTCACAATCCGAGTCAATGCATGCCACCTTGTGGTTATTAAGACTATAGTGCACATATTAGATGTTCTCTTGCAAATGTTTCCATTCTTTCCACAGTTGTTTGCGTTTCATCCCTCATATACTGTTTGACTGATCAGTCGTTCATAAATTTTTGTTTATTTGTGGTCATAAATGTACTTCCAAGATATAAGAAAATTGAGATTAGAGGATCACAAATAAGGAAACGATGCAAATGTATAGGATTTTTAGAGATCAAATGTGATATATCAAAACCAGTGTCATAGATTTCTGTGATTTTTTTTTGTGTATAGGTGTACACGATTTGTCAGAGTGTTATGAAAAGTTTTTGTTTACATTGCATAATGGATATCTATAGGCACCGTAAATACTACAATGTAAGTAGGCAAAAGACACGGTGTCCGGATCTCCACACTCCAGTCTGATGCAGTCGCTGAAGCTCTCATTAGTCAGATTGCATATATGTCTGAAAGAAGAGTGTGGAAGGTGTTTTGGTTCAATGTTATGAACAATTTTGACGACAATGAGTGGAATAAGCATTTTCGGATGCAGCAAACCTTCAAATTTATTGTGGGACTTCTTGGGCCACATCTGAGACGCAAGGCAACAAACTGTCGACAGCCACTGGAACCATGTCTCAACTTCATGCTTTGTGGTGGTCTGCCATCCCTTGTGAATACAGATTGGTGAGCTGCAAGTCGGTGTTTCTACTGTGAGCATGATAGTGCAAGAAATTAGTGCAGTGCTGAAGACGTTTCTTCATCGTTTGTATGCAGTGGAACATCACGGAAGACCGCATCAACCCTCATCCTGGACAGGTTGCCGATCTGGGTGTGGGGGCACGTGCCAGTTACCAAGCTATCCAAGATGCCATCAGGTCAATAATTTAAAGTGTTCTATATTGCACTGTGGGAGGGCAACATGTTACATGTTTTTTTACTGTTAAAGTCTGCTACTAAGTGTGTTGTGGTCAAAATGCTGTTGCAGTGTAGTTAGGTCATTTCAGTTGGTAGAGAAATTAGAAGATAAATGAAGGCCAAGAGAAATTACTGTATTCTCTGAAGAGTACATTAGTCATTAGCAACTGTGGTCTGAACTTAGCATAATGAAGAAAGATAAGTACATAGATTACATCTTATGGTGTCAAGGCCATTGCGCTCAAAAGTTAGTGTCATAAAATTCTAGTCTGTGTGCCCAAGCAGTTATGCTCACAAGTTATCATAAGAAAAGCATTCCGCTAGCGTACTTATGACTCTGTGCTAAGGCTATTAACACCTATTAACAACCTAAAAATGGGAAAACAGAATATTAACAGAATTTTTTGTAACACTTTATATTAGCACACACAAATCCGCCATTAACAAGCTGCTTATTAACATGCAAATTAATAACATACTATCCATTTGTTAGACACTACAAATCACTTATTACCTTATTACTACTTATTACCTTATTCTGCATGACTTCATTTTACCTTTAATAGACCATTAACTTTTCCAATATTAACTCCTAATTACAGTTTATTTGCAGATTGTATAATTGTTCCTGAGAATACCTGTTCCTGTTGTACTAGCACCTTATAAGCCCTTTACTGAGGAAAGCATATTAATATCATAATTCATATACAACAACTAACTTACTTATTATGAATAAGTTGTAATTAGGAAGTAATACTGGTGAATTTCTTAGTTAATGTCTACTATGGGTAGAATAAGCTCATGCAGAATATGGTATTAATAAGTGATGTGTAATGACTAACAAATGACATTACACATTACACAAGTGGTGATGGTGGTGGTGAATTGCGTGTCAGTAGAAGTGTATAAGTTTGTGTGTGTAACGGCCAGAGAGTCGCCAGAGAGTCTTATGGCCTCCAATCTGTGAGCCTCAGTCCGCAGGGTGACACAGCGATAACACAGCCAGTAGCCATGGAGACAACCTTGATCGGAACCCAGACAGAGACAACAATCCGCCGGTGTCTTGTAGATGGGGGTAGGGAAGCGAGAGCGTCTCCCCGCCTTGTTCTCCAGGGGAGTTGTTTTTCCAGCGATGGCCTTGGCCAAGGGAGGCCGAAAGCAGATAGAATTGGAATGTTAGGGTTTTAGGGCGAGAGGCTTACCATTTTCAAACCTCTCTATGTCCAAACTGGGCTCCGATTTTAGCCAAATCCTTTTGTGAGTCAGTGTCAAGCCATGTTATTGTCCATCACCTTGAGCTTCTCCAAGATGTAATCCATTTTGTGGTCTATGGCCGCAATCTGAGTGCCCACAGTTCCCGCAGCTCTGCCCACTGCCTCAACCATGACGGGCAGCCGAGTGGGGCTTCTGACAGCTGTTGCCATCTTTTTCATTTCTCTATAACCCAGGTCAATGTCCAATCCAATCAGCAAGAAGCCTGTAATAATGGTTCCAAATAGGTAGATGTCTTCAATGTCCTCCACAGAAAGAGCTGCCAGACACACAACCCTCCACCTCTCCCAACCGTCCATCGTGTAGCCAGCTGCAAACGTTCCGGCAGGGCAATCAGGTTCCCTCGAACCCAAGCTTCTCCTGGAGAAGATGGTGTCAATTGCATTTAGAAACCAGTTGATCAAATCCATAGTTTTCAGTTTGAAGAACAGGGTGAGGAGAGTCTCTCAAGACAGATTCAGTCGAGACAAAGAAGCAAAGCAGGCAAGATAAGGGGAGGGAAGGGAGAGACGAAGAATGCGACCGCCTTCGCTGAGAGCCAGACACACAAGTCTGCAGTGCAGTGTAAGTTTAGTAAGTGTACATTTAAGCAGTGTAAGTTCTAGTCCAGCTGTTGCAAGAAGGACGATGCCAGTCTGTGCAACTCATCCTCTGCAGGCAAGCTGGGGAACGGTGGCGGGGATAATGGTGCAATGCAGCATGGGTTTGCATTTCCTGTTGCATGTCTCAGAGCATGTTGGTAAGTGGAGACATGTTGAGCCCGCTCATGTCTGTCGGCCTCCTGCACTGCTCTTTGTACTTCATCTCTCTTTCTCCACAACCCCTCTTCACGTGCTAACTTTGTCTCAAAACGAATCATTTCGTTCTCATCCTCATGAGTCATTCTCTGTATGAGTTCTTCTATCAGTTCTACAAACTAGCTGCACCTTGGTCTTCCTTCACTTCTTTGCTGGTGGTGCTTGCTCTATATTGCGATAACATAATTCAAGTTAGTCATGCTTGTCTTGGCAAATGGAGCGGTCACCCACACACACGCACAAACACTAAAGTTAAGGCCTACCACGCTGATCGTCTGAGCTTTTTTCAATGGCCGTTTCCTTGATTTCATTCATCTTGCTGGGGATGTGAGATGTCGCGCTGGGAGCTGGAGAAGATGAGCAGGAAGAGGAGCAGGTGCGAGATCCATGCGGCAGTGGGGTTTGCAGAGTGGCTACCTCCTCAGATGACCTGGCAGATATCGAAATATGGCCAGTCCAATCTCCCTCTGCCACTCCTGTCATTGTGGTCTTTACAGTATGGAACTTTTTCCTTAAGGTCTTGAGCTTGTTGATCACCTGCGCCTTGTTGTGCGGTAAGCCGTGCTCTGACATCTTTCTTGCCAGCCCTTCCAGCAGAGGTCTGTCTTTCACCATCCCGGACATGTGTCGGTGAATGACATCCTCTGCTCAGAGGTTGAGTAGCTCACAGATCTCCTTATCTCCCCATTTGGTCATCTTCCAAAATGATTAGGTGAACTTGCAGTTGAATGTGCTCACTTCTCACTTACTTTATTCTGCTCTGCTGTTTCCTCTTTTTTAAAGGCAAGACCAGGAAAGATAGCAACATTATACATTCTCACTAATCCATGTGAAATTACTTGCAATCCAAAGAATGGGAATCAGCAAAGATCATTTTCATGCATTACGTTGAATGGGAATAAATGCAATTTTTCACTTTTAGTTTTGTTTCCTCCAACCCTGTGTTTCAGATCCTGTAAGTGTATAAACTGCGGAATGAAGGCAGCCGAGAGCCTTCATTCACTCTGTAATCATCAAAGTGACTACAAAACTGATAAATTAACCTAAAGTATTGCCTGGTGTGCCTTTAAACTCCCGCTGGAGGGTTGCACTTGTGATACGTCATCACCATGCCCCCCCAATCCCAGGACAGACCCAGCTTTCCTTTCACACGGAACACATCTCGGCTCTGATACTAGGGTCCGAGGCAGGTCGATTGCGTTGCATGGACACCTGATCCTGTGTCAGGCAGTGTGAAAGGAACAGGCAACGCGCTAAATTTGGGTATTAAACACGGGATATTCGTCAGCGTCAAAGGAGCTAATGCTCTGAGTAAAAAGTGAGATCACCTGGTTGATGGTGTCAATGTGCAGAAACAATCTAATTGCTGCACCTTGATAGGATCTTGATTAGATTCAACACCCACTCACTTTTTACAACATTGGCAGTTTATGAGTGAAAGGATTTTCTAAACTTTCAATAAAACCTTTTTGAACATTTTGAGCATATTTAAAATAACTTGTATGTTATTGACAACATCAGTCTTTTCAGGTCAACATGCCTACTAGCCAGGGAACCCTTTAAGTCTACCTCTCCCCCTGAACCTAGGTGGATGTTCAGTGCTTATTTTGCTGGTTCTGCAAGCGCTACAATTGCATTATGGCAAAAATAAGACCAAGAACAAAAGAAAAACATTGGTAAGTGACACTGCAGTAATCATATTTCAGAGGTACAGTAATCTGCAAAAGCCATAGACACCTGATTTGCTTCAGCAATGTACACTAGTGACTAAAGCAATGGGTGGATAAACTATGGTATGCTATGTAATACTCACATTTTGGGGCTGTAAACTTGCATGAGGCCTCAAGCAGACTTTGTGGCCAGGATCATTTACTATATAGTTCTTTAGGATGCTGCCTTCCTTCAAATGGACTTGAAGCTTTTCCCTCCGTCGTCTGCGGGAGACCATGAGTACAGTATGATGAATTGTTGAACGAGCACAAAACACTGATATTCAGCCAGATGGTCAGATGTAATGTCACCTACCCAGGCCAACACTAACAGGTGCATATACAGTAATTTTCACTTTTTCTCTTAAATAAATCACAAAAGTAATTAATCACTGATTATATATTCATGTGACAATGTGACAAGCTAAAAAAAAAAAAAAAACTTTGCCTCAACCATTTTTGCTTTTACCCTATTGTGATCATCTTACAATGATCTTACTCAGAGCTTTTGCTAAGTCACGCACTTGTTTTGTTTCTGGGACGCATGCAGGGTTTCAAAAAACTGATTGGCTTGTTGCCCAAAAATGATTCGTTAGTTCAGAGAATTAAGATGATGTCATTGGTTCGGGCGCAAAAATATGTGCCCAGAATCACAAAGATTAATGTGCCAATGAAATTCCTTCTCGGGTGAAAAGACTGCCAAAAGTATAATGGCTTACATAGACTCTAATACAGCCGGCGCTCATAGCTAGAGGAAGCTTTCTCTCTCACTGACAAATAGCATGCGTTCACCTTAACATTAAATTGAACACAGTCTTTTGGTTGATGTCAGGCACGTTACTAGTACAAGCAGACTGATTTATGTTGAAGGAGAATTTAATTTCTCGAAATTTTAGGGAGGGCGCTGCACTTGCGCGAGCGAACTTGGACGAGCCGCCACTGGTAACCACACACCTTGAAGGCCACTGTCCTACTCATCACCCTATTGCAACTCATTGTGAACAGATGTGCATTTAAGACACATACAAAAGCATGCAGCTCAGTTTCAAAGAAACCTGTTCAATTGCTGTAGCCTACTACTACTGCCATGATTATAAGCAGCACCTGATTCTATTACTTGAAAGTTCAACAGTTGTTGTACAGGTTGTTATAGTTACCACTCAAAAGAACAGTGTATGCAACATACTTACTTGTTTCGGCAGTACAGAGCCATGCACACTGTACCCAGAAGACTGATCCCTGTGGTGATACAGGTGATAGAAAGCACCTGTCTCTTGTAAACTGCTTTACTCTCTGAAGAGACAAAATCAAGTGACATGCTCAGTTCAGTTCACAGATTAATTGCTCTCTTACTTCTTTCAGATCATGACTTCCACAAGGATTCATAACTGGTTAATGTTTAATAAAGGACAGGTTTGTTTTTTACGCTTAAAGCCTTGTTTTCTGATCGTTTATGATGAAAAACTAATAATAATGGTTAAGATTAAAATTTTTACGTACCTAATTGTCTCATTGTTATTGCTATCCAAAGCACTGAGCAACCTGGAACAACATGGCTATGGGTTGAGGGGTCAGTGATTATTATAATTATAAATACTTACCCATGAACTCAATCCCCAGATGTTCAGCTGCACAAGTGAAGACGATGCAAAACCAGAGGGCAAGGAATGCAAAAGAAAAGATGAAAGAATGGGAAAATCATTAAAACAATTAATTCTTTTGCTGGTTGTTGTAATGCTTTATGATAAGGGGTGTTAACAGACCACTTGAGATATTACTAAATGGTTAGTTAGCTATTGACCATATGGTTAGTTGATTAACAAGTAGTTATAATAATATTAATAATAATAATAATAATGTTTATTATTGGTAACTGAGGCTAGTGTTACAGGGTTGACTGACTGCTAACTTCAGTAGGTAGCTGAGCACTGGAGATGCATCGTTTTTTGTCTAAATAGTTTCAAAACGCTATAAATCCATTTCTGAAAATATTCAAAAGTAATGTTTTTAAATTGTGTATTTCAGTAATTATTGATCAAACCTCAGTTATGTTGATTTTATTATGCAAAAATAAATCAAGTTAAAGCAACATAACTCCAGATCCACTGATATATCTGAAACAAAATGTAAAATATTTCTGAAAATTCATTAAAATGGTGGATATAGCATTTTGAAGCCAAACTCTTTTAGTTGCTGTTTGGAGATCTTTGAAGATCACTGAAAAAAATTGCTATTGTTTGTACATTATTTATCATAACAAGACAAATTTGCTTTTTATGCTGCTTTAACATTTATTTTAGTATTATATTATATTTGGAAGGACAGTTTTGCAGTAGTCTTTCTAAACAATACCAACTAGATCTAACTACTAAATCTATATAAAATGAACACAAGCTTAGACACTAGGTTAGATAGAAATTTTTCGAACAACTTTTCTAACTTGTATATTGTGATCCGCCCTCACTTCTCTCTAAACAATGTGCATCACTCTCCATTTTTTGTGAGTTTTTTTGTACATTGTTTAAGTATTCATTATTTGAAGAAAAACTGTGTTTTAGTATATAAAGACACAGCAAAGAGGCTGTTATCTAATATTGAGTTGATATTTGTCAATACTTACCAATGTATATTTTTGCCCTAACTAAAGAGTTACCTTGACATTAACTCAGTATTACATTTTTGTTTATGAATTTACAACCGTACAATTAATTATTCATTTTACAAGCTTAATAGTAAATTATTAACAAATAATTTTATATTAAATATTTTTAATTTTCTTAATGTTTTCTTTTCTAGGAAACAGTTTTTGTTGGACCCGTATTATAAAGTTGCTTTTGTTTAACTAATATTTTATTAATACATGATTATCAACATTGAGTCCCTTATAATAAAGTTGGAGCAATAGTTGTAATTAATTTACAAATATTTATTATAGTAGGTAGTTACATTTAACATTTGTATTGTTATCAAATCTCTTACGATGGGAAACAATGACTTACACAATGTTAGGAGAGAAAAAAACAACCATATATAGGCTAGCTGACATGTTCTGAATCAAGTTTCAAGGTACATGGTATGACCGCCGCAGTGTATTGAAATGTGGGAACCATTGGTATGATGAGTTTGTGGTAGGTCAGTTTTGTGAGGTGAGAATTTCTGTGGAAGTGATTTGCTGGAAGTGGGCATGGATGTGGGTTTTGAAGGAATGACATTTTGTGTGTTTGCATAGTGTGTAGGAGAGATTTGTGAAAGTTTGCTGATTGTGCATGAAATATTTTGTTCAGTTCTTGGTCCAAGATATTATATATATATTATTAATTATTATATTAATTATAATTATTATGTTAATTATATATATATATAATTCAAAATCCAAATTTTTGCATTTACCCATATCACTAGCTGCCGCTATGCTACAAGTGACTGTTTATGGGCTGGGTTGATACGCCTACTAACACAAAATTGTTGTCTTAACAACAAGTCATTTAACAAAAACTGTTTTTGGACACCTATCTTCAACAAGAAACATCGCCCCCTGTGACAACATGTCACAAAATTTGGTGGACATGAAAAGAAAGCTGTTTAGAATGTGCATGTCAACTTTGCCCAAATTTGAGAAATTACAAGCCAAAATATGGACTTTTCAAGAATTTTAAGCTACTTTTTGAATTTTGATTGACATGTAACTTTGAAATGGTTCATCTCAAGATAAATCCTTCATAATGGTTCATAAATCAAGATAACTTTTTGTCAGCATTGTCTGTAGATGACATAGCAAGTTTGGTGAGATTCACATGAATGGCCTATGAAAGGTTGGTTTACTTTCACTTTCGCAATTTTAAAATTTCTCTGAATTTTTTTATTGGAACTAGGCATCGACCATTGTTTTCAATGCATGAAGGTCAATGGATTTCAAGACAAAAAAAACTTAGGTTGTAAACTTTAGCGTTCCATAGATAACAGGCAAAATGACAGTTTGTACAATTACAGCGCCCCCTATGGGCCAACTTTTATGGTACTTGCTGTGCTTTCAGAGGTCATTGTGCTGATCGGACACTGCAAATTTTGTGCAGTTCCCACCTTCTCGGCCCAAGATATTGGCAATTCAAAATCCCAATTTTTTCATTTACCCATATCACTAGGTGGCACTATGCTACAAAGGAGTGTTTATGGGCTGGGTCGATACACCTCTGTAACACCTACATATCACAAAAATTTCATGTAGTTGGGTGAAACGTTAATTGAGTTATTCAGCAAAAACTTTTGGCCGTATCCCCCTCTTTGACGGACAATGGCACAGTGGGGGGTTGGCCCTTTGGGGCCAAAAGCTTCTAGTCGTTGCCATCCTACTAGGTCTACATGCCTAGAAAGATTCATGTCCCCCAGTGTTTCAGTTTCCCAGCAATCGTTGATGGAAAATCAGTGAAAAAAAGAAGAAAAAAAAAAAACACTGACCTGCCTGTACCTTACAAACATAGAAAAGATCTGCACATACACAAACACACACACACAAACAAACGCACGCAAAGAAACACATTAACACAATGTCACTCACAAAAACACATGACACAAACACAAACACAAACACACACACACACATGTCGTCGTCAACTGAAGTTAAGTTGAACACAAACATTGGGTTCATTGTTCTGTATACCCCAAATCCAAAGAGTTCATATACACCCGCAAATAATTCCAATGTCAGGGAAAGGAAATATTTACCCTTGTTTTCCAGGGCAATCTTTAATGTTACCTAGAATGTTCAATATTTAGCTTGTTAATTAGCTATGATTACTAAATGCTCACTAAGAAAACCCCTCTAAGTTTTACTTTTGCATAATTACCGCATGTGTTTGGCAGTAATGACATTTAAAACATACAGAGCACATTTGTACATCTGATGGATATATGACGTGAGTGTATTGTTGGGTGGCAAAATGTCACAGGGCTGCGGAACCACACGTGCGAGAGCCAGGCACAGCCGCTAGGGGCTTTAATTTTTATTTATTGTTCCAACTTTATTAAAGGAGCCCAAAGCTGATAATTATTGTTGGAAATAAATAAGAGTTATCATTATGTACTGTTTTATAACCAATATGTGTTATCTCTATAATGATGTTTTGGGAGGAAAAATACCTAAGAGGAACAGGATGACCTGCCTCTCTTATCTCCAAAGCAGTTTCGGTTGTTTATGCAGTAGTTTCTGTGCAACTGTATCATGCTGTCTTTAATAAAAGTGTGGTCTGAGGCTCCAGATACCATATATGGATTTATTACATACTCAAATTTTTTTTGTCAACAATATGTAACATGTATACGACACAATGCGCAAGGCCAATTGCGACCTAAACGAGGAGCTTTCCCGGTTCCACCATACCCATTCCATACGATACACATGGATTTTATCCAACTGAATAAAGTTTGTAACCTAGAATACGTACTTGTGGTAATCGATGCATTGTCCAAGTGGGTAGAACTGTTTCCGTGTAAACGTCCAGACGCAGACACAGTTGCTAAAGCCCTATGCAGATGAATAATACCAACATACGGAGTCCCACGAGTTATTCGAAGTGACAACGGGACTCATTTTGTTAATAGGACAATTGATTTAATTGGTCAGCATTTCAGAATGGATTTGAAAAGACACTTGGTTTATCACCCTCAATCAGCTGGATTGGTGGAACGATATAATGGAACAGTCAAAAACAAACTAAGTAAGGTAATGGCGGAGACTGGAAAGAAATGGCCTGAATGCCTAGTCCAATTGAGTCTCCAAATTACGCCACTCCATGACAGAAAATTAACGCCGTTTGAAGTGATTTCGATAAAACTAAATTGAATCCAGATGATGACATGGATATGATAACACAACTAATTAAGACTATGAATAGAACGGAATGTGTAAGTGCAAATACTGTCCCTCTCTCTCCTTTGTCTCCACAGGGAAAACCAGTGAAGCCCGGAGACTGGGTCTTTCTCAAAGTGATCAAACGAAAGTGCTGGTCAGCACCACGGTGGGAGGGGCCGCAGCAAGTGGTCCTCTCTATGCCTACTGCCGCAAAGGTGAAGGGACGAGCCACGTGGGTCCACCTGACGCACTGCAAAGTAAGAGACCAACCCACTGATCCACCAGCGGTAGAGGGGAAGCCCGGCTACAAAGGGAGCTAAGTGTTTTAGAGCTTGGCTGTCTCAAACCCGGTGAAGATAGCAGATCCTCTGTAGCACTAGGGACCATGTGGGGGGGTCAAGGATGGCAGGTGTTGACGGTGGCTCTGATGGTGGTCCTCCTCCGAGCGCTGATGGAAGTACAACGTTTTGGATTAAAAGAAACGATAGAAAGAAACAGACTGAAACGAGCGACTATCCACATGCATACTCTACAAACATGTGGTGGAAGCTGATGAACATGACAGCTCATCAGGCAAACAAAACTGACTGTTACGTGTGCTCTCACATGCCAATTGCTGGACACAGCTCAGGACTACGAGATTTGTTGGCATGGCCACAACCAGAAACACCACAACCATTGCCTGAGCTGCTGGTTACCAACCATCTGAAAACTAAGTCTATACCTGTTTGTGTAATAAAAGTAACACAAATAGTTACTGTTACACATAAAAGTGTGGTCTGAGGCTCTGAAGTTAGGAGGCTGTGGGAAGGGACTGCCCTGACTACACTCTCCCCTTTGGCAGCCAAAGTACCGCGAAAAGGAAAGCTCGACTGTCGTGTGGTCTTTGTAGTAGTACAAAGGGATTTTTCCCTGACAATTATGTATTAATAAAATGTTAGTTAAACTTTAGTAATCTTGTTATAAGGGTCCAATGAAGGTTCCCATTTACATGAACAGATTCTTTTTACTACAGAAGAAAAGTACAAAAATATTTTATATAAAAGTATGTGTTAATAAATGTACTATTAAGCTTGTGAAATTATTCATTAATTGTAAGATAGTAAGTTTATAAATACATGTAATACTGAGGTAATGTCAAGGTAACTATTTAGTTAGGGCAAAAAGATACATTGGTAATTATTAACAAACATCAACTCAATATTAGATAAAAGCCCCTTTGCTGCTTCTTATTAAAGTAAAATGTATTTTTTATACATTTTTTTGCATTTAATACATTTAATTCTGAAATAACTTATGTTGAATAGACACATTGGTAATAGTTAACAAGCATTACCAAAATATTGGGTAGTGGCTATTTACTGTGGCACCTTAATATAAAAAAAATTGTATAACCTGAAATTAATCTGTTCTATTCGTTCAGAGATGTTGTTTTATGTACATTAATAATGATTATATTTAGAAATAAGTTATTATGATATTTAACACATTTTTAACATAAATTATCGGTAACACTCAGTGGAGGCTGACATTTTTTCAGATAGGGGAAGCTCAGATTGGGTAATTGGTCTTCAGAGTCATAGGTTGTCATGATCGTTGCCACATCAATGAGCATTTTTTGATTTATTTAAATTATTCTGTTGTATTAATTGTAACTCGGCGACCTTGGAATCAGCAACCCCACCTGCAAATGGATCATGGACTTCCTGACCAACAGACCCCAGTTTGTTAGGTCAGGCCAGAACCAGTCCACCACCCTGTCACTGAGCACCGGTGCACCACAAGGCTGCGTGCTATCCCCATTCCTCTACTCCCTTTTCACCCATGACTGCAGGCCTGTGTATGGATCCAACTCCAACATCAAGTTTGCAGATAACACCACGGTGATTGGACTCATCAGTGACAACGATGAGTCTGACTACAGGGAAGAGGTGAAGCACCTGGCTGCATGGTGTGCTGACAACAACCTGCTCTTGAACACCAGCAAGACCAAGGAACTCATCGTGGACTTCAGGAAAGAGAAGGGAAACACCCATGACGATGTCCACAAGAAAAGATGTCTGTGACGGGCACGCAGCATTCTGAAGGACACCTCTCATCCTGCCAACATACTATTCCAACTCCTCCCCTCCAGAAGGCGCTACAGGTTCAGGAACAGCTTCTTCCCCACAGCCGTCACACTACTGAACTCTGTCCCCCACTGAACCTCACACTGCACTCTGCTGCTATACCCCTTGGACTGCACACCTGTACATCTGTATATACTTAATACATCTGTACATAGCTATCTATAGCACATCTGTATATTGCATATCTGTATATACTTCTGTACATCTGTATATACTTAACACTTAATACATCTGTACATAACTATCTCTATTGCATATCTGTATATTGCCCTTTATATTGAATCTATATAGCACATCTGTATATTACCCTCATTATCTTTTCACCTTACATGTATTTTGCCCTTCTGCCTAATTATTATTCTGCCTATTTATTATTACTACTCTTATCTGAATATACTTTGCTCTTTAACTGTACATATTGCATATACTGTATATACTGCACTTGCTGCTCTTTGCACTTCTGATTAGATGCCAAACCACATTTTGTTACCTGTATTTATACATGAGTAATGACAATAAAGTTGAATCTAATCTAATCTAATGCAGATTATGATTTAAACTGTAATTACAATTGCATTTCAATGACAATGTAGGCTACCCATACTCAGAAACACTCAGTGTTGCCATATTCCCCCAAAGAAAAATAGCAGAGAAGAGTAATTTAAGTCTTAAGTTGAACTTTAATTAGGATAAAGTTAAGCATGGGTGGACAATTGAGTGTTTCTTAGGTAATATTTTATGATTGGGTGAGACACCATGGTTTCGATCTGACGATCTGATACAGAGCTCATTCACGGCTGTTTGCTTAGCAGCTCAATTGTCCCCGGCATCCAGTGCTCCCTTCGGATAAAGGGTCTTCTTCTTTCTTACAGAGAATACAGCCGCACACACACTCCCACTGGCTCAATGAACACAAGCAATAGAGAATAAAAACATGGATTTTCTTGCTCATTTGCAGAGTAATATTAACAACACAAAGTAAATTTGTTTAATTGTCAACCATCTGCATCAGTGTCATTCAGTGTCATTCATCACCATTGCTAGGCTAGTAGCCTAACTGCGTCAACCCAGAAAAATGTGTGATACAGAACGCTGTCAATCAAAGCACTTCAACCTTTTTGGTAGCTTGTCCAATCATCATACAGAGGCTCAGCATCTGTGCCCGCCCACTGTCCCATTTACCCCCAGTGAAGCTGAGTTTTCCTGGAAATTATGTTTTTGCGGCATCAGCCTGCATCAGTCCAATAAGTATCGAGCTTTGTCTCTTGAGCATAATCTACAGTAGTCCATAGGTGGACTTCACTGTGTTTTATATAAGCATAATGAATAAGCAAACGTGAGGTTAGGAACCCAAAATTACACTTCTGAAGGATATAACCGAACATATAGATATAGATTTTAATTGACAGTTCAAGCGACCACACACGTTTTAACCTGTTTTATGAATTTTTTATTTACAAACTTTTTGGTGACATTTTAGAGGATGCAGATACTTTAGATTAGGGCACACATATTCACCATTAACTAGGAGCTTATTAACATGTTCTTATTAACTTGTTTGTTATTACAAGTCAGTTATTAATACCTTATGCTGCATGAGCATATTCTACCCATAGTAGACCATTAACTCATTGCGGCTATTGCGACAAAGACATTTTACCATATAAACTACTAATTACTGCTTATTTATAGTAGGCAACTTTGCTGTTGTATATGAATTATTTGTATTTGTATTTGTTGTATTATGATCTGAATATGCTTTGGTTAGTAAGAGGCTTATAATGTCATGATCCTGCTCTCGACCACCCGGCCTCCTATTGGACTAATTAAGTGTTGCAAGCCCCTTTCCCTCTTCCCGCTCTGCACCCGGTCCTCACGTCCTTGATTATTGTAATGATTTTCACCTGTTCCTTGTTTGTGTCATTGCCCTGTTCCCCATATATTCCCCAGCTTTTTCCTTGCTCCTTGTCTGATTGTCTGACCGTGTTCCTCGATGCTCATGCTTTTCCTGTTCTCGTGTTACCTTCCTGGGAATTCTGATTTTCGTGTTTGCCTGTACCCCTGTTCGCTTACCTGTGGATTTTGTATCCTGAATTTTTGTCTACCTGTTTTCTTGGATTTATTTTCTACGATCGAGAGGATTGCTTCTTTGTTTTGCCGTCTATGATTGCCGTCTATTTATAGGAGTAGGGTCACCACTGGAAATGTTGGGCCCTATAACAGAAAGTAATTTTGGGCCTCCCAAATATTGATTATATGACATTGATAAAATTTTCTCTGGGACACGCTGTCAGTGGCAGGCCCTACTTTACCTTTCCATGAAGCCTAATGACTGTGCCAATAACTAAACTTGATGCTTGCCTCTGAGACTAATAATTTCTTATGTTTAAATTCTGATAAAAAATTCAAGTTATGATGATAGGCTGAATAACATTCTACCTCATCACCAAAACCTGCTCAGTGGCCTTTAACTGTCATGTAACACAAAAGTTAAAGACCTCAGGGTAATCATTGACCAGGACCTCTCTCCAAATAGTCAACACATTTCAAAAACATCCTTTTGTCACCTACAAAATTTCATATCCTTTGAGAATGCTGAAAAAGTAATACATGCATTTATTACCTCCAGGCTTGATTATTGTAATTCTCTGGGTGTAGTAATAACTGTATTAAATACCTACAGCTAATACAAAATGCTGTGGCCCGAACACTCACTAGGACTAAAATATATGAACATATCTCTCCTATCCTCACTTCCGTACACTGGCTCCCTATTAAAATTTATTTTAAAATAGTCCTCCTAACCTATAAAGTCCTCAATGGCCATGCTCCAACATATATTAAAGACTTGCTTGTCCCTTACCACCCTCTTAGAACCCTAAGATCCTGCAAACAACACTATGGGAGGCGCATTCCAGGACTGGCTCTCCATCCTAAAGGTCCTTCCTAGGACCGACTCCCCTTCCCTGAGGCCTTGTGACTGACCCCCCCCCCCCTCACATTGGCACTGTCAAAAATGAACTCTTATTGTTACCCCCACGACCCATCTCACTCCTTGACTTTAACACAATGTCTGGGTACTACTACACTGTCCAGACATAATTCTTGATAACCATAACAATCTATGGATTGACTACCATGTAGTTTTAGGGGACAATATTTTGGAACTATTATGATGCTTAGCTAAAAACATGGACAACTTGTAGTCTATCATGGTTACTACTGATTGTACTTTTCCTGCATGACCCCTGACATTTGGGATAGCCCCTTGAGTCATGAATCTGCACCCTAGATTAACATAAGACATTGCTTCTTTTGCTCTTGGGTGCTCCTTACTGTAAAGCGCCATGAGTCAATACTATTGTAGAAGGCGCTGTATAAATATTATTGAATTTAATTGAATTTCTGGCCCCGTACTGAGCAAAGCATATTGACATCATAATTCATATACAACAACTAGCTTACTTACTATGAATAAGCAGTAATTAGTGTTTCCATAGGAACAATTCTAGTTAATGGTCTACTATGGGTAGACTAAGCCCATGCAGAACAAGGTAATAGTGGCTTGTATTGACTACCAAATGGCTATTATGTTACTAATTTGTATTTTGCCTTACACACAGGGACAACATAAATGTAGGTAAATAAGAATGAGCTAGAATACATGCTGAATCAAACTGAGCTGTGTTTTTGTCAGCAGTGGTTTCTCACATGTAACAAGGTTTCAGCATAAATCTATATGTAAATATCACAGAGTCACCTTTTCTTTTAAAACTATGTTTGTATTTTTTATTTTATAGGTAAGCATTGTATAGCATGACATAATATGGAAAAATAAATAAAATACCTTATTTTTTCATTTAAAGCTTGAATCGCATTCTACTACTTTGTTGCGCAGTGTCCACTTCATGTGGACAGTAACTTTTCACAAAAAATGTAAAATGGATCAACTTTAGGTAAATTTTGATTGAGAAAAACAATATATTAAAAATCCTTAATATTTATTGCATAATTTGTGCATGAAAGAGCTAAGCTCAGATTCAGGAATTAAATTGCAATTCATGATTCATTCTCAGTTAAATTCAGAATTTTGCACAACCTCATCTATAGATCGCTTCAGCGATGTAAACAAAACCAGATGCTTGAATGTTTTATTTTGTTCCCAAACTACTTCCACTACACTTAGATAACGTATGGAATGTTAAATCAGAGAGCTTTTGTGAACAGCTATGACACTAATTATCCGAATCTCTTGAAATGGTCTATAGCCATTGTCCTATTGCTACAGAATAACAACAGCAAATAGCACATGTGCATTATGCATTCCACTCTGAAGACTGGAACAGATCTGGAAGCATAACCAGTGCGCTATGGCTATGGAATTTTTTGCTAATCTTATTGTGAAGGAACCCTTTCCAAGCCCTGTCCCTTAACTATAAATTTACCCCACAGGCAGGAATTAATAATGTTGCTTTTAACAGTAATAAGAGAGAAAGGAAGCCTATTAATAAAGATAACACTGCTGCCAAAGTTAAAGGCACAACAGGCAACATTTTATGCTGTTTTTGGGTCAATATACCAGCTTCAGGTCACTGTGATGGTTAAATGGCTCATTACTGGGTGAATGAAGCCTTCCTCCACTGCCCCCTGGTGCTGCTTCATGCATTACATTACTTGCTGTTTTTTGATGCCGCCCCAATGTCAAACAAAACTGAAACTGAATGAAACTGAATCATGTTTATTACGTGTTCATAATCTTTGGTTTGTACACAGTGTATCGTGAGAATGTACAAAGTTGTTAATAGTTTTTAAAAAATCAGAGATGTTCCCAGATACAGTCGCTGGCAGTTCACTGGTGTATTTGCTTGTTGGTTCCACCGGCAGCTCGCCACAATTTTGCCATATGGCATTTCCCAAATAGGAAAAATACCATAAATGGCAGTTTTGCTATCAGGGTAGTGGGAGATCCATAGGTAGAAATTGCAGACTTGCCTGGTATACCTTCAATTAATGATTGATGCCTTCCTTAGCCATCAGGCTCTTGTGGATTTTATTGGCTGTGATATCACAATGCCTATCAGTGTAGAACAGGCCACTTTTTTCCACCCCCTGTTTAAGCCTCAAATCAATAACAATTTTCTTAAAGCATTCTTGATTCTTGAATTCCTGTAATTACTGTATGTATCAACTTACTTGGATCTGACAAGATTGAGTCTGTTTTAGGGAGGAATTGGTCACAGCGAATACCCTGGAATCCCTCTTTACATCTGTAAACAGACATCAGATTAAGATTGGGCAGGTACTATATTCAGTAACACACATTAGGACCTATCTCATGGCAGTCATATAGGCTATTGCGTTCCATTTGCCACTGGAACTCAAGTCGTCTTCTGAGCACAGAATTAGAAAGTGACAAAATGCACAACCCTGAGCCTCTGACGTCCAAGCAAAAACCTTGGAGTTGCTCAAAGTACCCTGGGTTAAAGTCGAAGTTATGTACTTTGTGTCATTAATCATCTATATGAACAATACCATCTGTCACTATATTGTTAAGATTATTGTCTGAGTTAAATACTGTGTAATGTCTTGTTCTGAACTGATACTGCTAGTAGCTAACAGTTGAAATAGACAATCATATACCCATGGTTCGGTACGCATCACGGTTTTGGGGCCATGGTGACGGTACGGCTTCTTATAAAATGGGTTTTTAATGGCTATGTTTGGTCTCTATAGGTCTACTGAGTCTACAGTTCACAGTCATCAACTAGGGATGAGGTGTCTGCTAATTTAATTCAAGTTTCTTTTACTGATATTTCATAGAACGTTTTGCTGTGTAATGTATACTGGAGGGAACAGACAACTTATTAAAACCAAGACTAAGGCTCTTTTTGAAGCAGATGCGACATGATTTCACTCTTGCTAAATTCAATGCTTTGTCAGAAAACATGTCTTTGACTTCTATTGCTAATTACTGCTGGTAAGCAACAGTGAGAGACTAGCCTATGCTTTTTCTCCCTGCTAAAAAAAGCCTATTATGGAGGTAGGCCATAATAGGCTATACAGACTGACATCCCAACCAGTAGATTTAATTTCAGGGATCCTGACATCAGTCTTTAAAATGCTGCACTGCAAAGAACATTTTTTTAATGAGTGAATAGCCTAATGAGAGAGACAGAGGTTGTCTGCAATATACTACACAAGGCCGATGCTCAGCCTGTCACTCGCTCACACTCTCCGTCGCTCTCCATCTCACTGCTACTCACCAACTCCTGTCACTTGTTCTAACTCTTTCTTTCTAACAAAAGAAATTTGCGTTATATTAGGCCTGACCTATGCGCGGGCATCCGGGAAGCAAAGTAAATAAAGCAAATTTGTGTGCTGCTATCTAAATTGGGGAGATCCCGGAAGCCTGCTGGGGATTTCTGACAGTCATATTAGATGCCTTTTACTCCATAAATTGCATCGTTTGTGTAAATGACCTTCAGTTTGCACCAAAATCTTACATAGCAGAGCACAGCTTAGCATAGCCTTCTGCAGTGCCTTTCTGAGTGCATCTTTGTCTCGGTCATCACTAACGAAACGCCTACCTTCAGCTGAGCTATTCTCTCTAGCATCGGACCACACTGATTGGTTGAATGGAAATGCAGAGTTGTGGGACCATTTGTGAGGGTTTGCTGCATGATCAGCAAGTTTCGGAAAACTACATAAGAATTTAATATTTTAATAATGAACGAAAATATTGTGATTCATGTCTGCGTATTGAACCATAGAGGGCATATAGTTCGGTTCGATTTAAAATCGAGAACCTTTGCATCCCTACTAACAGGCAATGCTAACCAAACGATAGTGTAACAGATGCCAGCTAGCCTAGCTGTGGATGTACAACATTAGAAAACCTGACATCTTAAGAATCTGCTGGTCAGTTGACTGGCAGCCTGGGATTTTCGTGAAACTGGCTCGTGTGATCGTATCCCGATCTGATGTTGCTGTGACATCATGGTTTCGAGCCTGGGGGTTGGACCACACAGGATAACCTCTGTTGCAGTGGTGCCATGAACCCGGATAGAAGTGAGGTTTAGGGGGGTGAGTGTTACGGATGCCAGCTAGCCTAGGTGAGTGTGAAGAATGTAAAATGTGAATCTCCCTTCCAACATCTCGAGCCTGCTAGTCAGTTGACTGGCAGCCTGGGCTTTTCAGTCAGCTGGCTAGTGCTGGACTCATGATCCGAGGTTGCTGTGAGGCTGTGAATTCAAACCCCAGACTGGATGACCTTGGTTACAATAGCATCAGATGATAACACATTTGCCTCTTTAGCAGACGTGATATCATTCTGAGGTCCAAGTCATTTGCTGTGGCCAAATGGAACGCACTAATAGCTTTCTGTGAGAGAAAGGTTAAAGAAATCTTTCCTTCATAAGAATTACCTGCAATGTTTGTGTGACCCACTGAGTGTCTCAATGACAAAACATTCTCCATCATTTAGGCAGTATGTCAGGTCTTTTTCATGGCACTGTTTAAAGTGCTCTGAGCGCAGAGGCGGCAAAGTGGGTGACGCTGTAAGACAGAGAGGACAAATTAGGGTTAGGGTGTAGTAATGAATTTCAGAAAACTAAATCATTGGACATTGTTTTGACAAGTAATACAACTAGACATGCATTTTCTGAAGGAAATATCAGTACATGCACAATGCAAATAAACAAAGAAAAAACAACAGCACTTCTTCATGGTGTAACCTCCTGCTACAGGAAGAAAATAAAACATGCTTCTCAAGTCTTCTCCATCACCTACTCCTGCACTGCCATGCTAACCACAAGTTACACTAACACAAGTTTTGGAAAAGTTTAGTTGCTGGGAAGTGCAGTCAAATAGCTTAGCATTATTTTATGGCTTTGTACAAGTTAGGTCAGTAAGTGCTAAATGCTCTAGAGATGAATGATTAAAGAAGGCAGAAATTAAGTGAACCTTGTTAACTGTGGATTTGGTTGTTTTAGTCAGCATATGTTATCCGGATGTGTGTATTGACATAGCAAACCACTGCAGATTCTTGACCTAAAATTACAGGAATGGGATAGCAACATATTCCTTGGAGAAGCAAGATGGAGTCAAGGACAAAGAAAAATATGACAGTATAGTTTATTTGGTGGCAATGCTTGTTAGAATCACACAAATTCATTCACAGGCCTGTACCTGATAAGGTCTTCACATGTTCTGTTCAAGAGAATTCACAGAGAATTGTCTGAACAATCACAGCGAACAAAGTGAAAGATCTGATAGATATCGATTCGATTTGTTCTCTTGTTTATTGATGTTGTGCTGAAATTGTATGGGACTTTTGTATTTTTTTATACATTATATTTTTTTCACAACACAGGGCTCCCTGTACATCTGTTTCCTTGCAGGAGTGTAATGGGTTAATGAGCTAGCCACACCCCTGTAGCTCAGGTGTGTTTTTTAGGAAGTCAGTCTGTGTTTGAAGTGAATCTGAGGAAGACCATACATTGTCAATTTGTCATTTTGTGCCAGGAAGAAATAACCAGAAAAAGGATTTCAAATGTGCTGATTCTTTCCTATTGGATTGCCTGCCAGTGCATGATGCAATTTTTATGTCTAAACAAGATATATATTTTGATATTATTTATATGATCTTGGCAAAGCTTAGAGTTAGGGCTAGCCAAAGTGACAATACAAAAACACTATTAAAAACACGTATACAAGCACTAAGCTTTACTCTGAATTTACAATGTGAAAAAAAAAATGGTGAAAATAGAGGCATAGATGAATTAAAAGATGTTTACAATAATGCTGATTTAGATACATATTTTATTGTCTTATATTATATCTGTGGATTTCAACTTCCATGTGGTAAATGCAGCAAACACCTATGCCAAGGAACTACTCCTACACAATCTCATGGTCATACTCTCCATCTTATCATCACAAAGGGTCTCATTGTCTTAATTTATTGATCAATTTTAATCCAAATATGACACAAATTATAGATGATATTGCTCCATTAAAAAATAGAAACAAAATCCAGTGGTTAAACTGCTATGGCTTGGCTACCATATAGTGTTGTGGGACAATATTTTGGAATTATTATGATGCTCAGCTAAAATCATGGACAAACTGTAGTGTATCATGATAACCACAGTGGATTGGTCCCTTGAGCAGCAGATCTGCCCAAGGTTTCTTCCTATACTAACTTCTTGCCCCTGTTGCTCTTGGTGTTCCTTGTTGTAAAACGCCATGAGACAATACTATTGTAAAAGGCACTGTATAAACATAACTGAATTGAATTAAATAGAGAGTGCAGGAAGACTGAAAGAAAATTATGCAAAATAATTTTATCATATCCATTACCAATTCATAAATGATGCCCTTAGTAAATATAACATTTAGCCTAATTGACTATGAAACACTTAAGAGAATAGTGCAAAATCTCAGTTCTTCCACATCTGAATTGGGCACTAAGTCGGCCACTCTGTAACCCTTTATAAAATCTGTTTAGAAGCTGATGTGCTACAAATTATAGATTCATCTTTAGAGAATGGCATTTTCCCCAAGTCCCTGAAAAAAGCAGTTGTAAACTGTATACTTGAGAAGAATAACCTGGATGTTTCCATCCAACTACAGGCCCATATCAAATTGATCATTTTCTGGGAAAATCATGACAAAGCAGTCTTCCATCAATTAACTGCCTTCTGCCGTTTTGAAAACAAGCTGGGACCCAGTATGCCTATGCCATTCTCTATTTCTGTGCTGATAAGAGAGACAGTAGTGCAGTAGAGATGGGTTGCCACGCACCATACCTTAGTTATGCTGTTATAACCTAGTGCCGCCATAAACCTTTCATGTGTCATGCCATACAACTCACTCTCCTCTCTTTCCCCTCTCTCTCTTTACTATGCACAAATGATACATATGATCAGTGGCATGTGAGCCTGGCCTAACTCATTTGCCTCCTCTGTTCATCTACATCATAATCTCTGCTGAGGGTCATCCCTGCCTCCTTCTGGTGGACTCCTGTCACCTTCCCCTCCTGGACTGCAACCAGCACTACAGGAGTACAGCCTATGCCAGGACCGACTATCCATCCTAGAGGCCTTCCTAGATGCCCTTGCCAGGACCATCTCCCCTTCCATGAGGCTTTGTGTGACCCCCCCTCACAGTGGCACTGTCAAAATGGACTCTTATTGTTACCCCCATGACCCATCTCACTCCTTGACTTTAACATTATGTCTGGGTACTACTACACTGTCCAGCCTTAATTATTGATAACCACCTATGGATTGACTACCATGTAGTGTTATGGGACAATATTTTGGAACTATTATGACGCTTAGCTAAAAACATGGACAACTTGTAGTCTATCATGGTTTCTACTGATTTTACTTTTCCTGCATGACCCGTTGCAGCTGGGTTAGCCCCTTGAGTCATGGATCTGCCCAAGGTTTCTTGCTAGACTAACTAAACATAAGGGAATTTTTTTCTTGCCTGTGTTGCTCTTGGGTGCTCCTTGCTGTAAAGCACCATGAGACAATACTATTATAAAAGGCACTGTATAAATATAATTGAATTAAATTAAATTGAACTGAAGACATCGAGTGCATTTAACCCAGAGGGTAAACCAGTCTAGTGTCCTTCCTGTTTCAAAACAACCTCAGAGTGCCCAAGTGGGTATTACCTCCAAATTACTGTAAAACTAGCGCTTTTGAATGTCAGATCACTTTCAAACAAGTCATTTTTAATTAATCATATAAACACAACCTTGATTTTTTGTTTCTAACAGAAACATGGCTGGATCAAATTAAGAGGGCTACCACCCTTACTAAAGCCACTCCCCTAAACTTTAATTTCATGAGTCCTACTTGACTAAAGAAAGGTGGTGTGATCACAAATATATTCAAGTCCTCTTTTCAGTGCAGACAGTCATAACTTGGTGGTTTTGCATCCTTCGAACACTTATATGGACTCTCTCCTAACATATTGCTTTTGACTATTTACAGGCCTCCAAGTCATTCAGCCAAAGTTTTTCTGGAAGAGATTGGTGAATTGTTGTCAGCCATTTGCTTAGAGTTTGACTGTCTTATTATATCTTGGGATTACATACATTTTCTGTGTAGATAATCCAGAAGACACTTCTGCCAGGGAACTACTCGCACTAATTGATCATTTCAACCTGACAACATGTACAGGGGCCAACACACTCTCATGGTCATACCCTTGACCTTGTTATCACAAAGGGTCTTACTCTCTCTACAACTGTTGTTGACTTGGTCTAATCTGATCATTTCTGTGTTTTCTTTAATGTTTCTATGTCCCCTAACATTCAGAACAGCTCTATAACTGTAAGTAGGAAAGTTATAAACGATAACACAGGCGTTACAGAAAGCACCATGGAAGCAATATCCAACTGTTAAACTGTTAAAAAGAGAATGTAGGAAGGCTGAAAGAAAATGGCACAAATCTAACGCTTCACGTCCATTATCAAATCCACAAAGAGATGCTTTGTAAATATATATCTTCAAGGGCAAAATTGATGAAATAAAACAGAATATAACATCTCAGCTGCAAATAACTCAAAATCTGCAACCACCTTTGACACGGACAGAGATGCTATATTTCAGTATAACGTTAATAGATATCTCAGTCACAACAAAGAAAATTGATGGTAAAACCTATATATGTATAAGAGAAAGAGAGAGAAAGAAGAGAGGGAGAGAGTTGTATGGCATGACACGAAAGGTTTGTTGTGGCACTAGGCTATAGCAGTATAAGGTATGGCGCATGGCAACCCAACACTACTGCAGGGAGGCATCAGCACAGGCAGTCCTTCCCAAGGCCCATGAGGAGTGATGAATTACCTTGCACGATCCCTATCTATGCGTGTGTGGTAAAGAGGAAGGTCTACACTTCGAGGTATCGAGAATGTGCGCTTGTTGAATGTGGGGGTGGAGATTATTCCACAAGAGGCGCATGGTAGCAAAAAGCTCTTCCTCCTATTGGAAATTGTGATATTCTTGGGATTACAAGGAGACCAGCATTCTGGGATTTTAGGGTTTTAGCAGGGTAGTAAGGGACAAATAAGTCTTTAATATATGATGGAGAAAGGCCATTGAGGGCTTTATAGGTAAGGAGGGACATTTAAAAATTGATTTGACTTTTAACAGGGAGCCAGTGTATAAAAGCGAGGATAGGAGAGATATGTTCATAATTTCTAGTCCTAGTGAGTGTTCGTGCCACAGCATTTTGTATTAGCTGTAGGTTTTTAATACAGGCATTACTGCATCCAGAGAAGAGAGCTATACAATAATCAAGCCTGGAGGGTAATAAATGTATTCATGTATTGTGTATTAATTATTCGGCATCTTCAAAGGATACAAACTTTCTTACCACAGCAATATTTTGTAGGTTAAAAAAATTTGGTGTTTTTGAAATATGTTTTACATGACTATTCAGAGAAAGGTCCTGGTCAATGATTACCCCAAGGTCTTTAACCTCTTGTGTTAAATGAGAGTGAAAAGCTATTGAGTTTTGGTGGTGGGGTAAAATGTTATTCAGCTGTTTAGGGTCTATCATCATAACTTTTTATCAGAGTTTAAACATAATCATCCAGATTACATAGTCATCAAAATTTTAATGTCTCAGAGGCAGGCATCAAGTTTAGTTATTGGCGTAGTCATTAGGCTTCATGGAAAGGTATAGCCCGGTGCCATCTGCATAGGAGTGGAAAGTAATGCCATGCCAATGCCATATAACAGATGCCAAGGTAGCATGTAGAGGGAGAAAAACGGGCCCTATCACTGAGCTTTGGGGCACACTATACTTTACTTTGGTGTGGCATGATGATTTATTATGAGCATGTACAAATTGGTAGCGACCTTTGAAGAGACACATATTTAGTAAGCCAAATTTCAGTTGTGATTTCTGATCATATTGTTTGTTTCTGGGTTTTCTGGGTTGCTTTGAGATCGTTTTGGTTCCAGACACTCTCCCGGTTTGACCCTGCATCTCTGTAGGATCCGTCCCTAGCTGCATTCTGCATAGTAATTACTAACTGTGGTGGTCCTATCTGTTGACTTAGTCAATAGCTGTTTGTAGCTTTGTTAGCTGCTTATATTTTGCACACAATTGTGATTTTGATGACTGCTTGTTATTTGCACATACTGATTGTGAATTGTCTGCTTGCATTTTGCACATACTGAATCCTACCACTGTAAGAATCCTACACAGACATCTAGCTGGCTCTAGCCCTCATTTCCCTCACCACAGTTTTGCACACATTTATTGCCACTGCCAGTGCTATGTCAGTTTGGCACCTTGTCTAACCGTTGTCAAACTGTGAATTGATGAATTGTTTTTTGTTTTGTTTGTTTGTTTGTTCTTGTGAACATTTTATTATGGGCTTATTGCCTTCATGGTTTAAATAAAATCTACATTTTTATTAATTATATCTTGGTATTTTTGTGAATCTACGGGTCAAATATTTCAACCTGTTACGGTTACACTTATGTGTAGAGGTTATGTTTAATATAACCCTTCACAGACCCAGTACTGACTCTGCCTACCTCCACCCCAGCAACCCATGCTCCATTTTGTCATAGGAACAATGTAGCCTACGTGGAGAAGGCCTCAGTCAGAGAATTTTTTTTGTGTGTGTGAATCGGCAAAAGTTGCATGGGCATGTGGAAAGGACGGCCTCTTTCTCATTCTACAGGATTTCTTTTCCCGGACTTTCAATATTATACGTGTGCCCCTTTCATGTTCATATGATTCATGACTCATGTAATTCACTGTCTATGTGAAGCTTGAAACAAGAAGTTGTAGTCCGCATTTATGGTTTATTTTATACACTTAATTACAAAATTGTTATTACCCGAAGCAGAAAACATCACAGCAAGTAAACATTACCAGATAAGAACACAGACATTAGTAAACTTGTCATAATGACATAATTAATAACTGGATTGCCTTAGTATTAACCAGTTTTAATTCCTATGCTGGGCAGCTTTGAAAGCAAACAACGGTAACGTTAGCATCTAACTAACTAACCAGTAAGCGCTGTGAGCCAATTGTTAGGCTAAATGCTAGGAACATGATGGCAAACTAAGGCAAATACTTGAAATACGCATTGGATACCGACTACTCACAAACCCAAACACGGTAATTTGGCAAGTAGATGTAGCAACAGAAGTTCTGACAGATATGACATAAACGGAAATCTTCTACTGTCTGTATAAGAGACCGTCCTTAAGTGCTCCTAAATATTGTGACATCTATTTGACATCTAAATATTGTGACATCTATTTGACATCTAATTTGACCCATTTAGCAATAATCATATTAGGTAATTATTAATTATTTCACTAGTATGAGGAAGTTAGAGAGGATTTTTATTTTGACTTTACAAGATATTTGAAGCATTGCTGCTTGTGTTTAAATTACTAAATGGGATAGGAAGTATTTATCTATCTGACATGCCAATAAAAGTTGACACTTTTATCTTCATGCTCCTGATCAGTCACAAACATCAACCCAACACTTCCCATCATAGATGCGGACTACGTTCTCTCCTGGATTCCCCTTTTGAGCTGAAATTGCCCCTGCACTTGAGTTAATAATACTTCTGCTGCCCAGACACTGCTGATTTTCAGCTATCCTCCATCTGGGATGAAAAGTGGTTGTCTCCTGTGCCTTGGGTTGGTGCTTGTGACTGATCAGGAGCTGAAACCTGTAGACCTGTAAACTTTGTGTATGAAATGCGCTATATAAATGCACTGGACTTGCATTGCCTTTTAGCAATCACTTTGTAGTTTTCTTGCTCAAACCAGCTTGCCAAGGTGAGAACTTGTCATGTCACTGTAACTCATGCCAATGAACTGCCCTTCTCTACTGCTCTCTGCCATCTTACCATGTCAATTCTCTGCATCTAAAGGCAGCCTTTATTATGGAGGAGGGGGATGTAATCTTATTACAAGGGAGGAAGGACTAAGGGACTGATTTCAGTGGTGGCAATGTTTTGAAACGTTCATCCTATTCATCTCTGTGGGTGACGTTTGCAACACTCTATCATCTTGAACTCAAGTGAACTAACATGAACATGTGGCCGTCCTGCTATAATTCACTTTACTGATAAGAGTTAAGTTAAATAAGTAAGAGTTACAGTTAAGAGTTAAATGGTAATTGTTCCAAAAAGTGAGATGCAATCTGCAGTTCTAGTGAAAGGCTGTGAATATTTGAGCTAAACTTTTGCCTCCCTCTTTGCAGGTATGTCCAGGGGTTGAGTTTCAACTCATTTCTTCCCATCTCATTTTTACTTTGGATTTTATACATGCAACACAGCAACCAGTGACATCCCCATACAAACAACACAATCAGCACACATTTTACATGATAACCAATTTGCACCCATCTCATAGATTTTTCATTTAATTATTAAACCTTTTTTTGTTGTTCAGCTTCAAATTCTAATTCCCTTCTTTGTTGTGGCCTGAACACAATGTCATAACAAGTATTTATTAGTTAAGGGGTTTTCAACTTAAATGTAAAAATCAGTTGATATTATGCTAGATCAGATAATATAATGTGCTATTATTTATCCACACCACTCTAGTTAGAGCTGTGCTGCTGCTTCTTTACAAGTCAGCATCATAGCTCCATGGCAGGTAAAAAGGGACAGATGCTGGCACACCAGGTAGTGCTAGTATTATCCCAACAAATGTATGCCCCACATACCAGATTTGTTACAGAGACAAGCAGGTTTTAACCATCATTGTCATTATACCTGCAAATCTACCTCCTATTAGCTGTCCATGTAATGATTGTCTGACAACTTACCAGTGAATATCTCCATCTTCGGGTTAAAGAAACTACCTATTTAGACTGTGATCACAGTGGTGAGTGATATGAGGGCTAGAGGCTGGTCTGTCTCTTAGACAGCTCTAATTTTAGCTCTGCTGCAATGCAGGTGACAGGAAGAGTACCAGAACAAAAGTATGAAGATGCACATTTAAGACTTGTGGTGTGTTTTATGGATCTTTTTATGATTAATATAGCCTAATTCTATAATACTATAATAACATTATACAGTATTATGTACTATTATGTAATAGTATGTACTATTATTACTCTTTTGTTATCACAAAGCAATGCATCTTAAACATAGTTATAACACAGAACCTCTATCACCCCTGTCTCTCTGGGCATTTTATTCATCTTTTGCAAGGTGTTCACAACTGTATTTTCAGAGGAAAAAATTGCATCTTACAACAGTCTAATCTTTGTCTTTTACTAAATAAATCTGTTGGCTAAATGAGTCTTTTTCTGAGTCTATTTTAAGAGAAAAAAAATCAGAATTCAGTAAGAACACTTCCAAAATGTTATGGTATGTACGTAGGCCTAGACCCAGAGATAAAGTAAGTAAGCCGGTACAGTCCAGTACTCTGTCCAGTCCCAAGATTCAGAGAAGGTCCAGAGTACTGCAACGAAATAATCAGACAATGTAGGCTAACTTTCCTGTGCCCAAGTGTCTTTTCTCCTGCTAACTCTTTCTGCTTTGTCCAGTAGTAGTAGTCCTGTGTAGACATTATTAGGTCTTGGGTGGCTGAAACCCACTAATGAAACATTCTCATCATAGAGATAATATCAGCATATCACGTGAAACTAAGGTCTGAGTTTTCAAATGCTGTTCGTCACTAGTTTCTGTGATGAATGGTTTCCAAAATAAACTTTTATTGAAATTGAATTTAATAAAATTTAATCATATTTATATTCTGCAGCTCTGCATCCATCCTGTTAATGTTAATGCGTTAACACATATGATTAAATTTTTTTTTTTTATGCAAATTAATTTTTATGCAAATGAATCATGCAGCCACACTACCCGCCAGCACCCTCATTTACACACACTGCAAGGGTTGTGATTTGGGTTCATCCACTTGCTTTGTTTTGCTTGCCGGTGTATTTTAGCAGCCCACTGTAGATACTTTTAGCAACATGCTACTCCACTATATAGAATTAATACATAATTCAGTGACAGAATTTTCCAATTGCACTGTGCTCTGTCAGCAGCAGTACTTAGGCAATCATGTGCAAGGAAAAGGCCAAACCACAACAGAATTGAAGCAAGGGGGAGTGTACAGAACTTGGTATAGATACAGTGGGGTTGGCATGGGGGAAAATCAAGGCTAATTAGCAGTCAATTTATCATGCGACTGAGAAGCACTGCTGCAGGTAGAGAAAATTGCTTAACAATAATTACTAGATTACTAAGTACAACTGAATGCAACACATAAGAGATGATTTCTCTGATGATGACTTGTTTGCTTGCTTGGGTTTACACTAATATAAATTTTCCATGGTTTGTTAATTCCAGTAACACTGACATGTGTTAAGAGTGGATTCATCATTTGTACTTATTCCAGTGGCCAGCCTGATTATCTCAGTTTAGAAAGCTAAAGTTAGCTACATTTACACTGGTGATGAATGAAGATAGCAAATAAGCAAGCTAACAAAGCTTAGAGTTCAACCAAAATGGTCCTCAATATCGCATTTGAAGGTGTACCAAGTTGAACAACATAAGTAGCCGAAGGGGTGGTCGTTCAACGTGTCATGGCTAGGAAAAACATCGGCGCTCCACCAACTCACCACAGGGGTACCCCAAGGATCTGTGCTGGGGCCCCTTCTCTTCACCTTGTATACCACCTCACTGAGCTCAAGCATTCACTCCCATGGCTTCTCTGATCACTGCTATGCAGATGATACCCAGCTTTATCTGTCCTTTCCTCCTGGCGACTCTATGGTATCAATGCGGATTTTGGACTGCCTTTCTTACATATTTGCATGGATGAAAGGATATCACCTCCAACTAAACCTCACCAAAACTGAACTGCTGATCCTCCCAGCCAAACAAACCATACATCACAACATCAGCATCAAGATTGACTCCTTATCTGTTGCTCCCAGGCAGCCTGGGAAACCTGGGTGTCATGATTGATGACCAGCTGACCTTTGCAGATCACATTGCCTCTGTAGCTCGGTCTTGTCGTTTTTTCCCTATTCAACATAAGGAAGATCAGGCCGTACCTAACACAACATGCAACCCAGCTCCTGGTACAGACCCTGGTTATCTCTCACCTTGACTATTGCAATGCCCTCCTATCAGGTCTTCCAGCCTGTGCTGTGAGGACGCTACAGATGATCCAGAATGCAGCTGCACGTCTGGTTTTTAACCACCCCAAAAGGGCACGTCACACCTCTGTTCACTGAACTCCACTGGCTACCCTTAGTCGCTCGCATCAAATTCAAAGCACTAATGTTGGCCTACGGGGTGACTGATGGTTCTGCTCCCATCTACTTGAATACTAATATAAACAGTGGCGGTGCGTGGCCAATTTTACAGAGGAGGCCTGAGAGATCGCAAGCTACTGAATGACATCACACCCATATATGTCAGTAATGAATTTAAATACAAAATAGCAGGGGCGTTGCAAGCTGTTTAAAACATTTGGGGCTATACCACAAAAGTTAGACTCACGTCTATGCTGACTGGTTTGATGTTTACATTAAAGATAGCCTGCAAGGAAATGAATGTCTCTTTCGCCAAAGTGCACCAAATACACCAGCAGCCAAAATGTGACATTAAAATAGCATGAAACAACTCCAATGTGATGTGAAGCCCTATGCATTAAGAAGAAAGACTACCAACGTTAAATTTGCAACATCTTGCGACAAATTATTCTAAAGTCCTCAACACATCGTTAATCAAAGAAAAACTCCATCCATCGTGACAGGTTCAACCCATATACTGTATGGTTCAACCACTGACTGTATATAACATAACATACAGTCTATGGGTTCAACTTGTCTATGATTGATGACGTACTGGTGAGGGAGGCACACTGAAGCTGGCCTCCTCATTTTTTTTATTTTTACTGTTTATGGACCTTGATGAGCGTTCGGCAGCAAACCGAGCTTCAATTTGATTGGCTAAAATCTTTAGGTAGGGTGGCAGTATTTCACCAGTTATACTCTGTTAATGCGAATAAACTAGGATAGAGCTGAGCAGTGAAACGTAACGTTGGCAATAGCCCATAAATGTAGTGGTCGAGGCGCTGTTTTGCTCGCTACTCCGATCAAAGAAAAACAGGACAACAGTAAGTTTAGCACGGCAAATTTGGAATCTAAAATGTTTGTTATTAATCTAAACTGCTGAATATTTCTTTATTGAATATTTATGAGGAGGCCACGCCTCCCTTGGCCTCCAGGAGAAAACGCCACTGCATATAAACCGGATATTTCGACGCCTATCCCACCATGAACAATTCTACAACCTAAAATTCTACAAGCGAAAAGGGAGGCTGAACAATCGCCTTCAAAGAAAAAGTTTAAAGACACCATCTCTAAGGAAGACCTCGATGCGGCTATTGTTAACGGCATAAAGCTAGCACTTAAAGAACAACAAAACGCACTAGATGCAATAATTGCCTCAGCAGTTAAAGAAGCTATGGACTCTATCTTGGTTCCAGCTTTGCGTGATTTGCGTATCGACCTACAAAAGACCAACGATGTGATTAAAGACATTAGCTGTGAACTGGAGAGAGTGGCTACATCTGCTAAACGCACCCGTACGTACAAGAGGACAGACGGTCGGTTATTGATCTAAAGAAACAGGTTGACCAAATCACTGCAAAGTTGACAGACTTGGAGGACAGGGGCCGCCGAAACAACGTCAGAATTGTTGGCTTACCAGAAACAGCAGAGGGCTCTGACGCAGTCGGTTATCTCAAAGCTAATCTTCCCAAGTGGATTCCATCGCTGGAGGGTCGCGACATTGAAATTGAGAGGGCTCATAGGGTGTATGACGGCTGGGATGCCAACACCAACAAGCCACGTACCCTTGTCTTCAGACTTCTACGGTGGCAGGACAGATCAGCTATCCTCAAAGGTGCCCGCAAAGTTTATCCAGTGAAGTTTGCCAACAATGCCACTCTCTTGTTCTTTCCTGACTTCAGCTAGACTACAACAGCAAAGAGAAAGAGCTTCAGTCCCGTCATGAAGAAGACTACAGCCATGGGCCTGGAACCATTTCTTATCTACCCTGCCTTGATGAAGATGGACCAGGGTGGTCAGAAGATGACTCCCCTCAAGCTGCGGAAGATTTTATCAGCTCCCTACCGCGGAGACTGAATCCTACATCACCGGCGTTCGACAGTCTCCCTGGCCATCGCAAGGGCAAGCATCATGGTACTCAACGGGGAGAAGGCAATTTGGTGGACATGTATGAATGATGCCTACCTAATAGCTTTCTTCCATAAGGTTTGTTTTAAGGTTTGTTTCAATTAGGTTCCTAATAATTCCACTCGTTTAGGTTAGCGCTGAATTCAGGTAGGCTATGTTTTCTCTAGGCTAACCTGCCATTTACCGTCATGAACATTAATGTTGCATGGTCAAGCGTTAACCTGGACGTTAAGTTAATCCTCTAACCATATTTCATCCGTTCGGGATGGTGAAGAATATTCATTCAACTAGTTTATTGCTTATATGGGTACTTCTGGTTCTATAGCCATGCGTTGGAGTGGATTTGTCACGGATCATTCGAAGTTTTTTTGCAGACCTGTTTTTGCGTATAGTTTTTCACCCACTTCCTCCCCCTTCCCCTCCTCTACAGACATGTTTTTACGTAATGCTAGAATTATATCAGCACTTCTGAAATTTCATACTGGGCAGGAACATGCTAGCTTTATTCTCTGTCATATCTCAAGGTCTCTGAGTAGTCATCTGCGTATTCATTCTGGTCTTAGATTTTTACAACACAAATGCAACACATTGCCCTAATCCAGGAAACACACCTTAGACAATGTGATGTATCTCGTTTTCAAAATAAATACTACAAATTAATTGCATCATCCTGTGCACAAAATAAAACAAAGGGAGTGTGCATCTTGATGAAAAGGAAATTAGATTTCAATATTTTGCACAACGCTAATGATGATGGTGGCAGACTGGCATGTGTCACTGGTAACATACTCCACAAAATAGCATTTATGTCTATATACTGCCCAAATGAGCCAGACAGAGACTTTTTTACACATAGGCAATACCGCACTAGAACACAATGACTGTTCTTTAGTGTTAGGAGGTGATTTCAATGCTGTCATTAACCCTGCTCTTGATAAATCTAATTCAGATACAGCACCAATCTTTCATGCACTCTGCCGAACTCACTCATAAAAGATCTTAACCTTATTGACCTCTGGCGTATACAAAATACTGATACCAGGGATTAGACATTTTTCTCCGATAGACATAAAACATTTTCCAGGATAGATTATATTTTTGTTAGCCCATCCTTAGTTTCTGGAAATACTTCCATCTCTATTGAACCAGTCCTGTTATCTGATCATTCAGCATTGTGCCACATTGACCTGCCCAACTGTAAGACTAGGGCCCCCAGGTGGCGATTGAATACATCCTTGTTAACCAACCCTTCTTTCCTAATCTTGCTCAGACTCCAGTTGAAGGATTTCCTAGACATCAGCACCATTGAAGACACCAATCCACAAATCTTATGGGAGGCCACAAAATGTTTTATTCGTGGTTTTTGTATCTCATTCTCTTCTATGTTAGCAAAATCGAAAGCTCGTCAGATCTTGCCCAGGGATTTGCCCAGGGTCTCACAGGCAGACCTGTCTGACCTGGAGGCCCCATTACAACTAGATGAGCTGCATAGAGCCCTAAAATGCCTAAACAAAGGTAAATCACCTGGCTTAGATGGCCTTCCACCAGAGTTATTTTTAGAACTTTGGGAAATGGTAGGTCCACTTATGCTTAATTCCTTTAATTTTGCCATTCAGGATGGAACTCACAGGGACCAAAAAACAACACTCATCACTCTTCCTTTAAAAAAGGGGAAAGATCCCCTTGAGTGCTCTAGTTTTAGACCAATATCCATACTCACAACTGATCTAAAAATATATGCAAAAGCTCTTGCTCTGCACCTTGTAAGAGTCACCCACTCCTTAGTTAATGCAAACCAAACAGGCTGTTGCATGTCACAGATGCTGCAGATAGTCACCAAAATCCATGTGCAGTATTTTCACTTGACACGGAGAAAGCCTTTGTTAGGCTAGAATGGGATTACATGTGGGCAGTTTTACAACGTTTTGGGTTTGGGCATAAATTCATTGCAATGATTAAGTACGTTGTACCATTTACCCTTTACAAGTATCTTAACAGGGGACCTTAAATTGCGATGTGGAACAAGACAGGAATGCCCACTTTCCCCTCTTTTATTTTGTCTATCCCTGGAACCTTTAGCACAAGCCATTAGACAATCTACAGCTTCTCTTATGAGAATTGGTGATCATAGTCACATTATATCTCTGTACACCGATGACATAATTTTGTTTTTAGACAACTTTGACACCTTCATTCCCCTAATAATGAAGGGATTTGATAATTGTAGTAGCCTCTCAGGCTACAGAATAAACTGGTCAAAATCCGCCTTAATGCCTTTGAATAACAAAAGTATAAAAGCCTCTATATCGGCATGTATTCAGGTCAAAAGCTCTTTTACTTACTTGGGCATTATAATTCATAACAATATACATAAAATAAACAAAGACAACTACAGCACTATGCTAAACAAGATAAAGTCAGACATTCAAAGATGGAAGAATTTAAAAACATCTATTCAAGGTAGAATTAACACAGTTAAAATGAATGTTTTGCCACATATCAATTTCCTTTTCTTTATGTTGCCACTCCCTCCCTCCTTATTTCAAAGACATATACTCTATGGTGTCCAAATTCATTTGGAATGGAAGGAAGCCTAGGATTCATCTCACAACACTACAGCGGCCAAAACTGCTCGGTGGTTTGGTAGTACCAAAATTTTAACTTTACTACTGGTCATTCCAAATCAGGGCTCTCAGCATATGGGTTAACTCAGAAGCCAGTACTGCATAGAGACTGATTGAGGCTACCAAGGCTGCACCACATAGGTTACAAGACATGTTGTTTGCCAATATAAGTACCAAATCACTCAGCAAATTTGGACCTATAATTGCCAACTCGGTACAGGTATGGAAGAGAGCAGAGTGATGGATTAATGGCCAATTCAAGTACTGCAAGAACACGCCTCTATGGCACAATTCAAATTTATTATGTGGTAACAAACTATTTTTTCAATCCTCCTGGTGGTCATTACTTGGTATTAACACATTTGGTGATGTTTATGACGCTCAAGGCCTTTGCTCACTTCTGCCTTAAAAGCATATGGGGTTCCCTAGGACTCTCCCCTTCCCTCTCATTCAATGCTTTTGCCTAGATTTGGTAGATCATCCGTCATCCGTCATTTACAGAAAATTAACCGAACTCTAAAACTAGTCTACTCTAGTCTAAAACTTCTGTCGGTTGAATCTATTTGGAATAGGGAATTGGGAGAATTGGATGTTAATATAGACTGGGTCTCTGTTTGGTCTAACTTAAGTTTAACTAACTAAGAATCCAGCTCATCAGCTAATTCACTTTAAAACCATCCACTGAGCATACATCACACCCTATAAGCGATTCCAGATGAAACTGCAGCCTTCATATGATTGTCAGATCTGTAATGCTTCACCCAGAACACTCCTACACATGTTTTGGAATTGTCCAACCATATCTAACTTCTGGGCCCATGTAAATTCTGTGTTATCTGAGTTACTTGAAATTCCTTATGTTCCTAACCCTGCTTTCTGTCTCCTTAATGATACCTCTGATATCTCTCTAAAACTAATTAAATTTAAAATGTTATTTGCTGGGTTCACGTCTGCAAAGAAAACAATTACAAAACACTGGTTTACACCTTACATCTGTATGAAGTCCTTTTGGATACAAAGCCTTCTTAAAATTGTCAATATGGAACTTACTACTGCGAGACTGAATAAAGCTCAACCTGCTACTGTAGATGCATGGGAATACTTCTCTTCAAATATAATTTCTTGGATGAGATGATGGCTCAGCTCTTGGAAGACTCAGCTCTTCCAAGAATATCTCCTGACTTGAATTTCTGAATACAAGGAATTCACTTAACCGCTTACTCTTAATATCTCTCCATGATGCACTGGATCTGTGTGTGTGTGTGTGTGTGTGTGTGCGAGGCATGTAGAGGATGAAAGCATATAAAGGATGAGTCGGATAACAGGCCTCAATGAATGCTCAACAACTAATATTAAATAGGGTGCCATATAGTATGATAAAAAAAAAAACTTCAGCGCGCACTGCACACACACACTCACACCTACTGGATAATACCAGCAACCAATCGAGTGAAGGGTGAATACATTGGCTACTATAATCAGGTCACTTGGGATATGGTGCCAGTTACCTGAACTTCCTGATGTCTTGGCAAGCTAAGTAGATAAGTAGACTTATTAATTGTTTTTTTTTCTAGACATTGTTCCCAAAGAGTCTTTTTTGCTACTTCAATTCATTATAACTGTACCTTAAGAGGCTAAATCCTAGATGTACAAGCCAGACTATGACATAAGTCTGGCTACGACCGATAGACCAGGCAGATAGATCCAAGGGGCAGAATCAGCAGTTTTTCAAACTCCCTCTGCACTCTGTCACAGCCTGCCCTGTGACTCTCTACAAGGATAGAGCGACGTGATTGGTCTGACCAAAGTTGTGAGAACAGCTATTGAGGCCCTATGGCTCGTTTCTAAACATACATGAAACTACATGATTTCCACAAATACATATTTGTACTGACACTGAGTGTGTCAAAGGTATTTCATGCAACTTCTTGCAATCCTCCACCCCATATCTGTTTAATCTGTTTAATTGCACGTATGTAATTAAATCTATTATATTTTGTAATAATTTAACAAAATATAGTATTATATGTCATACTATATATTATTCATTCATTCATTTATTCATTCATTCACTCAGTTTCAGTTTTGTTTTTTCCGTCACAATCCTTCAACAACTAATAACCACAGAATCTACACTAGAGGCTGTCGAGAGAACCTTCATTCACCCTGTAATGAGCCATTTAATCATCAAAGTGACTACAAAGCTAGTAAACTCACCTAAAAATGTTGCCTGGTGGGCCTTGTGCTGTGTGGCTAAAACCTCATGGCATTGAGGCATTATGGAAAGAGGGCTTTAATTAATAATAATTAATAAGGCTGCCGCTACGGCCACACAAATCACGCACTGTGGGAAGGGCATCAAGTGTGAGACATGGCAGTACTTCAGTACAGACTTCAGTTCTAGAATTAAAAAATGCACAAATATTATCTTACCTAAACCTGCTCATGCATCACTTTTCAATATGTATGGCAAACTACTTATTCGTAGAAACCACAAAATGGCAACAAATGAATTTAAAAATTCATGCTGTGTGAAGTTTCTTCTCTTGTTTTGGCAAGTAGAGAGAAAAATGTATCGTCCGCCAGTGGATATTATAAAAAAAGTCCCTTCATGCTGTTCATCCAGTTTGGCCTTATTCTCTTATTTCTGACAAAACAGAACCTAACTGAATTGCCTTATGACACAGTTTGTCCTTGCCCCAAGAACAACAGGGGCAAGGAAAAACAGTAGAACAGGGCAGTAGAAAAAACCTGGGCAGATCCATGAGACCGACCCAACTGCCAGGCATCATGGAAAGGGGTCAGGAAATGTGCAGTCAGCAGTTGCCATTATGTGATAACTTCAACTTTGTCCACTGTCAACTTTTACTAACTAACCAACTAACTTTGGAAATATACCTGAAGATTACTTAATAAAATGTACTTTTGACATTTTTTTCTAGAGTAAGCCTTTATGAGCCTAATTAATTTATGGGTTGAAAATGGTGTAATTAGTAATGCAGGTATACAACAGGTTCCCCATAGTTAAGAAATTGATTAATAAAGCACACTGTCTGCTAACAATTAAATAATACGGTGTAGGAAGAAAATAAGAATAATGTATTTTTTTTCTTTCTTGTTATAGGTTATATCAGACCTGAAAATAACTGTTCTCTATAGCAGCTGTAAAGGCTCTGCAGTTACCATAGATACCATCTTAAAGATGATGGAGGTGTCATGTGTGAATTATTACCATGGTGATCAGTGCAGTAGCAATACTTGATAATCAGTGCCTCCCTGTGCCCACCCAGCACCTGGTTTAGGCTACATGTGATTTTGTTGGTTACCATAAGTACCAGGATATAGACTTCATCTTAAATCTAACTGCATGACTGTCTAAAAATAGCCTATGATTTATATTTGGTTCACAACTCAACTTAATTTCAAGCATCACACTGTTTGGTAACTATGACCAACAAAAGATAAAAATTTATTTTTAAATTATTTTTCTTATTTCAGTGTATTCATTGTCCATACTTCATCTGTCAGCAAGCCAATGTTAAAACAATAATTAAAGTTTCACAGTTACAAACTACTCATGGTCAGCATAAAACACATGTACCTCGATAAGTTAGTTTTTGATAAGTTTTATGAATGACATATATAATATGTTTTTTTTTCATAGTCATTTTAAGTAGTATATAACCACTATATGATACTGATATGATTATTTCTTCTTTCGTTCTTTTTATAGCATTGCAGTAAACTGAAATTGCCAAAGACACCCAGACCCACAAGACTAGCATCAGCATGATAATTATCTTTTTGGGCTCACATACATAATTTGGGTTATACATCTGACATTAACTAATGAATGCAGTTCTTGTTCATTAACATTTCGTAAAACATGTTTTGAAAATGACATTAAAAGAAAGAGTATTTTTTTATTGTCACAGCTGTCAGAATTTGTGATTAACTCTTACATCAGCAGTTATTGTATGTTTTGATTTTAGAACAACCTGAGAATGACAACACCAATGGCAATGGCTTGCGGTTCTCCTGTGAGGTAGCCTAAAAATTATGGGTGTCACTGTTTACAAACACTCCTTGAATACAGTTTCTTTTACATTTGCTGAGGTACGCCAACAGTCAGATCTCTATAAACACTCGGTACATGTAGAGTCACTTCAAATGACACTTACCCAAGTTTAACTACATAGACATTTGTCCTACAGGATCGGATTGTTGCCAGCATATTAGTTTTACTGGACTGTTACATCACTCTGTCTATATTCCTCCACAAGCCAACACAGATGCTGCTGTATCAGAGCTGCAGAAAGTGTTGATAACAACACAAGCACCTGGGGGCTGTTTTATTGTGGCCGGTGATTTTTTAACCAAGCACATCTAGACTGGTCCATCAATATATTCACTTTCCTACTTGTGTTGACAACACACTGGATCACAGCTACACACAGTTCAGGCAGAGTTATAAATCTACCAAAATCAGATTATGCTGTCAGAGAAGTCAGAGGGAATCCCCAGTGATGAAGGAGGTCAAGCGCTGGGTCAATTAATTGGAAGCCAGGCTACAGAACACCCTTAGCAACGTGGACTGGGAGATGTTCTGACCTCTGTTGATATTAACGAGTTTACAGAAGTAGCACTGAGTTACACTAATCTCCTAACTGATTTCATCATCCCAACTGTAATGATCTGCAGCCCTATGGAAAGTAGGTAATGCTAAGTTAAATTGATGAATAATATAATAAATAGTATAAACAAAATTAGGTCATGAATAGATAAATAAGGTTAAAATACATAAAAAAAAAAAAACTGTTGGTACTTCGAAGTTCATGTTTGGGGATTGTTTACGTAATGGTAAATATATTTGTTAAATACTGACTTTATAAAATGGAAAGGCTGTATTTTACTTTGTTTATTTGTGTAAAGACATAATTGTAATTTGTTTTAAGTTTTGTTTGCTGTATGAGCCAATAGGAGCATAGCTTGGGGTCAAGGTTGACAGGAAGTGGGATAGAGAGAGGAACGAGATGAAGAAGAGGCAGGAGAGAATGTGTGTTAGAGAGAAGTGAGAGGGAACAGTGTATTTGGTATTTCTGCCATGTTATTCTTCTAGATATTCTTCTCTTCTTTGCCATTCTGGATTCTTTCTGCGTATGATTCACATGCTTCATGTTTCAGGTACCTTTTCTATTTGTTGGCCGCGGAGGTGGTGAGGCAGCCATTCATGTTTCACGGCTACGAAGCACATGAGCGATGTACAGGTCGGCAACCATTTTGAGTAATTTTGAGGGGTTGAACATTTTAGTTATTGCTGACATTAGGACATTTTAAGAAAGTAGGGAACTTTTGGATGGAAATACTGATTTGCAGTGAAAACAGACTTTTGTATTTAATGACTGAATACTGCTTTAAGTAAAGGGTGAATCATTTTGTACATATTGGTTTGTGTATAATTTCCCTGTTAAGAGTGTAAAATTTGCATAGGCTAATAGTAATGTTAAAGGAAAATAGATTCTTTAAAAAAGATCATTTTAGAATTTAAACCATATCAGTTACTTGTAAGAGATTAAACCATTTAACAAAGAACCCAGGGTAGCAACCCCAGTAAATGCCAGGTGTGCAAGGGGGCGCTACAGATCCAATGCTTCCCTAAGCAGAAGCCATGGGTGGACAGAGAAGTAAGAATGGCCTTCACAACATGAACCACCACTTATAACGCAGGGCTCATTTCAGGTGATATGTTGGATGACAAAGCAGCATCATAAAGTTTACGGAGAACTATTACAGATACTAAGTGCCACTATCGGGACAAAGTTGAAGCTCACCATGTGTGGAAGGGACTACAAACCATCACAGGCTTTAAAAAGAAAGTTCCCGTTCTATGACTGTGAGTAATTCCCTCCCTGATGAACACAATGCATTTTATGCTGCTGTTGATATTAAAAGTACAGAAGATCTTGTACAAGCTACAGTGTGTTGTGATGCTAGTGGGATGCTGTGTATCTGAGGTCAATGTGAGCAGTGTCTTCAAGTAGGTTAATTGCAGAAAATCAACCAGATGGCATTTCTAACAAATTTCCCTAGAGAGCAAATGGATCCAGAGAAGATTCCATCTCAAGCCTCATGCACACCACCCTAACTCACCTGGAAGAGGGGAAGGGGAATTATGTGAGGTACTGAACACCACACTGTGTTAATGGATATTTGACTTTCTCACTAACTGTTGTGTGTAGAGTAAGTGGAGAAGTGGGTAGAGCCTGACATCTGACATATTAACCATCAGCACTGGTGCCCCCCAAGGCTGCGTTTTGGGCCCCCCAGCTGTACAACATCTACACATCTACATGACTGCAAAGCCAACAGTACTCACACCTCCATCATCAAGTTTGCGGATGACACAGTGGTCATGGGCTTGATTAGAAACAACAAGGAACAGGCCTATATGGATCAAGTTGAAGAGGTGGCACCGTCTTTTGTCTCATGGCACATTACAGCAAAGAGCAGCCAAGCGAGTCTAGGAAGAAACCGTGGGCAGCTCAAGGGACCAACCCAACTGCCAGGGGTCATGCAGAAAAAGTATCATGTAGTACCATGTAAAAGTAGCAGTAGTTACCATGATAGACTATAATTGATCCATGGTTTTAGCTGCACATCATAATTCCACATAATTGTCCCACAACATCATATAATATTCAAGCCTTAGTCAAAAGTTCTGTCAGGACAGTGTAGTAGCAGCCAAACATAATGTTAAAGTCAAGGAGTGAGATCAATAATGGGAGGGTCCATTATCTGAGAACTGAGAAGACTCAGGACAAGTTTCTATCCTCTAGCTATCTGAACATTCACTCCTCAACACTCACAAACACATTCTAACATTTTGCATTGCACGCACACACACCGTGCTTGATGTGGGCCCGGAACTTCAGTATTTTCATCTTTTGTGTTCCGCCACTTTTTTCAGCACTCTGGCACTTATTGAAGCTAATCCAGCGCAGCAGCCAGAGAATGCCCCAGACAATATTGATACGACCGTTAAAAGACTACACTATTGCACGGCAAGATTGGCTATCACATGACATCTATTCCAAGTCCAACCAGTTGTGTAAGGGCAGATCTCAAGTGATGTGAACTGTTGCTGTGTATACTGTAAATATCATGCTCTCTATGTTGTTATTGCTAATTGAAAAATAATAAATAAAATGAAACTAATAAAACGGAAGTGGTCTTTGTTGTTGGTGGTAAGTAAAACAATCATACTACCATGGTTAAATAAAGCACAAAAATGAAAGTGGGATGGAAACTCAAGCGAAAAAAAAACTGCCCGAGTGCTGGGGTTGTGTTGGCATCTGAAGGTGCTTTCTATGTAATGTGTCTGGTTCATTTTGTATTAATGGTTAAGTGTTTTATTTGTGAATTAAAACAAAAAAGTAGCCTAGGTCAATAGGTTATTGCTTGGAAGAATGACTAAATTCTTCACATTCTTTCGCACGAATGTCAAATGTCAAAAAATTCTGGCACTTATTTTTTTCCCACTCCAAACAACACACATACATACCCCCCGCCCAAGCCATCACCTATGCCCATCCTCAGGAGAACCCCCCACACACACACACACACACCCATCAACTTCCACATCAAGGAAGTGAAAACCCTAGTTTGCTCCATAAAATCTTGAGGCCTCCAACAACATTGCAGCACAGAAACTGACACCAGCACCCAATGAACAGATTGCACAGCTGTCCACAGACCACAGACCAGTCAGTCCCAGGAAGGCAGCTGGACCAGATGCCCATGCCATGTTGTAAGTTAATGTGCAGAACAGATAAAGGATGTTTTTACAGACATTTTTAACATCTCCCTAAGTCAAGCAACAGTGCCACAGTACAGTTATACCTGTGACAAATGACTTTCACTCAGCTTTTTTTCTCACTCCAATAGTGATGAAATGCTTTGAATGTCCAAGAATGCAACACGTTAAAACCTACCTCCCCACACACTTGGATCCTGCGCAGTTTGCATACATGTCCAGCAGATCCACAGACAATGCAAGAACCTCCGCTCATCATCTGACACTGTCTTCCTGAAAAACCTGGATACCTATGCCAGGCTCCTCTTCATTGATTTCAGCTCAGCCTGTAACACCATTATCCCACAGAAGCTGATGGAGAAACTGAGGTCACTGAAGGTGGATACTTGTACATGGAATTAGATCCTGGACTTCCTCACCAGGAAGCTGCAGAGAGTTAGAGTAGGCAGCCAAACATTAACCTCCATTTCAGTGAGCACAGGTTTGCCCCAGGGATGTGACCTGAGCCCCCTACTCTTCACCCTTTAGAACCATAACAGTGCTGCCAGTATCAGCAACAATCATGTTATCAAGTTTGCTGATGACACCTCAATTGTGGTTCTCAATTCTCAAGAGGTGGAATGGCTGGTAGAGTGGTGCATTGAGTAGCCACACCCCTACCAGTGGCTAAAGCAGGCTAGCCTACCCATCTCAGCCTTGAGCACTTTTTACAGGGGCACCATCGAAAGTGTCCTCACTGTATCAGTTCCTGGTTTGGATCGTGCACAGCCATATTGCCAATGGGAATCAGATCTGTACATTAATCACAATGCCGGTTTCTGGCCCAAATCTGCAAAAACAAAATCTGCAAAAACAAAAACAAAAAGTGCAGAAATATCTTTAAATGGTTTTAGGATTTGAGGCTGCCTGGTATGCCCCAAACTCTAAGTCTAATCTCTACTGGCAGGCAAAATAGCCTATATTCTGTAGCTACTTAAATGTATGACCAATAAGTTTAAGATGGCAATCTTTGCATTAGACAGTCACATCTTGGGATACTCTGCGCTGTTGTCAAAATTCTCTATTGAGCGCTAATAACTTGTAGAAAAAGTAGCCTAAGCCTGCAAAACAGTTTGTCCCTCCACCCACTTGAGAAGAACAGATGTTGTGCCATTACATTGTCATTATGCTTAAGTGAGCATGTTAAGTCAGACTTATTGCTTTCCCTACAGAGACTTGTGTCATCAGTAGTGGTCATAAAAAAGAGAAGCTGCAATTGTAACTTCAAGAATTTTTGTGGGTCTTATTTTGCAAAATAAAAATATGCGGAATCACATTTTGCAACAAATTCTTGATTTCACAGGTTTTTGTACAATCACAAAATTGTGAAAAACTGGAGGGATTGCGCTGAAATTTGTTCACACTATTTCATGTAATCTGGTTTAGCATTTCTATTTTAGGCTGCTTGTTTAGACATTTGTAAGAGGGATAAATTCTGCTCCAAAGGTCGACCACATTTTGGTGAAGGAAATATCTATCCAGTATAAACTCCGCTCACAAATGTTTTGTGATGGTACTGTTCATGACAAGCAGCAGACCTTGATCACTGGCAAGACTGGTGGACTTGGGAACATGAGCACAAAGAGTTGGATTGTGCCTTTAGTATCCTGTGCAAACAGTATAATCTCTATCCACTTTGAACTGTGTAAAAATGGCAATGATGGCAAAATTTAAAAACAAAGAGAACAAAGCAGCTAATGAAAGCCGTAATCTTCTTTGATCTTCATTTCCTGTTTATCATAATTTCTAATTATGACACCATTATGACCAAAACCCTATATCCTTGGCCAGCTGATAGCGCTATACCAGACAGGCATATTGGGTGTCTAGATAGCATAATCATATTATCTAATAACTTGTAAAAAACTAGTATTCATTTGAAACCCTTACAAGTTACTTAGGGCCTGATTTTAAAAAAGCAATTTTTTGAAAAATAATTATTTGGTACCGTAACTTGAACAGGAGTTGAATTTTAACATTTTAAGACATGTTATTACACACCTTTACAAACATATTGGTGAGGAACTTGTTTGGTAACAATTTAGTTGGCATATATTCATATATTTCCTTTACTATTAGAAACAATTCAATCTGCTATTATAGCTACACCAATGGCAGCCAGATAGATTAAGCTCTGTCACCCTCAGATTATGGTCCCCTTGAATCTCTTTTTAAGTGTCTGGATCAAATCAGTGATTGGATAGAACAAATCTTCCTACAGCTGAACACTGAAAAGACTGAAGTACTTATTTTTGTGAAAAACGAGGAAAGAACATAGAATTGCCACCCATCTCAATGCCAATGGTCTTAAAGCAAAAGACAGACTGTTAGGAATCTTTGTGTAAAAACCTTAGTTTTAATAGCCACCTGAAAGCAGTCTCAAAAGTAGCATTTTATCATTCAAAGAACATAACTATACTGAGATATCTAATATCTGAGGAGGATCTAGAAAAACTCATTCATTCAATTAATAATTGAGTACGTTTTTTTCCAGGCATCCCAAAGAAGACCATCAAGGAGCTACAGTTAATAGAAAATGTGGCAGCAAGGGTGCTTAGAAGAACTAAAAGGACTGACCACATAAATCTGATCCTGGTACTGGCTCCCAGTTAGTCAGAGAAAAGCACTTTCACTAATTGGGTCTGGTCCACAGTACATAGACAATATGTTCCAACACTACACTATTTTTAACAATGTTAAGACATTTACCACTATAATTCTGTTTCTATTTATTTATTAATTTTATTTATTTGTCTGTTTGTGCATATTAATTTTCTAGAACGTCTCATGTTTTACGTGATTTTTACGACTGCTTGTTTTTATCTGCTGCTTTTTCTACTTTTTTATTTGTCTATGTGAAGCACGTGGAGTTGACGCTGTGTATAAATAAACTGCCTTGCCTTCCCTTGAATCATTTGCCTCCAGTTGCTCCTCAGTCGCCTGTAGTCTTGTTTTGCTGCAAAGCCCTATTGTTTTTTGAAAAATGATTAGGGGCCAAGCACCGAGGTTTGTAGGGCCGGGATGGCCTTTTGAATTGTTTTAGCTAATCAGATTTGACAGCAAAGTCGCCAAACAGGAAGTGAGCCCATGTCTCAGCAATGCTTTAATCTATCGTAACCAAACTTGGTGTACAGACTCAGGACCCTGTTCTGAGCACTCAGAACCAATTACCTCAAACTCTCTACTGCCACGACTGGTCAAATATCATATCCTGGCAACACTTTGACGTATCATAGCCAAACTTGGTTTATGGACCCAGGACCTTTTTCTAACTATTTAGAAACATTTACTTCAAACTCTCTAGTGCCACCACCGGTCAAGATTCACATCTTGGCAAAGCTTTTACGTATTGTAACCAAACTTGCTACATGGACTCAGGACCCTATTCTGACCACACCAAATCATCTATTTCAAAGTCATATCTCACCAATGGTTTGACGTATTGCAACCAAACTTGGTACGTGGACCCTGTTCTGACCGCACCAAATAATCTATTTCAAAGAGTGTAGCACCACCACTGGCCAAAAGTCATATCTCTGCAACGGTTTAACCAAACTTGGCACTCAGGACAACGTTCTGACCACTCTGAATGATCTATTTCAATGCTCTAGCACCCCCACAGGTAAAAACCCATATCTCACTATTGTATTGTGCACCATGTATTGCAACTGAAAAGTATTTATGAAGTCTACACAGTGGATTAGCATGTTGCTAAAAGTAGCCTACCTACAGTGGGCTACTGAAATAGGCAAACAAAACAAAGCGAGTGGACGAACACGACCAGTCACAGGTGTTGAGGTGTGATTGTGCTACAAACAGATGTCAGTCCAAATAATAGCAATGGAAGTCAAGTATATTTTTATAAAGAAATATCAAATGAAGCAGATCACGTTAACAGATCACGTTATGTTAAAAAATAACTTCTGAACTACAACTTCAACACAACCTCTGTTGCCTACGCGGCATGAAATAATGCATTGAATAAATTCGCAACAAGGAAATGCACAGGTGTGTTTGAAAACACCACAACACAATTGTTACTGCAACTTAAAAAACACGATTTTAACTCTAACTTCATTTACACCATCTTTGTAGCCTACCGTCAAAGTTGTTCTTCTAACTGCATTGGCCTGATTACTTGCACATATGTAATTGGCTACAGTTTTCAAGAAAACATAGACCTAGTTTGTAGGGGTATCGCCTAGTGATTGATAATTCAGAAATGGACAACATAACAATACTTTGAATACAAAAAAGATGCACCTAGAATCACACACTTTCTCTCTCACTGATGAATAACAAGCTTTTACCTTAAAAAGATCCCTGGCTGTTAAGACATGTTTGCCTTAAAAGACTGAAGTTGATGTTGATGCTCTCTTTTTCATAAAACATAACACATACCTAATAAATGTATTACTTCTAAGGTATGTGTTAAGCAGCAAATCATTAATGAAGTCTGTATTCACCTATTTTGTCTTTATAATGAATAGGGTCTGTCATTCTGAATACTTACTTATCACTTATAATCGCACTGAACAAATGCTAAATTTCACTGCCCAGGCAAACTCTACAAATGGGAGATAGGCTTCCTTTTTCTAAAGTGGAACTAACTCAATGACAGTAGTGCTTGTAAACAATTCTCATCATGCTATTTACATTGTGGTAAGTACTGTAAATCCTGACTTTAGAATAGGGAACACATTCAGGATTAGTAATTACATACTACATTGGTGCAACTGTAGTCTAACCAGTGATGCCTTGCATAGTCCAACCCTGTAGACTACATTTCTTACTGAACTGAGCTCACACAAGATTGTATTTTAAAAATGTGGAAACAAAGAGGGGGAGTGAGGGGTGTGTTTATGTGTGGTTTTTGGGGTATATTTGGTGGTAGTTGGAAGTGGCGACCATTAGCTAAATCAAACACCAATTTGATTTATAAATCAAAAGCAAAATCAAGTGCCCCTTAGCAAAACTCATTTGCGATGGCAGCCCAACAAAATGACATCTCAACAAATGGCAAGGCCCTTGGCCCAAGAATCACACTGAAATAGATCATATAATTGAATTTTAAACATTGCATAGTCCAACCCTGCACATGCCCAGACTCGAATCTGTGACTGAACACTACAGCCTGGGAATCAAACACGTTAGCAAGTTAAAACTCTAGGGTGCTAGTTTGACTCACTAGCACAACTCTAGGCTTGGGGAGGGAGGTTTACTAACATACGTACTGTTCATCTATCGACCAGCTTGGTACCGTTACATTAGCAATGTGCTTGTTGTTGGTGCTCAAGTTCCCACTTTAGAACATCTCCCAAGAGTCATAGGGCCCTATCATGCCGTGGCGCACTGTGCATTCACAACATGCGCATGGTGTCATTACTATTCTGTGCCAGCGCATCGTTCATTTTTTCAGGCAAAAATAGATAGCAGATGACACTGCACCATCACGGGTGTGTCAGTGAAAAGAAGAGGTGTGGTCTGGCGCGAAGCATGCCAGATGCTATTATAAGGAAGCAAAAATTTAATCCGCCAGTGACCAACAAAACCCTGGTCTGTCGTCAGTTGAGCATTGCTGAAAAGCTATTTTAGGGGCGCACAGCGCTTTGGGATATGAAAGCGTGCACAATGCGTGCACACCCTGCTTCTCTCATCAGCAGGGTTTATACAAAAGTTTTTCATGTGGAGAAAAAAATTATGTAGTCCCTGGAAATATGAAATATAAATGTACATCACATATATCATAATATTCTTTGCATTGAAAGCTTTTGTTTCCCCCATCTTCTAACATCATTGTACCGCTTTCGGCACTGTTTGGATGTTCTTTTTTGCCAAAGGCGGAGGACACAAATGAGGATATTTCCTCCCATACTTCCTTGACCCGTGGAGGTTTGGCCGGATTCTTTCCATGCCCGAAGATAACCTGTTCACGCGCTTTTACCCCACGCACTAGCAGATCGGTCTCCTCCATCGAAAAACGCTCCTGTCTTCCGGGTAAATTCGCCATCGTAATAGCAACACACCATGGAAAATGCGCCGCTGGCTTTTAAAGGGAATGAGAGTATAAAACCTGATTGGTTAATTGTATGTTACGCCCAAAACACACCCATGACTAATGAAGTACTTTAAGACCAACCCTTTTGAACCATATAACCGTATGGACCAACCCATAAGACTTTCCTGAATATTACTAGTTTCAAACTTTCATAGCCTACATTTCTTACTGAACACAAGATTGTATTTTAAAAATGTGGAAACAAAGAGGGGGAGTGAGGGGTGTGTTTATGTGTGGTTTTTGGGGTATATTTGGTGGTAGTTGGAAGTGGCGACCATTAGCTAAATCAAACACCAATTTGATTTATAAATCAAAAGCAACATCAAGTGGCCCTTAGCAAAACTCATTTGCGATGGCAGCCCAACAAAATGACATCTCAACAAATGGCAAGGCCCTTGGCCCAAGAATCACACTGAAATAGATCATATAATTGAATTGTAAACCTTGTCTTTAACATAGCACTTCTGTTTTAGATATATGCCAGTAAGTAGGTCAGACATCTCAGACTCTTCCTACCGTTCCTATATTCCCAGCATAGTCGTTAATTTTGATAATTGAGCCCTTATAAAATGCCTCTAAATCATTGGAGGTAAACTAACATTGGCTCATGGCACATAATGAGTAATAGGTTTGACAAGTGATCAGAGGAGCGACCCTGTCACATTATAAACTAGAGTTAAAAAAATATGCCTTTGGATCCTAACAAATGAACTGAATGAGGTATAGTTAGTGGTAGTTTAAACTCAAACAAGAAATGATACAACATTAGGCAGTAAATAACAGTCCCTTGTTAGTAACAATGACAATAATTTGGATTGCGTAATTCAAAGTGACGAAGACATTCACCACTGCCAATTTGTAATTACCCTGGAATCAGTGATATTTATCAAACTGGAATAATCATGAACTCAGACTTGTTAATCAATCTGACAAAAGAAAGCCTACAGTTGTAGCCTCATTGCTGAAATTTGTAAGCTGATAAATAGATGGTATGCTTAAGGTATCTACATAAAGAAACATATGGAAACCACATAATTCTTCATTATGTCTTGACAAACTAAAAAATGGAAAAACATTAGTATGTGCGATCATGACAAAAATGATATGATCTATTCAGTATGCATTTAATTCTGAAGTTGTAAACCAAACTCACGTGTTGTTCCTCTATTGTGTGTTGGTGTGGGCGTGATGGCCAGCAACTTAGTGTTGTGATCATGTGTCCATAGTTGTGTTGAGTCATGTAGCACTGTTGGGTTGGAGGTCTTTGAACTGGAAGTTGAAATGCCCCAAATGGAGCTGGTACTGGCTGCATTGGTGGTGGTGAGCATGGGGCTGTGAGGCCCATGGCGCATGGTAGTGCTACCTTGTGTAGCCTGTTTGCCTGGCATAGTACCCCTGCTTGTTGTGGAGCTCACTGGGTGAACACCAGGCCTTGTTCTGCTCCGGACCACAGTAGCCGTAGTGCTAAATGACATGGTTGAGCTGAGTAAATGTGTGACTGCAGTGGTGGTAGTTGTATCAAAGCTCTTTGGGAAAGTGCTGGGCTTTGACAGGAAAATTGGATCCTGCCCAATGCCCTTGGCATTAACCAGATCTGTGGGGACATAATCTCGCACTGAGCCCACCACAATCCACTTGAGAAGCATCAAGCTTAGTCCAAGGCCAATGAAGCCGATGAAAAGGGGTACAACACATAACCATGTCTGCTGGCGAGGCCACAGGGCACAGGGACCACAGCGCAGGTGTCTCTGCCCCCGGCCAGGAGCCTGCTGGTTGCTCCCTGCTCTCCTGTTCTCCTCTGGTTCCTCCAGAATCATGGCACCAGAGGTGACACCCACTCCAGAACTCTCACTCATCTTCCCAGTGGCATAGCATGGGTTAATCTCATTTGACAGTTGAAATTAGGGATGTCAACATTTAATACTAAAACGATGCAGTGCTATCCAACAGATGGAATAGGTAAACCAGCAACAGACATTTACTCACAGCATTTATAGATATGCACCGCACGCCATACACACACCCTCACAGACATTTGGCAGTGTCGCAATTGTGGATTAATCCTTTGTCCAGTATCCAGCTGCAAATGTGTCACACTTGGAAATGTAAGATCTGAGTACAAAAGGCAGATTCACATGAAGGAACCTTTAATTATTATTAAAAAAAATAATCCTCTTGTGGATCCTGTTGTCGCTCCTTGACCCTGCTACACCCAGGCGATTACACATCCTCATGTATTTCTGATGGCTGTGTTTCTTCAGTCAAATTATCCCCACAAATTGATAAAATCATGAAATTATTTCCATTCTTTGTCTTTACAGTAGCCCATTTTAAACCTCTTATTAGGATGAAATTGATTTGCAGCCCATTTTCTGTGTTGCTACTGCCCCTAACGCTGAGTCAGCTCACCAGGTCCTGGAAAGCCTTTTCGTTTTAGCAGGAGAATACAGCACCTCATTTGATCATCATCCTGGACTAGACAACGAAGCAGTGGGATATATTCATATCGAATTCCCTCTTTTCATGAATATACAATGCCAACCTTGCAGAAAAAAGATATATACCAATCGTCTTCAGATCGATGTCCAAGCAGAATAAATAAATAAATAAATAAATAAAATCAAAAAGGAATAGAGAAATGGAGAGACAATGTGTCACCAAACCAATATCCAAAGTAATCCTGTCACATCTGTCCACTAAGAGCTATGGTCCCTTGATGCAGTTAGGTCAGTGAAGCAGTGCATTTCCAATGCCTGCTAATGCAGCCTTTGGAGGATAGGTTGTGTGCATCCGCTTGCGACATTCCGCCACAGAGGGAGAAAAAGAGAGAGAGAAAAAAGGGAGGGGTAGGACAGGGAACAGCCCATTGGAGATAGAGGGGGAGAGAGGGAAATAGAGCGAGAGAGGGGGAGATGGTTGATGCTTCTTTTCTTTTGGACAAAAAGCTGCAGTCCAGTTCATGATTTTAGATTTCAGTTGGTTGCCCTGACTCACAGCAATAGCTGGTCAATGACTAAGCTGTCTCAGGTTTTTGCAGCAGTGGCACTCCCCAATCCCTTACAGGCTTTATCTAGTGTTCCAGCCTTCCTGTAGCTATGATGATCCTCCGAAGGAGACAGCTGCTTCCCTCTGCAGCCTGTGCTGGGAGGAAGAAGGAGAGAAAATGGGCGCCACAAAGCAGGGATGGATCAGGCTGTGTGTGTGGGGGAGGGGGTTGGGGGATGGGGGCTTTGCACCTGCTCCTTCCACCGGCTCAGAAAATATTCTCCGCCTCCATCATGGGAGGGGCTGAGAGTGTGTATATGGGAGAGATGTGTGCTCAGAATAATAAAGTGAGAGGAGAGGAGAGAAGCATAGATCAGTTAAAAATCTCTTTGAAACGAAGCAGACAGAAGAGATGGATACAGATGAGAAAGACTCAACTTCAACAATTCAGATATTAGCACAGTATCTCAGTGTCCCTTCAATAAAAGAGCCCCTCTGCTCTGGCATGATTTGGCAAGATTTTTTGGCACTGTATGTAAGACTGTATATAAGATCTAATGCTGTAATAATGCCACGCCATTCACGAATGCAGGTGAAAAATTCTACCATTCAAAGAATACTTAATATTTAGGCCAGAGGTTTAATAGTCTAATTTGGGCCCACACTTATTTGATAGACCTCGAAGATGTGGAAAACTGTCCAGTGGTTACGTAAAAAAAATTGCTCAAAAAAACTATATTAATGCCAAATGGTGCATATAGGTTTTGAGTAACACATGCTGCCACCCAGACATTATATTTTTAGGGCTTAACGGGCTTAAAGCGCTTAAAGGGCTTAAATATTACCAAAAAACCACAGTATTCTATATAAAATTCCAACAGTGTGGTTCCATCATAAGGACAACCAGATGCAAAAAGGCCTGCTTACAGTCTAGGTTGATCACATTTATACATAACGAAAAAAAGGAATAATGAAGACACCTACCTGTTGGGCAGTTTTTGGCAATTTAACAATTAAGTGTCCTTTTGTCTTGTCCTTTGTTAGCCTACAGTTTTACAAAAAGTAAAAATGTTCTGCATCAATGCTTCAGAAATGCAGTATGAGGGCTGCTTGTAAGATGGTGGTGCTGAGTGTGTTGACTATAACTATGATGTTTGAAGATTGTTCAGTCCACATTCGGTGTGTAGACTGGTAGCAGGAAATACTGTATTTTGTTGTGTAAAAACTTAAAGGGTAATATAATTCAAAGATTCTAAGGGACTCTTATCCTAATAACAGCCTGTTCAAACCACTGAGATCAAGAAGATGACAATGTAGCCAAAAGACCTGAACTGAGAAACTTTGAGTGTCTGAGTTGATTGAGAACTGAGTCTCTAATCTCAGGCCATCTGATACTTAAACACACACTATACTGACCTTGCTCACATTCACTCCTCAAATCACAAACACATCCTACACATAATACATTGCACATATACACACACACACACACTCACATACACCGGACTTGCAGTACTTTATACATCTCTCACTACTCCATTGACCTGTCTTACATTAAGCCAAAGACCTTGTTTGGCCTGCCCTTCTGCCACCCTACCCCTGCATACATATAGGCGGACAAACACAATTTCACTACATTTTTTACACCCAGAATCTATATGTATGTGACAATAAACTTTCCTTGTAATTCAATTAAATGTGTATTTTTTGTTTTATGTTTTCATAGGCAAAATGATCATTGCAGCAGGGGGGACCTCCTGGAAAAATCACAGGGAAGAGACCAAATGTTCATCAAACACACTGAAAGACTGAGCATGCTGCAACGACGCTGAAAACATTCTTAACAAGAAGAGCAAGTACAAGTAATGCTTTATTGGGCCTTTTGGGAAGAATTGTGGTTGTGCTCAAAAAAGAGCAGTTGTGATCTGTTCACAAACACACACAGAGTTAACATTCTCTTTCTTCTAATATTTAACTTAATTAATTTAAATTATTTTATTAACAGTTACTCTAGGCCTATGTATCACTACCACCAAAAATGTGACCAGCTAAGGTATTTGTCAAAAAGTTTTGTTAAGATAGTTGGGATATGATTCCCGTCAATAGGCAAGTCAAGGCAAGTTTATTTATATAGTGCATTTCATACACAAATGCTGCAATATGCTGTACAATTTTGTTTGTATTGTTGTAGCACATTTTCTTTGCTGTACAAAGCAAAGAACAGTAGATGAAAGTAAGTAAAAGCTAAAAGTAATTAGTTTGTAGTAAGAATTGCAGACTGGTGGCAGACTCCGGAACTTAAGGAAACAGGTTTAATCGTTACAATGGCGCATGTCAAGGGAGACATAAGGGTTTCAGCCCGAAAGCATCCACCATTAAATCTGACAAACAATGAAAGTGTTCAGTTTGAAGGAAGTGCAATGGAAGGTGATTGGTTCTTTACCTGGCGCCATTGTGTCTAATGGCCCAAGGACACACCTATGGCAATTAGCATTGTTAAGTGGAAATCCAGTTGTATGTATACACCAAGATTCAGAAATATTGTGGAATAATATTATTATGGATTGTTCTGACCAAAGTCCTACACCTTGACTATTGCACTCCTTGTACTGAGACAATAAAGATGATACCAAACATGAATAGGTTCACATTTCATAACATACAGAAATACATTCTAGATCTACCTGAGGTAGGTTTGTCTTTGTAATGTAAATATGAACAAAAGGTTCTACCCAGCCACAGGGGAATCAGCAGTTAATTTACATTGATCACCGGGGAAGGATGATTCCTGTTGTTTCTGTGCTATACCAAATGGTGGCGGCTTCCTGGCTGTCTGAGGCCAAATACACTTCTAAAATGATCTATCAAAGCACACAATAAAATGAATAAAGGCATAAAATGATTAACATAAAAGTTGAAGTGTACAGAGCATTAAAAGAAAGATAAGTCAATCATTCGGAGAAAGCATCTGGAAACAGTTTGGTCTTTGTAAAGAACCAGTACAGACGACACAAGAGCAACACGTTAGAGCAACACGTTAGATCACCAACAGTTTATTAAGGATAAGAGGGGAAAGGGAGTGTGTGGATGCTCTTTGAGTGGCGAGTCGGTTAACCGGGGCAGGAGAGCTGAGCGTTCGTCACGGACAGGCAGCAAGTCAGGAGCCGGGGCCGGAGAGCAGAGCGTAGATTGTGGACAGGCAGCGGGTTAGAAGCCGGGACAGGCGGTGGTCGTTACCAGGGGCAGGAGAACAGTGCGGTGGTCAATCGGTCCGGGGTCGTCAACGGGAAGCAGTCAGGCTGGTAACAGGAAACAAAGGACGGGGCAAGGGAAAAGGCAGGCGACAGAGACACAGGATATACGGAAAACGGGAATCGGGAACAGGAGCAGGAGTCAGGGTCTTTAAATGCTTGCCTTGCGTGAATAGCAGTAGGTTCGTGGATGGTCTGACAGGGAACACTGGAAGACAGGGGTTTAAATAGAAGACAGACAACAGGTAACAAGCAACAGGTGGAAGTAATGACTGAATCAGATTAGCGTGAGTGAGTGGGAGGAGCAAGTGATCAGGGAGAGAACGGGTGACATTGACAGACAGACATGACAGACATGCTGTCCACAGTAGGGGCATCCATGATGTGTTCAGGAAGTTGGTTCTGAAGCTGAACTGCATAGCAGCTAAAAGCTGCTTCACCACACTTTGTTTTGACAGCAGGTTTTACGAGCAAAATTTTCCCCTGTGACCTGAGACCTACGTGGTGTGTATTGCTGAAACATGACAGATAGGTCATTAGGTCCTGTCCCATTTAACGATTTAAACACAAGCAGCAATGCTTTGAAGTCAATTCTGTAACTTACAGGAAGCCAATGCAGGGGCTTCAGAATTGGAGTAATGTGGTCTGTTCTCTTTGTTCTTGTAAGAACCCTAGCAGCTGCATTTTGGACCAGTTGAAGATGTTTGATTGTTTTTTAGGAAGACCTGTGATTGTGTGTGTGCGTGATTGCAGTAATAATCCCTACTGGAGATAAAGCCATAATGCCTAAATCCTTTTTTGACATTAAACATTGTTTGAAAATGTTTTAGGTGATAAAATCCTGACTTGGTGAACAGACTCTTTTGTTTTTAGCCTCTTATGTCGAGGACAGTGGCTATCCTGAATCTTTCCTCCTTAGTTTGCTGTTTCAATGCTGTGACTGGCATGGAAACCTAACTGAAACATATCAAAACAGCTATCTGATGTCAAGAAGGCAGTTAATTGATTGATGACTATTTCTTCAATGATCTTCACAATAAATGGTAGAGTGGATACTGGTCTGTAGTTGTTAGGCACTGAAACATCCAGGTCATTCTTTCTCTGTAGGGGCTTTACAACTCAGGGTAAATGCTATTCTGTAAGAATAATTTATAACCTGGAGAACATCAGCTGCTACAAGGTGTAGAACAGGTTTTAAAAGTTGAATGGCCAAGTATGCAATTAAGATTCAGAATATCAGGGAGATTTTGTACTGTTTTCTCAAGTTTCTTAGTCAATAAAGCTGAATGTTGACAAAGTTTAGTTCCTCTCTCTTTGAGGTCATTGGTTCCAGGTGTTGAGCTATTTGCAACTCTAAAGTTACATTCAGTCTTATTTTATCCATTTTACCTCAGTTTTATGTGGACTGGAAGCAGCACTTCGCTGAATGTGTCAAAGAAATCCCTCATGGAGTTTAAGACTTATACAGACTCCAAACAAGTGACTGAATGTTCTGTATTCGCAACTGGTAGCCAGTATCCATAGTGTGATGCTGACTCATTTTCCAACAGGAATGCACAATCTGTAGGCCTAATTTGTGTAAAATCTCCCAATTATGCGTCCAAGGCATCGGCACATATAGGCCTAATCAAAGGTCTCAGGGGAAACTCTGAAACTGTGAATGAATTGACTGTGAATAAACATCAGAACTATTGCATCCCACCAATGGCTTGTCCGTGGTGTGGGTGTGTCCAAACAATAGGAGAGGCTTGTCGTCACAGCATGGAGAGCATGTGGAGTCACAGCATCTAATTAACAAGAGATAAATCATAAATATCCTACTTAGGCTAACCCTAAACCCACACAAATGGCTTTTAAATTTTATTTGTTACTGTTTCATGGCTTCCGTGGATAAAGACATAGTTCACAACACAACTTGAACTTGAATATTCTTCAGAACGCAGCTGATCTCCTTTCACTTTCAGCAAAGTTCCATTGTGATAAATTAATGATTTCTACTTGCAGAATGATATACTGACGTGAATCTGAAGCAAAAAACTATTGCCATTGACAGCGATCATTATACTTTCGCAGCAGTCATTAAAAAGAAATAACTGACCTCCGAATGTTGGGAAGGCTTATTCAAAGTGAATAGAACCTGTTTGTAGGCTATGTGATTTTGGGAATGGACTCTTGACACAACCCCAAATTAACACCTGTCCAATCACACTTTTCCTTGATTGAAAGTATCGCTGTAAATTGCCATGTGCATATTCAAGGCTTTGTTTGTTCAAGGCTAGCAATCTAGCCTATTTGGCAGCGGTACATGGTTTCTATATGCAACCACCCTCCACGTTGGCCTAGTAACATTCTAGTAACATTCTGCTTAGTGCTGAACCCTATGGAAATGCGTGCCAGGGCTGGTGATGATGCTTGACCAAAACTAGCTCAACATGAATCCTGGCTGCCACCATGGTGCCCTTGAGCAAGGCACTTAGCCCTAAGTTGCTCTAAGGGAGACTGGCCCTGATGTAATTAATAGTTGACAAATGTAAGTCGCTTTGGTACATACAGAAGAGATTCAAGACCCAAGACTCTAAAAGCTTTATTTTCTATTGTCTGTTAACTGAACAGGACACAGGAAAACAAAACATAAAACAAGTTTTCTTGCTTTAAGTTGTTTCAAGCTGTTTCAAGTTTTCTTGCCCTCATCGGTTAGCTTTGGCTGCTTTTTTAGCTTTTGGCTGTTTCATTATTTGGTCTATGTTGGTTACCCACACTGACAATGCATGAAAGAGTGTTGAAATAATTATTGGGATATTTTTGTTTTTCTAGAAATGTAATGACATAACATTGATGTCACAAATGGTTAATGAAGTTATCCCATCTCATTCAAGTTAAGACACCACTACAAATTTCAAACAAAATCTGGAAAGAGTTCAACTCACACAGACAACAGTATGCTCTCTGTGACTTTTTACATATACACAAAAGTATGCTACTTTCAATGTGCGATTGCTGCTTCCATTGCCTTCCATTTACTGATTACTGATCTTCAGGATTTTTCAGCCTTCTGGGACAATTTCTATGATGAACAAAAGTAGATGTTAACAGTATTTTATCAACAACATCTACAATTGAGAAACCGACAATGACTGTAATGATTCAGGGGAAGAGCATGAACAAAACAGCATTAGTTATTTGGTGAGTTCATCGACAAAAGGAGCCTGGGGACCGAGATGCACCACTAGTAAATTTGAATTTGCTCTGCAGGTCTGTCTGGCAATGAGCCACTGGAGCTCATTACCTGTTCACCAATATAAGCATCTGCATTACTGTAAACTATGGACAAAGATCATTGAATGATGACAAAGACAGAGCAACATAATACGTTACAATGGGAGCAGATGTGAATATTTCTGGTCTACATAAGTGGGAATGCCTCTTTATGTCACAATATAAACTTTTCAATGATCTTTTGTATCATCATATGAGGGCTCAACTCTGGTTTGCATAAAGGGGAATTTTCCCCCTTCCCCTTCAAAAATAGAACACCAAATAAACATCTGTGCTTAAAATAAACTTCACAATAAACTTTCCATTCACTCACACTTAACATACATGCTCAATATTCTTTCACTTACATTTCCTTTTACACCTCTCCAATCAGATCGGCCATAATCCACCTATTCCATCACTCTTTTATTTAACCAACCAACCAAACCAACTTCAATATCTTTCTATTTAACTTTTGCTTTGTACTGGTAGATACATTTTACCTTTTGCAGAAGCTGAATTTTCTCTGAGAGACTTTGATGCTTGAAATCAAGATTTTCCTCCTTATGCATTCTAACCTCGTCCTTCAGCCTGTTATAGAACAAAACAAAACAAAAAATTGAAGACAAATCTGATGAGGTCTGAAAACCAGTAAATCTGATCACATCTGCTGAAAATGTACCATGGCTATAGCAAAGTGCATTACAGGCTGAGCCCTTTTAAGGCATACTAGACAATTCTATGTGATTTTTTAACTATGGAGCTCCCCTCCTCCTCTAGGATCATGATTTGTTTGCTTAAAAGAACTATTTGTAAGAAATTATTGTAATAAACCCTAAAATGACAATAATGTATTTCGGCTTCCACATAGCATGAGAAAAATTGTTACGCAGTAGATAGAACTATGCCTCTAAAATAGGAAGTGAGTTTTTAAAGAAATTCAAAATGGCCCCCCATACAATTGGTTACTAATTCCCTGATGGCATTATGCAGAACAGTCCATGGGACAGGTGTGTTGAGTCTTTAACAATGCTCGTGGCTTTGCACAGACCGTGTTTTTTTTAAATGTCAGAGAGCAAGGGAGGAGAAGTCCCTGTGATCTTTTCAGCCATCTTCACAATCCCCATGCAGGGCCTTCCTTTCTGCAGTAGTGCAGTTACCAAACCACACTGTGATGTCACTGCTGAGGATGCTCCAAATAGTCCCCCTGTAGAAGGTTATCAGGATGGGGAAGGGGAGGTGGGCCTTCCGCAGCTTCTGTAGTAAATAGAGACGGTGCTAGGCTTTCTTTGTAATGCGTGTGGTGTTCTTGGTCCATGTGAGGTTGTCTGTGATGTGTATGCCCAGAAACTGTCCTGAACAGTCTCAACTGGAATGGTGTTTACAGACAGTGGGGTGAGTTTGCCTGGAAATCAATGATCAGTTCTTTTGTTTTGTCCACATTGAGGGACATGTTGTTGTCATTATCTCTGCTTATAAACCCACCACAGTTGTGTCATTAGCAAATTTGATGATGTAGTTTGTGCTGTGTGTTGCTGCACAGTCATGAGTTAGCAGTGTGAACAGCAGTGGGCTGAGCACGCAGTCTTGGGGTGGTCCTATGTTCAGCAAGGTGGTGTTGGAGGTCCTGTTTCCCATCCTCACTGCGGCGGTCTCCCCACTAAGAAGACCTATTCAAATAATGTGCTCTGACTGATCTGTTACGAGACAAAGCTCTAGCTCAACCGACCATCTTCAGAACTGTGTCATCTTCTTTTGCTGTGTGTGGCAGAGGCAGAGTGGAGGGATACTGGAGCTGAGGCTGTGAAGGTGACAGTGAGACGCGGAGGAGTGGCGTAGAGGATCGTTCACCCATGGCTCGAGTGGGGGCCATGTGCCTGAAGAGGGCTACGTTCCGCTGGCCAGGTTCGAAAGAAGGTGGTCCTACCTACTGAACGTTTTGGCTGTTTGGTGTTCTCCATTCTCACATGGGTGGGCCAAGTGATGCCATCTCCATTATCACCTTGCCTGAAGACAATAGTCTATTCTATACATATTGAGCTAATACTCTAATTTATGCAATTTCACTTCATAATACATTAGTATTTCAATGTATGTGACAAACTCCTTGATCCTTGTGGAAAATGCGGAAACTATCACATAGTGGATTATGACATTTTATCAGGTTATTACATAATGCATAACTTGCACTTGTAACAAGGGTTGCCTCCGATGTCAACATGTCATTTTGTTGCCACAGTTTGGAAAGGCACAAACTCCCAGATATTCCTCCTGATCTAACTCCAAGCTCCGTCGTCTTCTGTCTGCTCTTTGATCTCCACTCTGATGTTGACGACACTCTCCACTGTTGCATATTAGGCCTACCCATGAGCACGCGCAAGACCTCAAGGCTCAGTTGTGTACAGGCTCAGTTGTGATGTCAGGCTATGGCCTATCTACACTACATTACCAAAAGTATTCGCTCACCCATCCAAATTATCAGAATCAGGTGTCCTAATCACTTGGCCTAGCCACAGGTCTGTTTGCTTGATTTACAAACATTTGTGAAAGAATGGGCCGTTCTCAGGAGCTCAGTGAATTCCAGCGTGGAACTGTCATAGAATGCCACCTGTGCAACAAATCCAGTCATGAAATTTCCTCACTCCTAAATATTCCAGTCAACTGTCGCGCATAGTGCAGAGAGGTCGCCGACTTTCTTCACAGTCAATTGCTACAGAGCTCCAAACTTCATGTGACCTTCAGATTAGCCCAAGTACAGTACGCAGAGAGCTTCATGGAATGGGTTTCCATGGGTGAGCAGCTGCATCCAAGCCATACATCACCAAGTGCAATGCAAAGCGTTGGATGGAGTGGTGTAAAGCACGCCGCCACTGGACTCTAGAGCAGTGGAGACGGGTTCTCTGGAGTGATGAATCACGCTTTTCCATCTGGCAATCTGATGGACGAGTCTGGGTTGCCAGGGGAACGACCAACATCAGTGTGTGACCTCACCAATGCGCTTTTGGAAGAATGGTCAAAAATTCCTATAAACACACTCCTCAACCTTGTGGACAGCCAGAAGAGTTGAAGCTGTAATAGCTGCAAAAGGTGGACTGACATCATATTGAACCCTATGGGTTAGGAATGGGATGGCACTTAAGTTCATATGTGACTCAAGGCAGGTATGTACACTATATTACCAATACTTTTGGTAATATAGTGTATGTTGCTACATAGTCATTAGTATGGACATAACCATGGCAATTAGTGAACATTGTTTTCTGGTGGAAAAAATATGTTTTGGAATATTGGATTGTATGAGTTTGTAAGTCAATTTGTGGACTTCACAGGAATAACGGAACTAAACAGAGATACGTGCACTGGCTGAATTATCACAACTTTTATGCACTTCCACAACATCTACTGCAATCATATTCACTGTGTTTTGTGTGAATTGTAAAGAATCAGTTAATATGGCTAAGCACTTGTAATGACATTTTGAAGGGGTTAAGAGGTTAAAAGTATGTTTAAAGTCTGTCCCTTTTCAGCCTAGGTGCCAACTCTAGCAGGAGCATAACTCGGTGTAGATTTCGTTACTGACAGCACTCGTTGACCACATTGAGTTATGTGTGTATTCTTGTATAACGCCCCCCACCGTCCACCCCATCCAAAGTAGCACCCTGGAATATACATATTGCATCACCATACCCATGATCGATCTTACTCCCTGACTTTAACATTATGTATGGCTGCTACTACACTGTCCAGCCATATGACCACCTGGCTTGACTACCATATAATGTTGTGAGACCATATTTTCAAATTATTATGATACTTATCTTATCCACGGACAAATTGTAGTCTATCATGGTAACTACAGATTGTACTTTTCCTGCATGACCCCTGACAGTTGGGGAGGACCCTTGCGCCGTAGATCTGCCCAATGTTTCTTCTAGACTAACTTACACAAGTTTTTCCTTGCCCCTGTTGCTCTTGGGTGCTCCTTGCTGAAAAGTGATACATATGAGTTGTGTCAACCACAACTAAAAATTCTTGGAACAGAAGCATTCATCAAAATCTTAATCTTGACCATTGTATTTTACTATAAGCAATCAGAAAATTTCATTGCCTGTGTCTTATTATTAAAAATTATAAAATATACATCTACACCTTACATCTGCACCTTACATCTGCACACATACATAGCTGAAGCTTGTCAGCTTTTGCAGTGCAATTCAATTCAGTGCAGTCTACTCGCACATGTGGACCTATGGCGTAGGCTCTATGGATTTACTGCGGTTGTTGCTGCGATCACAGTCATAAGTCTAAAGGAGTGGATCGGCCCATGGATCAGCTACATTTTTCCGATACCCGACCCAACTATTTTTTCAATATCAGGACCGCTATCCGAATCCAAATCCTATCCAAATATTAAAATATTGTACTGTTCATGTGAAAGCTTAGGCAATGCAGTGTTTTGTCAAGCCAATAAAGCATTATTGAACTGAACTGAATTGTCTAGATTGTTTATACCCCCAACAGGTGCTCTAATTTATAACTGAATTTGATTGTGTCTTGTCAGCAAGAGTTACCAGCAAGATCCTGTTGTTTGCAAATTCAAGCATCAAACAAAGAAGTAGCCAAGCAGTTGTCTCCAGATCACAGCTCATAGCTCCATTGCTTCAGAAGTGCTCTGCTACACAGAACATCTACAAATTCTATGGGAACTCCATTGACTAAAACATGATGGTCTCATCAGTGTATGGACAGATTTCTTAAACTGTTGCAAAACTGCTTGGGCCCTGGGTAAATGTATTGTTAATTTTTATTCCTCTGGTCAATGACAGAAAAAAATTGGGCCAATGTCTGCCCAAGTAAAATACAGCTTACCTTAAGCAAAGTTTGTCTACATGTGGCTTGTTGTTAATTGTTGTTCGCTCCACTTTCAGAGTTCTTGTCTGAGATGCAGCTTCTTCAACTTCAGTCTCCAACTCTAGCAAGAATATATGAAAAGGTACTTTATACTATAGTTCACGCGACATCTCAAAGCATATTAAATAGGAAAATGTATAATTTATACGTTAGCCTTAGCTGCCAGTCTGCAAATTTGGTCTACACTGTACCAAATGCTGTCATTCTAATACCTACCGACAGCACTCAGCAGCCTCAAAGAACAGCTGACTGACTACAGATTTTTCCTTTAACCTGTTTGCCCTTAAGGGTATTGGCCATTCATCTAAAGCCGCACCCTGCCCCGTCGGACCTTGTGTGTAGGGTGTCTGTGATTGTTTTTGAGCGGAATTTGAGAGGTATACGTAGGGCAGAATATATTGGAAGACAACTGCCGGCTGGTTTGCAAACAAAAATGGGAGACGTCGTAATGGGGATCACTGTCACTGGCTGGCTTGTCACTGTACTTGTCTGAAAGTTTTGTCGTGGATCTCATGGAAGGATTCATTCCATATGACCAAAGAACTTTGGCATCTAAAATCAAGAGAGAAAACTGACATAACTGATAAGGTCAGGTGCATTCCCACTGTCTTGGCTTGTTGTATTTGTCTTCATCTTATTCTGAAGACTCATTCATAAAGAGCTATGAACCTATTGGCGTGAGCACAGGGTCAGTTATGCAAATTTATTTTATTATTATTATTATTTTATCACCTCTGCATAGAGTAGCCTTGCTCCATCCCATGAAAATGAAATGTCCACGAATGCATTGTGTATTAGTGTGAAAAACTCTTACATTAACCCTGGAGAATCATAACAGCGCTAAAGCAATCAATGCATGGCATTTGTACATGAATTTACAAGCAGTGGAGTTTTGTCTTCACTCTCATGGATTTATTCCGTATGGGCTACACACTCAGGGATATGAAATAAACTAGATAACTGACACAACCGAGTCATTGGATGTCCGCATTGTCTTCATATTCTGGCTCCTTCATAAAGAGCTATGTGGCTATTCAGTGCGATGCATCCAGCAGTGTCACCTATGCACATTGGATTTCTTTCTCTTTTTCAAATTATTATTATTTTTTACCTCAAATAATCCCAAATAGCTGCCTGAAGGCATTCTAAGATGGCAGCCATGTGAAAGGGCTTGCCTTAGGGGGACTTTGGTAAGCCTGGTGGTGAGGGTGTGGCCATTCATGGGGGTGGGGTCATGCAATTGGGGGCTGGGCTTGGACTAAAAAGCCTATTATTACTCTGATACTTTGGTTGTTAATGCAAGCCTTAGATTATTAGCCTTAAACTCTATTGTCACTGATTTTTACTGCTGCCCGGTCATGTAAGGGACAGACATACATACATACACTCACAACCATACAACCCCTCTGACTCAGAATCAAGTATACAAACTAGCAGGCTGAGGCTATGAATCCACCAACCAGCGCAACTCATAAGGCATCGGGGAGTGTGGTCAACAACATTGTACTCGTACAGCTATGCTTCCTGCCATCTTCTCACCCCCCTAAACCTCACTCCCATCCAGGTCATGGCACAGGAGTGCCGTACCTCAATCCCACTCCCAACCACACAGCCTCTTGAACTGAGAGCTCACTGACTAGCAAGACTCTTAAAGTGTTGGGGAGTAAGTAAGGTTTACTTAACATTCTACTCACACAGCTATGCTAGCATCCAGTACATAAGCACATATTTTATAGACACTGAGCAATGGCCAAAATAAAATTGATCAATTACTACTACAAATTTATTAATCACTGTAATATTTATATCACAAAAATAGCCACAGATAGCTTGACATTTTTGCATATAGAATACTGTATGTATACTGTATAGAGGTGTTAAAGATCAAATTTCAGTCATATATATATTTAGATATAATACACCAAATGTTGAATTAAAAGGTAATGGATAACGCAGTACTGGGTTTGTTATTATGTTACATACTGTCAAGTAATGTCAACCCATGAAGCACATGACCACAGGGCTCATTCGAACAGAGTAGAGGAGGGTGTAGCAGGTGTAAACATAGTTGTAGTGGCTGTAGTTTACCAACTTAAAAATGTTCTTGGTCAGACTGCTTTAAATGGTGCTATGACACCCCCTCGTGGCAGCCTGTGTTTAATGACAAATTGTGAGAACTTGTCATAGCCAGCAATGCTTTGCCTAAATAAAATTTAACATTAAAACTCAGCTGGTTAGTGACTTTTCATTAGATTTGCTCATAGGACTTTTTCTAGAACTTTTCTTAGAATTGTGCCTAGTGTAATAGCTTTGGACAAGTTCATGCAGTTTCCCACTAGGCTACCACTAGAGGGGTCATTGCACCATTTAAAACAACCACTAGCCATTTATGACATGCAGTAGCCTAGGCCAAGTAGGCTCTAACAGAAGCTCTAAATCCTGTTTACAGACATTAGCATATAAGCTAATTTCATCCATTAACATTATATAGGCTATAGAATGGTACTATATTTAGTTAGCCAATTTAACTCTGCTGTTATACTAACTATACATATTTATGCATTTAGCATATGCTTTTATCCAAAGCTACTTACATTTGTTAACTATCAATTAGACCTATCAATTAGGCTCTTCCCTAGAGAAACTTAGGGTTAAGTGCCTTGCTCAAGGGCACAAGGGTAGCAGCTGGGATTTGAACCCACAATTCACAAACACGCTAGCCAGGTTCCTTAACCACTACACTACCACCACCTCATTAGGAGGCTTAAAACCAAAAATTCAGCTTGGTAAATAAGGTACTAAAAATCAACAACCCCAAATTAGGTAAAATTATCTGTTTACCAACTGCAACAGACAACTAACAGAGTGGAATGTTATTGATTAAAAAATAATTGTAAAATAATTTACAAATATATTTTTCTACCCTGGCAAGGAAATAATAGCTTAGAGAGGCTTTATTTAGTTAATTAGTTAAAGCAGCCATGCAGGTCAATGTGTGACTGAAATTGTTAAGAGTGTTAGTAAGAATGTGTAAACGTAAGTGGTGATACAGAAGTTGAAGTTGTTTAGCAGAAAGAGAAAAGAGAGGCCAGTGTTGCACTGTAAAAAAATAACACTACACCCTCTGCTGACTTAGTATGGTTACTAGAGAAACATAAGTAACATGCCAATCTTACATCAACAGGGTCTAAAACTTTACATACAGGAGTAGCTTTACTACTCAGACCTGAGTAAGCAGATCTGCAGGTGCAGAAGTAGAGCAGTAGAGCAGAAGCAGAAGAGCAGCACACAACTGCAAACCTGCACATCCGGTTTTGTTACAGTAATTGGGGCGAATACTAAGTTCAACTTGCTAAGTATTTGACCTAACTGAACTCGAGCCAACACTACCTCAGACCATGCAGAGCAGACTGTATATACATTTTGCAAACTGCCTTCATTGAGTTGACTTTGTGAGTTGTCCTCATTAAGTTTAGTTCTAGCCATTTCTCAGAGAAAGTGCATGCTAGCATGCTAAGTCCAACTTCTTTTGAATCAAAACGTCTGAAAACTGTGCATGTTTCACTTTGACATTCCTATTCTATTGCAAAAGCAATTCAGATTTGTAACCAGACTGACAGAGAAAAGTTGTCTGTTATGAGGTGTGAAATTGTTTGTTCAAATTTAGCGCCTATAATGAGGCGTCAATGTGTTGTGGGAAGGTGCTATTAATTGTGCAAAATGGCGCTGTACTAATAAAGCCTAATTGTAATGTAACTTCAAGATCATTTTAGTGTTTAATGTTTAATGTCTGAGCCTTTGATGTCTGAATAGGCCTATTCATTTATCCCATCTTATCATTTTATGAGACATTTTGTCTTCATCCTATATATGGGCAAGTCCAACGTTATGGATGTGACATTAGGACTCAAACTGAAACAAAATGTCTCATAATATGATACAGCAGGATAGACATATTATATGATATGCATAAAAATGTAAAAGTTATGCACTGCGGAAGTTGTAGGAAGAGTGTTTAATGTGCGAGTTACCCTTTATTGTCCCGGATATTTTTCTGTCTTCTCATTTTGCTATGCTGTGATGCATAAATGTCTAATTGATCTCTAACCACAAATAGCCTAATGCATAGAGAGATACATGGAGAATGTAGGGAACCATGCTGAAGCTATGTGTCTAACTTCAGGCCTAGAATCTAAACTTACCCTTCTCCAAAAAGATGAAGAAAATATTTCTAATTTAAAATATGTAGTTATGCTGTTTAACCTGTTTACTTAAAGGGATACGCCACCAGTTACAAGGTGTACTAAGCCTGATGAAAATTAATGATTTTCTAAACCCATATGTCATGGAATCATTCTCTTGTTCCGGAGTAATAGGAGTAGGTTCAAGGAACTCACTGAGCTATGCTTGTACTACTTGATCTATGTCTTGAACTACTTGCTCTGCTTGATTATTACGCCAGAATGAGAATATAGTCTCCTCTGTGTCTACACAACCTCTCTCAACCTCTCTTAACTTGCATTTTTAGATGCTTGGGATTTGTTTGTAATAAAATGTCTACTACATTAAACTAGCATATACAGCCTATTATTGATGGTAATTACACAAATATGTTCATCAACATGTACAGTATGTGAATGTTTTGATCATAATCCATACTGAAATGTATATGTAGGCTAAATGTTTCCCCATTTTATATTGTCTATGTTATTGTTCAAGATGGAATGCTTTTTTTATGTAACTGTTGTTTAGACTTGAACATGTGGCCTGAATATTTTTACAATTAAAAATATAAATATAAAAAAATATATATGAATTTTCCCTTATTCCATTATGTAAGTTGTTTAAGTAAGCTTTAATGGATGTTTTTAACTAAACATCACTAGTGGGTGTTAAGTAACCTGAACACTGAAGTCTTAAAAGGTGCATTGCAAGTTAAATTTGTAAGTGAATTTAAACATAGCATTGTTCAGTAATATACCTTAGAAACGTTAATGAATTTTATATGATTTATAAGACTGAATGGCAAAAAAATCTGTGCTAATTTTAGCCAGTGCTCATCAACGTTCTATTGAACATTCTACTGGTGGCATATGTCACAAGACAATCTCTGTCTGTCACTAGCTGTCCCATTGCTAGCGCATGGAGCATCAGGCATAACTATGTCATCCACAGTTACAGTGCAGTCATTTGTAAATGACCATTACTAACTATGTCTACTTCATTTTTTTAACTTAAATAATTCAGTAGATATAAAATGATCACTCCAGACAGCACACATATGTCTAGCCGCCGCTTGGTCAACCTAGAAGGATTCCATCGTGAAGATGTCTCAGGGAGCAATTCATTGAAAAAGGTCATGGGCCAATACTTTAATGTTACACCAAAACAGCGCCCCTCCTGTGCTCTGTCACACTTAATTGGCAATTTGAGATCAATTCAAACTGCCAGTTCAAACTAAAATGACATTGTCTGTCATGCTCCAAAACAATACCCATACTGTTTAATTGCTCTTGCACTATTAGTCACACATGTACATCTTGCATATCAAATAAAAGTATAATCTGAATTTACACGTGGGGTCATTTGCTAGTTGCTGTGATAAACAGTTTGCAAGAAAATTAACTTTGAAATTTGTATTTAAATTTATATTTAAATTTGTGCATATCTCTATGTCTGCGTCTAAAACACCAATTTTCTCTCCTTTGGATTGCTCTCACAGTATTTGTCACACATGCACACCACGTACATCACATAAAAGTGCATAATCTGATCTTCCAAATGGTACTAGATGCTGTGATAAACGGTTCGTGAGAAAATTAACTTTGAAATTAGTTAATCAGTTTAATAATTTAACCAACTGAGCATACTGCATTTCTCTATAAAACACCCTTTTCTCTGTTGAACTGCTCACACTCAGTCTTCGTAACGCATAGCATATGGCCTACCATACAAAATATAATGTAAAAGTGCACAACCTGCAGTATTAGTTGAGTTATCATGAGAAATGGTTCACCAAACAGATATTGCATTATGTCACGTGTAATCATATTTTATTCTGCATAACTGCATTCTTCTTAGTGCAATAGTTTGCAAGAACTTTACAAACTTTAAAGAGATGTCAAAACATCTAAACAATCTTACTGAATCCAAAGCTATTTGAAGCACAGCTATAGTCTAAAATTATACGCTACATTCTAGGCTACTGAGCTTGTTTGTTCTTCTGTAAAGTAAGCTATTTACTTTAGGGCTATGATCTAACTGAACATTTATAGGCATAGTTGCATTAGTTTGGAAGATGATGTTTTTAAGGTAGTCTGGCCTACAGAATGAGGATATATATAATTTAGCATGTTAGTAAATTGTGAATTTTATGTTTGCATTATGCAACACAAAATGTTTTTTTATCAAGCCAGCGAAAAGAAAGTAAAGGAAAAGATTTAACAATTCTTTAAAAGCAAAGTTTGAAATAAGACAGTAGGCTAAAAAACAAAGAGAGGAAAGTATAGGTTGAGAAGAGTTTTGAGTGCTTTCCCCTAGTAAGTTACTTGAGCCTAAATAAGAGGACTTTTGAGGAATTGTGTTTGTGTGTGTGTGTGTGTGTGTGCGCGTTCGTGCGTGTGTGCATATGTGTATATTTGTGGTTTTGGCACCCACACGCTTATGTTACGTCCCTCAGAGGTGCTCAAAGACAAGCCACACATTTTTTGTCATATTCGGACCCCTGAATTAGCCTTGGCCACCCCCTGGCAACCCTATGTACAAAATTCAAGCTCCGCCACTGCTGCTGTGGCAGGACCGGGGCAAAAGCTTAATCATCCGGCGTCTCTGGCTGAAGTGACCGGGCAGTCCTCACCTCCAAGCATGTAGCCAGACAAGCAAGGCTCAGTGAGTGGGTGCCTTTTTAAAAAATAACAAACTATGATATGAACTACGGTCGTTTTACAATCTTTGCAGCACGGTATTGGCTCCCCAAAAGAGGTCTAATTGTGAGCCAACAAAAATAAGATCTGAGACAAAAAAAAAGACAATTCAATGATGCACGGTCGATTCTTTTAAGACATTGTAAAATTGTCTAAATTTCGTTGATCTAAAGCTGATGTCAGCTGGACGTATGTGTGCTGTCTGGGTGTTATAAACAGCACACAATTAATAGTACAATGTGTCAAGATCAGTTTGAGACTGACTTCTAATAATCCAATCGGGAAAAAACTGTGCTTGTAAACATGCTCAGTTTTATGCTGTAGGCTAACTGATTAGACGTGATTGGTAAGATTATACCTGTTATGGCATAACACAAACATAATTCAGTTGAGTTCTCATTCTAATTATTTTTACTTTTATGTGATTGCAAACTACTTATAGCAGTCTGTAACCTATTGAATGTTAGCTTAGCCTACTCACTGATAATTCCCATTGCCCACTTTACTGCTTCAACCATAAATTAATTTGTTGATGTGAGATATTTCTCTAAATCCTTGTCTGTTAGATACCAGAAAGGTTCATAATTATAAATCCAAGGAATGCATATTCATGAGTTGACAATTTTCGTTTTACAAGTCATTATTCTCTATCGGGAATCTTCAGTGTTTACCAGATGTGACATATTCTATTTTCAAATGTTCATAAAGTCAGAAAAACGATGTAAATGTTTAATTTGTGTATTTCAAATACATTTTTCATCAAAGATTTAGTTCTTACTCAATTTCTCTACACTTGAAACAAAACTAATTGTTAAGCTGCAACACACCCTTTAACTTTACTGTGAGTAAAGATTACTTATAGATGTAAAGGAAATACAACTTGAAAGTGAATAGTTACGTTACTGTGTTGATCGGAGTTTTTCAGACTCATTTTTAAGCCTTTTTTAAGACCAAATTTTGCCTTATATAGTAAATTATTACATTTGAAAACACTGGTGAAATCTCATTTCAAAACATTTTAAAACTCAGCAAATTTTGGGATCATACTAGTTAAAGTATAAGATCAAGTTAATTAATGTGGATACATTTGTCATATTTAAATTAAATGAATAGAAGACTACCATATGAAACAGTGCAAACAGTACACTATAGGCTATATACAAGGCAGAAAACCATATGCATTACCCATAGAGGTCTGTATAGAGGCTACAGCCTTGCGTGTCAAAGGGGCGAGTTGGCTCCGACTGGGAGCCCCAAATATAATGGTTATTCGCTTCTCTCATTTCCACCACACGGTGACAGATTTTTAACCTTGCTTTGCAACGGGAACAGGTGTTGGCATGTCAAAAACTGACATTTATACGAGTGAGTTTACTTAGTTTGATCATAGACTCCCACTGAAAAGACAGTTTCTCCTTGGAGTCTGTGCAGGCGCTGGGCAAGACTTATTCAGTCATGCAGCTCATGACAGTTCATTGCATCGCATCGGAGACTTTTGTATCCCAAATATGATTGGATATGAAGTGCCGGCTTTGTATCATGAATATTATCAAGACTGGGTCAAGGGATACTGAAGTGCATGGAAACCCAGTCATTCTTTTACACCACTTGAGGCTAATTTTGAATTTGTGTAAGACAGTCTCTTACCTCTCCATCTTGTGTGGCACTTGCAGACCAATGAGATGCTGCCAGTTCATTTAACACAAAAAACTTTTTTTCTTTTGCTATTTTTGTCTTATCCACAAATATAAGACGACCCCCCCCCCACACGTTTCCCCATGTATTTACAGGACAAAAATATTGTCTTATATTCAGACCAATACAGTACTTAATCTGTTTGAGGCAACGAGTTTACACACATATTTCAAGTAAGTATTACTTAGTCTTTTTGAAAGCATGGTAACAAACATTGGTATATAAGCTAATGTTAGCCATTAACACTAGATATTCAATTCAATTCAATTCAATTTTATTTATACAGCACCTTTTACAATAGTATTGTCTCATGGCGCTTCACAGAAGGAGCACCCAAGAACAACAGGGGCAAGGAAAAACTCCCTTATGTCCAGTTAATCTAGGAAGAAACCTTGGGCTGCCGGGGTCATGCAGAAAAATTACAATCAGTGATAATCATGACAGACTACAAGTTGCCTATGGTTTTAGCTGAGGTTCGTAACAGTTCATAATGGAGTGTTATCCCACTTTACATTTCATGGTAGTCAGTCTATAGGTGGTTATCAGGAATTATGGATGGACAATGTAGCAGTGGCCATGGATGGACAATGTAGCATGTAGCTCTCACTTTCAGTGGAAGAAAGTGAGAGCAAATGTGTAATTTGGGCATACATATATATATATATATATATATATATATATATATATATATATATATATATACACACACACACACACATACATATACACACATATAAATATATATATATATATATAGAGAGAGAGAGTGAGAGTTGTACGGCGTGACACATGAAGCTTTTGTGGCGGCACTAGGCTATAGCAGCATAACTAAAGTATGATGCGTGGCAACCCAGCACCACTGCAGGGATGGTCAGTGGCCGCCATGCCTCGCAACTGGGGGCACAGCAGAGGCAGTCCCTCCCAAAATACCCATGAGAAGTGATGATTTGCCACGCACCATCTCTAACTATGGGAAACAGTAAAGAGGAAGGTTTTAAGTCTAGACTTAAAGGTATTGAGAGTGTCCGCTTGTCGAATGTGGGGGGGGGAGATTATTCCACTGGAGGGGTGCACGGTAACAAAAGGCTCTTCCTCCTATCGAAGATTTTGATATTCTTGGGATTACAAGGAGACCAGCATTTTGGGATCTTAGGGTTCTAGGAGGGTTGTAAGGGACAAGTAAGTCTTTAATATATGTTGGTGCATTGCCCTTGATAGCTTTGTAGGTTAGGAGTTCGACTTTTAATAGGGAGCCAATGCAAGGAAGCAAGGATAGGAGAGATATGTTCATATTGTTTAGTCCTGGTGAGTGTTCGGGCTGCAGCATTTTGTATTAGTTGTAGAGTTTTGATACAGGTATTACTACACCCAGAGAACAGAGCATTGCAGTAATCGAGCCTGGAAGTAATAAATGCCACTGCATTTAATTAGCTATCTTAGTTACTATTTGTAGTTCCCATTAATCCCCACAATTGCTTCCCCAGTCCCCAGGAAATTTGTAGAGAAATATAAAGCTCTTATTGTAATTTATTTAGTTAATCAGTTAACAATTAAGTAAACTCGCAGTAACCTAGTCTAAAGTTAAGCCTGAATGTGACTCATAATGTTTGTGAGTTTTGGAAAGAATAAATGAGTGCAAAAGTTCAGTGTGTTCAAAGAAGTTGAAGTTATAGAAGTAACTGGACCAGTACAATTAATAAAGGGGATTGTTAGGTAGTTAGGTGCAAACAGATAGAGCTAAAAGTTGCCTATGAAATTAAAAGGAGAAGGACAAACAATGGGAGAGGGACAGACTCAGAGGGGCTTTCAGGGGTCTACTTGCCACACAAGATGGAGAGGTAAGAGACTTACACAAATTCAAAATTAGCCTCAAGTGGTGTAAAAGAATGACTGGGTTTCCATGCACTTCAGTATCCCTTGACTCAGTCTTGATAATACTCAGTGTTAACCAAACTTGCCGTCTGTATCTATTTCGGTGTCTGTAGCTTTGAATGATAACGAGGAGGGGCGAGGTGGAGGGTGGGGGAGTAGCTTTGACCAGTACCATGCACTCATGTGTACAGTGGATGTATCGCAATGGCTCATAGACATGCAGTCAGGGTAAAAAATGTACTTTTTGACCTACTTACCAATGGCAGGTAAGGCCTGAACATTTAGGTCTGCAACTGTCTTAGGCTACACTGTAAACAAAGGTATATTAATACACTCTAATTCAAAATAATTTATTTAATAGCAGATTTTGCCTTTTGCTACTATCCAGTACGGCTTACACAGCACATTTTCTGTAGGCCCATGTTTACATAGCCTGTCACATCACAAGATTGTGAAGCCACTGAACTCTGCACTACTTCAGGCTCTATCCTGATTTCACAACAGGTGACAAAAATAGACTGCAGTTTTCTAACTTAGGTTACATTCCAACGCACAAAAGAAGTTTGCTTGCGAATAAAGTTGTTGCCCAGGTTCTTTTGTTTAATGTGTAATGTGTAAGAACAGGTGAAAATTGCAAAAATTTGTGTTGCGGGCTGTGAATTTAAGCATTAACAAAATCTTGACCTTCACACTGAAAACCAAGAAAAACTGTCAAAAGGGTGGAAATATTTTAAAACGGGAAATATGTAGTCTACACAACCTAATAAATGTGATGCTGCTGCTGGATGGTCTGGTGGTACAGATTGAGGAAAAGGGTGCTCACGGAAAGTGAGCACCCGAGGGGCTCGGTCAAGAAGAGTTTTGTTGAATTCTTAATTGAGGTAGTAGCCTAAAAGAAGAAGTTGAAGCGCCACTACATATCCTCCTTTACCTATTTATTTAAAGTTGCCGTCAGCGAGATTGGGGAACGTCTAAGACTTAGCCAAAATCGTAAAAAAGTATAACTTTAAAGTCTCTCCCACCGAGCACCAAAAAGGTCTCTCAAGCCCCTCCCATACTACATGAATGGAATGTGAGCGAGCACAACAAACACTATGGCTCATGCACACAAAGGAGACAGAAAGCGAACAGAGGAGGCAAGAACTATAAATTTTACCTAATAACATGCACTAATGGTCATTTGGCTCATTAAAAACAGGTAGCAATACAAGTTGTGAAATAATGAAACTTTATTTGCCACTGGTCTAAAGTAAAGTGCCTTCATTGCAGAGTGTGCAAAGTTGCGTGCCGTGAAGTCTGCAGACATGCGTGTCCTGTGGGAACAGAATGGCAACTTTGAGCATTTTTAACTTGTAAAACACATGATTAAAAGAATAATGATTGTTATTGAAATATGAATCATACTCATAAGGATTGGCCTGTGGTTTAACTTATTACTTTCCTTTTCCAGGCTTATGTAGGGAGGCTGAGACATTTCATGTGCCTTGCAAACTGTATTGTGCATTAGTGATAAGCGGTCAACGATTTTGAACACCTGCAACAACCTGATCAATCATGACAGCCTTGTGATTTACGATAGCCTAGAGAAAAAATCATGGTAACCAAGGCCTACTTAGTCGTAATAGAAATATCACTCAGTTTCTCCATGAACTTGTGACAGGGAGAGAGAGAGGGAAACAAGTCTCTTGCCTAGTTATAACCCGTTTTACTTGTTTATTGCACATTGTCAAAGACAAATAGACTACAGGATAAGTAATGCGTGGCAGGCTTTTTTCACTACACAAATGATTTATAGCAAGCTATTTAGGCGAGAGATCCTGCAGTCTCTGAGGTGCGGCCTGCGAACTGAACTGACACATATAATTTGACTAGTTAAAATTATTGATAGCCTGAGCCAACCTGCCCACAACCTGCATTTTTCTCTTAAAAAACAACCCGCACCGCCAGACCCACGGGCTAACCTGCAGGCCCTATGGTATTTGGGTCAACCGTGCATTACTATTGTGCTTCTTGCTATGTCATGACCACATCTAGCAATAGTACAACACTGTACTATCTACTGTTACAAGCATGTAGTTACACAATTCCAAGCTCTTAACATGTTCCCAGCTGATTTATATATATTTAAGTCCTCCTGGGTGGTTGAGGGAGCCCAGACATTCCATGTTATACAAGTAACGTTAAAATGTTAACATATTTCTCCCATTCTTGCTTCCCTACATTGGCTCCTTATTAAAAGTCGAATCGATTTAAAAATATTCCTCCTAACCTACAAAGCCCTCAATGGCCATGCTCCAACATATATTAAAGACTTACTTGTCCCATACCACCCTCCTAGAACCCTAAGACCAAAATGCTTATCTTCTTGTAATCCCAAGAATATGAAAATGTATGATATGAGGAAGAGCCTTTTGCTACTGTTCGCCCTTCTGTGGAATAATCCCCCTCCACATCCGACAAGCGGACATTCTCAATAACTTTAAGTCTAGACTTAAAACCTTCCTCTTTACTTTGCATGGTAAATCATCACTCCTTTTGGGTCTTTTGGGAAGGACTGGCTCTGCTGTTGCCCCCAGTTGTGAGGCATGGCGGCCACTGACCATCCCTGCAGTAGTGCTGGGTTGCCATGCACCATACCTAAGTTATGCTGCTATAGCCTAGTGCCGCCACAAACCTTTCATGTGTTAAGCTGTACAACTGTCTTTCTCTCTTTTTCCCCTCTCTCTCTTTAATGTGTATGCACAAATGATGCACATTTGATCACTGATGTGTGAGCCTGGCCTAATTCATTTTGTTCCTCCACAATCATCTCTGCTGAGTGTAATCCCTGCCATCTTTCCGGCGGACTCCTCTCACCCTCCCCTCCTGAGTGGACTGCAACTAACACTAGGCCCGTGCTAGGACCGACTCTCCATCCTTGAGGCCCTTCCTAGACACCCATGCCAGGACCGTCCTCCCTTCCCTGAGGCTTTGTGACTGACCACAATGGCACTGTCAAATGGACCCTTATTGTTACCCCCATGACCTACCTCATTCCTTGAGTTTAACACTATGTCTGGCCACTACCAAACTGTCTAGCCGTAATTCCTGATAACCACCTATGGACTGACTACGATGTAATGTAAAGTGGGATAATACTCTGGAACTATTATGATGCTTAGCTAAAACCATGGACAACTTGTAGTCTATCATGGTCACTACTGATTGTACTGTTCCTGCATGACCCCTGGCAGTTGGATTAGCGCCTTGAGTCGTGGATCTGCCCAAGGTTTCTTCCTAGACTAACCATAAGGGAGTTTTCCTAAACATATGGGAGTTTTTCCTTGCCCCTGTTGCTCTTGGGTGCTCCTTCTGTAAGGTGCCATGAGACAATACTATTGTAAAAGGCGCTGTATAAATAAAATTGAATTGAAGTTAGACGATTTCTCCATGACCATCTAGGTATCTGGAGTCAGAATATTTATACTTTCTGAATTACCTGGCTGTTAGAACTACCTTGGATAAGAGTGTCAATATTTGCAATTCAATTTCCAGGGTTCATGCAGGAAAATTACAATCAGTAGTGGTTATGCAGGAAAATTACAATCAGTAGTAACCATGATAGACTACAAGTTGTCTATAGTTTTAGCTAAGGTTCATAATAGTTCCAGAGTATTATCCCACTTTACATTACACGGTAGTTAGTCTATAGGTGGTTATAAGGAGTTATGGCTGGACAGTGTAGCAGTGGCCAGACAGTGTTAAACTCAAGGAGTGAGATGGGTCATGGGGGTAACAATACAGCTCCATTTGACAGTGCCATTGTGAAGACCTTTGTCTTCATTATTACAGTTTTTGGTATACGAAATATGTAGACTAATTTTATCGTTGGTTGTCATTTCTTGGTCATTAGGTTTGAGAAAGTACTGTTAGCCTAAATCTCTCACAGGTGAATTTTAACTTGAACTTCGTTGGTGCGCGCAGAGGAGAGTGAAGTGTGTGCACTAAGGAAGATAGATGTAATCTCAGCATGTGATTGGAGGACAGAATTTTTCATAAATTAGTTATTTAAAGTACTACTATCAGAATATAGTGTCAGATCCAGTAAGTCTGGGGACATAAGTTTAACACATTGTTCTTGCAGATCATTACATTACTTTAATATCACTTTTGGTAAGACTATGAAGTAGTCTAATAATAAAAGAACAACAAAACATTACCTTTGCAAAGACTTGGTTCAGAATGATTCAGTTTGGGGTCATGTGAAAAAAGGATCATGTAATGGACTGGAATTACATTACCATACATACATACAAATACAAATTACCATAAAAATGGCCAAGTTATCTGTGTTTGACTATATATATTTAAATTTTCATAAGCTGCTTTTGATACTATTTATACGTGCATTTCTTGTAGTATAGCTAATCTCACCTAGGCCAATGGGTCTCTTTGTTTGCTATGAAGAATAAGGGCCAGTTAAGTCAACGCATGGTAAGAAAACATTGTATGAACATGGCTCACATTATCTGGTACGCAAACAGCAGTCATGAACCAGCCCCTGGGCATGCATTCTAGTTGCTATCGATTAGCACCTGTGTCAACTTGGTTGCAGGCTGTATTTACTTTGCTCACACTCACCTTAAAACACACTTGGGTTAGTAAACATGAAAGATTTGTCACTGTTGTTTTGAAGTTCAAGAAGCAAGCAGACCTGATGTTTCTTAGCTTTGTAAATACTGTAGCTTTGTAACAAATCTAGCTAACCAACAAGGATGCCTACACTGCTAAGCAGCTACCTTATGTTAATTCAAATATGACAGATAGATACTTCTACAACTGAAACTATTTGAAATAATTCATTTTACATAAAATCACACAACACCAACAACTCAATAATCTAGGCTGTGTTACTTTAGCTCAAAATTTCAACGCCTTGCTAAGAAGCTACTGTTGCTAATGTTATCTTATTTTAAAGATATCAGTAAGCTTACTTTGACAAGCACTCTCCATTACCACAAAACAATTAATCTCTAATAATTCAACCAAGTTTGATTTACCTTACTGAAGTTTCAATTTGAAAGGATAGAAAATCCAAAGTGCTGCACACACAGGACAATACTGCGATCAGCAGCCTCTTCTGAGATGCTATTTTTAGAAATCAAGGTCCCAGAGTTTGGAGAAGAAGGGAAGCCCAAGTTCCTTCAAGTTTCCAATCAGTGAAGAATTGGGGAGCCATGTCATCAGCCGGTACAGCGCAAATTTTCTAGTTAACACAGGAAACTGTCAGTAGTGGACAGTTGTGTCCTGTTCAGTCTTGTGACGTCTTTCTGGCTTGCATTGACTTTAAGGTGCCTCAGGAAACCTAGCTAAGATAACACTAGAATATAGCTATGTTCTCAAGGGCCATTTCTCAATACGGTTAAGAACGGTAAAGAATGGACTCCCATACTTGTGAGTTCAAACTTGAGAAGTTGAGAACGGGTGTACAAATTTCCAAGAACATGAGGACACATTATGTTGAATCTGCAATCTGAGACAGTTGTGTACTTGTCTACTTAACAGCTCAGCAAGAGATTTTATTTGTTCACCTTTCTCACCACCCGTCATGTCTGTCTGTCACCCGGTCTCTCACTGATCACTTGCCCCTCCCACTCACTCACGCTCAATCATTACTCTCACCTGTTCCTTGTTAACCGTTGTCTGTCTTGTATTTAAACCCCTGTCTTCCAGTGTTCCCTGTCAGACTGTCCGCGAACCTACTGCTACTCATGCAAGGCAAGCATTTCAAGACCCTGACTCCTGCTTCCGTTTCCCGTATATCCTGTGTCTCTGTCGCCTGTCTGTTCCCGTGTTCCTGTCCTGTTTCCCTGCCTGCCCCGTCCTTTGTTTCCTGTTACCAGCCTGACTGCTTCTCGTTGACGACCTCGGACTGATTGACCACCGCGCTGCTCTCCAGCCTCTGCTCCCGACCCGCTGCCTGCCCACGGCAGCGCCAGCACAACCCCCAACTGGACTGGCGAACAAGGGTGGTCCAGGAGTGGGGAGTGGATTGCCACCAGACCTGCCTGCTTGCTGCGACGTTCCCTGCTCGCCCCAAACCCACAAGCTCCGCTCCCGATCTGTCCAGGGTGCCTGAGTGTTATCATCACCTGAGAGAAGTCTTCAGTAAGACCAAGGCCACTTCACTACTGCCACACCGACCTTATGATTGCGCCATCGACCTGCTCCCTGGCACGGCTCCGCCCTGGGGCCGTCTCTATTCACTCTCAGCTCCCGAAAGACGGTTCATGGAGGAATACATTTCAGCTGCTTTTGCGGCGGGCATCATCCGACCATCCTCCTCTCCTGCTGGGGCCGGGTTTTTCTTTGTGGGCAAGAAGGACGGCTCACTGCGCCCGTGCATCGACTACCAGGGACTGAATGACATCACAGTGAAGAATCGCTACCCTCTGCCACTGATTGCCTCGGCTTTCGAGCTGCTCCAAAACTCGATCTCCGCAATGCCTACCATCTGGTGCGGATCCGGGAGGGCGACGAGTGGAAGACGGCGTTCAACACCCCTACCGGACATTACGAGTATCTTGTAATCAGATTAACTAATGCCCCGGGGGTTTTCCAAGCCCTTGTTAATGACGTGCTGCGCGATGTGCTGAATCGTTTTTTGTTCATCTCCCTGGATGACATCCTCATCTTCTCCCGAGCACGTGCAGCACATCCAGTTGGTCCTCCGCTGCCTCCTGGAAAACTCGCTGTATGTCAAAGCAGAGAAATGCGAGTTTCATGCAAAGACCGTGTCCTTCCTGGGGTACATCGTGGCAGAGGGGAGTGTTCAGATGGATCCAGCTAAGGTGGCGGCAGTCACTTCCTGGCCCATTCCGGAGAATAGAAAAAAGCTGCAACAGTTCCTGGGCTTTGCCCATTTTTATCGACGTTTCATCAGGAATTATAGCTCCATTGCTGTTCCCCTGACTGCCCTAACCAGCAGCAAACTGACTTTCCAGTGGTCCCTGGCAGCCAACAACGCCTTCGCCACTCTCAAGGCTCGTTACACGTCATCCCCCGTCCTCCAGATGCCTGACATTGAACGCCAGCTAGTCGTGGAAGTTGACGCTTCAGATGTGGGGGTGGGGGCTGTCCTGTCTCAGTGATCCAGCGATGACAACAAATTCCATCGCTGCACGTTCTTTTCAAGAAGACTTTCACCTGCCGAGCGGAATTATGATATGGGAAATCGAGAGCTACTAGCGGACAAATTGGCATTGGAGGAGTGGCGTCATTGGCTGGAGGGGGCCACCGTTCCATTCCTGGTGTGGACAGACCATAAAAACCTGGAGTACATCAGATCTACTAAACGCTTGAACCCACGACAGTCCAGGTGGGCCTTGTTCTTTGCCAGGTTTAACTTCACTCTCTCCTACCGGCCTGGTTCCCGCAACGTTAAGCCTGATGGCCTGTCCCGTCAGTTAGAGAAGGAGGAAGCCGCGCAGGACACCCCGCCTATTCTGCCAGAATCCCAGGTTGTGGCAGCTCTGACCTGGGATGTTGAGGACCTTGTCTTAAGAACTCTGCGAGACCAGCCTGGTCCAAGAACCTGCCCAGCTGGGCGGCTGTATGTCCCAGTCCAGCTACGATCACAGGTTCTCCAGTGGGGACATGATTCCCGTGTGGCCAGTCATCCGGGAGCTTCCCACACCAGCAAGCTGCTCTCCCAACGTTTCTGGTGGCCATCCATGGAGAAAGACGTTCGGGAGTACTGCCAGGCTTGCCCCACCTGTTGCCAGAACAAGTCTTCCAACCAGCCACCGGCTGGTCTTCTCCAGCCTCTGCCGGTGCGTCCTTGGTCCCACATAGCCCTGGATTTTGTCACCAGCCTACCTGCATCTGCAGGGGAACGCGGTCATTCTCACTATTGTTGATCGTTTCAGTAAAATGGCCCACTTCGTCCCGCTTCCCAAACTCCCTTCCACCAAAAAAACTGCCCGGGTGATCCTGCTCCACGTTTTCCGGCTTCATGGCATCCCAAAAGACATTGTCTCTGATCACGGCCCACAATTCACCTCCCAGTTTTGGAAGGAGTTCTGCCGTCTTCTGGGAGCGACGGTGAGTCTGACTTCCGGATTCCACCCCCAATCCAACGGCCAGACGGAGTGAATTAATCAAGAATTGGAAAAGGCGCTCCGTTGCATGGCATCCCACAACCCAACCTCCTGGTCCCAGCAACTGGTGTGGGTCGAATATGCCCACAACTCCCTCGCCTGCTCTATGGCTATCAGCCACTTTTATTTCCCAGCCAGGAGGGTGAATCGACATGCCCTTCCGCGTTGGCCTCCGCATGCCGTTGCCACCGCACATGGGCCAGAGCGCGGGTCACCCTCCTGCGATCAGTATCCAGATACTCCGTAGGGGCTAACCGTCGGCGGAGACCTGCTCCGGGTTAACGGGTGGGTCAGAAGGTGAGGCTCTCTGCTAAAGATCTGCCTCTCCGTGTGGAATCTCGGAAGCTGGCGCCTCACTTCATCGGCCCCTTCACCATTGAGCAGGTGATCAGTCCAACGGCAGTCCGACTTCGTCTACCGAGATCCATGAAGGTACACCCCCCGTTCCATGTTTCAGATCATGGGTCCCCGCCAGAAGGATTGTGAATCGGTCCCTCATCACCGAATTCCACCGTTGGCATCCTGACCAGCCCGCTCCCCGCCGAGGCCGTCCAAAAGGTGCCCAATGGGCTGACCGTCCAGCTCCCCGCACCTCCTGACGGTAACGACTCCCAGGCTTCATCCGAGGAGGATGGGGGGGGGCATCGGACCACTCGGAGTTCTGAGCCCTCTGCCTGGTTCCCCCTCCGCCCACCTGGGGTTGGGAGGTTCTGTCATGTCTGTCTATGTCACCCGGTCTCTTACTGATCACTTGCCCCTCCCACTCATTCACGCTTCACGCTCAATCATTACTCTCACCTGTTCCTTGTTAACCGTTGTCTGTGTCTGTATTTAAACCCCTGTCTTCCAGTGTTCCCGGTCAGACTGTCCGCGAACCTACTGCTACTCACGCAAGGCAAGCATTTCAAGACCCTGACTCCTGCTCCTGTTTCCTGTATATCCTGTGTCTCTGTCGCCTGTCTGTTCCCGTGTTCCTGTCCTGTTTCCCTGCCTGCCCCACGATTGACCACCGCGCTGCTCTCCTGCCCTCCTCCTGTCCCTGGTAGATGTTCGTCTGTTCCGGCTTTTGACCTCCGCCTGTCCCCGACCCCACGCTCTGCTCTCCAGCCCCGTCTCCCGACCCGCTGCCTGTCCACGACCTACGCTCTGTTCTCCAGCCCCAGCTCCCAACCAGCTGCCTGCCCACGACCTACGCTCTGCTCCCCAGTCCTGGTTAACCGACTCACCACCCGAAGAGCATCCACACACTCCCTTTCCCCCTTTCCCTTAATAAACTGTGTTTAACGTGATGCATTTGGGTCCGACTCGCTCTGTTCCGTGACAGAACGGTCTGACCAGACATGGACCCAGCGCACGTTTTCGATCCCACCGTTCAGGACATGTCGGTGTGCCTGTGCATGAGGAAGCCTTGTTGTGTAGTGGTAACGGTGTGATCCGTGAAGGAAATATCAGGGAGGGTGGGAGAGGTAGTCAAAGTGTGACTCGAGGATCTGGTCGTGTCAGGGATGATAGGAGCAGTTTTCACCCGTGAGAGACGGGCAGTGGGTAGAGCTGGCAGCATCCGTAGGGTAGGGAGAGGGAGACATTCCATGGTGCCTGTTCCACTTGCAGGTGCACACAATAATGATGATTTTTGGGTCATTCTCAATATTTGCTTCATTTACAGAAGATATACAGAAAATACTCAACATCACCACTGTCATGCCACAGCCTTTTGAAATTTAGATGTCATGTTAGGCCTGCACGCAAAGAAATCTGCCTAGTGTTTACATGCGTTTGTTATTATGTGGCCCTACATTAGCTATAATCTACACTGGTGGTTTACAATTTATGGTGTTTCTGACCATACAGTAAGTGTACAACATAACAGAGGACATGAGAGCAAACTTTATGAAATAATTTCAATATTCATTGAAAAATACTCCACTTTAGATGTCAAAATTCAGCTTTTTTGGAAAAAACCTCTGCAGTAAAAGGGTTAATAGGGGCTGATGTCACATTAGCTGCAAAAACAAGCTACACTTGCCGCCAAAAGGCATTGCTACCTTGGCTCATAATACATACTTTGTTGGTAGTTGGATGCTAACTTGCTAATGCAAGTAGGTGGCTGGTAGATACATTGTATATAGCCACATATGCATTTTCTGGTTACAAAACCTATGTTGGTTAGAGATTTGCCAATATGCACCCTAGTGGTAGCTTATCAGTTTGAAAGACAATTGCTGATTCTTCCCCTTGGATTCAGCCCAGTTTACCAGTCACAGCCAGATTATACATTTTGATGTTACAGCCTGGCTTGTCAGGCAACAATTCAAAAACACATCCAGGAATTTCATGCATTCTTTAATAAATTTGAACTTTTTAACTGGAACAGTACTTGGGCTGTGCATTACGAAGTTCATGAGAACGTAAGTACAAAAAAGAACAGTTATTGAAAAACAGCCAAGGTCTATAACTTTACAGCTAATTGTCAATAACTCATGTCAAGACTCAAAAAAGCCAAGTAGAAAGAACTTGGTTGAAACACAAGTGGGAAAACAAAACTGTCCAACTAGGGACAAGATATAAAAAGGCTTCCATTTGCAATGTTGTTTATTGTATAAAATAACCTACCCTCATTCTCAATCTCCAGTTGTGTCAAATGTGACTGAAGAACAGCTATTTGTTCTTGCTTCAAGTTCTTATGTGCATTTGTTTGGGCCATAAAATGCTTTTCTAAAAACAGATGAATAACAGATAAATTATTAAACATAACTTTTCAACAGGGTAATACATTTCTCCAAAGAGACAATCATCCAACCTCAATTTAAACCATTAACATTTTTCAGTACAGTACAGTATTTCTATTTCAAATTTGACTTACAAAACAGCAATTTTCAACATTTAAGTGAAATTTCATATGTATGTCTGAATTGGGTACAGGCCTCTTAAGATAACACTTTACGGTAAGGGTACATGAATTATCATTAATCCATCCATATCTTGTGAATCATCAGGAATTGACATGAGTTCATCGTGTCATTCATGATCTCATGCATGAACAACATATCATCTTAAGCATTAAGTATGGCCCGTCCTTCTTCAGGTCACGTCCTTCTTCAATAATAATGAATGACAAGTTGATGACATATCCCATCAAGTTCAGATACAGGTGTGGTGGAGCAGCGGTTACATTGCTTGACTGACAATCAGATGATCTGGGTTTGATTCCCGAACTGTATGTAGCAAGTCTCTGTTGCTTAGGATAAAATTGTCTGCTAAATACCAGTCTACTTTACTTTTGGTTGTTTGACCTTTTTGATGAAGAAAAGTGACACTACTGACTATTAATTGTAAAGAGGGCTAATAATTTTTGACCCTGCCATTTTTTTCTTTTTTGCATGTTTTTGCAGTTTCAAGTCAGCACATCAGTAAAATATCTGAATCAAAATAATTTAATTTTTGTCCTGGAGGCAATAAAAGCATTAAGAGTTTGGATTTTTAGCATTACCATGGAAAAATTAAGTAATTTTATGTCATTTCATACAAGGAAAAACCTGTTTTACTTGATAATAAAAATTCAAATAGCATTTTTTGAGATTATTTGTAAATCGTTATAAAAACCTTAAAATTCTGAAAATGGACTTTGAGGGTTTTGCATCTGAACTCTATTAATTGCTATGAATCAGTTTTTAGCTGAAAAAAAAGAAAACATTATTCTTAAAGCTGCAGGGTCCACATGCCGGATAGACTAGTTTTTGTGTTAGTCTAGTTAATGTTGGTCATGATGTTTCCACCAATCTTGTGGTTGTGCGAGGGTGGTTAGGCTACATTTATTAATTGATCATTGTGAATAAATCGGATAACGCGTACCCAGTGTCTGTGTATGACACTTCATGATAATACATTATGAAAGGAGACTTCAGGATTCCTTTCATGATTTCACAATTTGTTTGTGATTTTTCTACATATTTGTTGGGGAAATTTGCAGTTTTGCAAAAAAGTGGGTGCTCCTTCTGTGAAGCGCCACAAGACAATGCTGTTGTAAAAGGCACTGTATAAATAAAATTGAATTGAATTGTTTTTCACTGTAAACTCCATCTAGCCGCTGCATATCGCATCTGCATGTCCCTCCAGGATTTTGTGATTTTGGAGGGGAGTTCTTGAGATTTACAAGTAATTTTGCACACTGGATAAAAAAGTAGGAGAGGCTTTGCCAACTGAGAAGTTGGCTTCTCCGGGACCGACGCCTTGCCTGTGGCCCTGCAAGCTTGTCCAGCAGTAGGGGTTAGATCTCTGTCAGCCAGCTAGTGTCATTCCTGGTAAAATAGCGACACTTCCTAAAAAATGGCTGACCGGAAGTGACATACATGAAGTGATGTTTTGGCAGGCTGCTGACCCACCAATCACGGTTCAGATTTGCCTAAGATGGTCCCCTAACTCAGATCTGAAAAGTCCTCTCTTCACCTAAAGATCCTTTCATGACATATTAGGCACTTTTGGTTTAAACTTAATATTAAGCTAAGTATTACACAGAACTGCAGAAATTATGTCAATATTAATTTCGATACAGTCTATGTTCCATGAACTAATGCACTAAGCATATACTGCTAACTCGGCCTATGTTTAACCAACGTAAAAAAAAAAAAATCTTCAGAGGGGGTATTTGGCTGGACATCATGGTGCAAAGGAACTTAGTAAAATGTACTCCTAACCATCACTTTGATGCTTGGTGTAAGGGTATAGTCAGGTGTCACTTTTAAAAGGTCTTGAATCGTTCCTTAATATATCAAAAATAAGACCTTGTGTAAGGGAATTTTAAGGGTGCACTTGACCTTTTTTTAAGGGGCAAATTATAGCCTGGTGTAAGGGATTTTTAAGGGGCAAAATTAAGGGGCTGAGTTTCTTGGTGAGTGTGGGAAAACTTAAGGGGGATAGAGGAGAAGTAATTGTAGGATGGGGTGTGCACATTTTGGGTTACTTTTGTTAGACACATCTTGTATTGTGCAAATTGTGGAGTTTGAATGCAGTTGAGCTGGGAAGTAGAGTCATGGACATGGACACAAAATAGACAGACAATAGAGAGGAAGACAAGACACACATAAGGAATGTTGACACACACAGAAACACAACATAGGTGAGAGGTACAAAAAGGCAGATGCATTGGTAGTGTTGGTAGGAGAGCTGGGCAAAGAAAATCAAGAGGAAGAAAGAAAAGAATTAGAATTTTTTTTTGTTGTTTTTTTTTAACTTACCTTTACTTAAAACATCTGCCTCCCGTATCAGCTTAACCATTTCAGCACCAGCTTGATGATGGAACATAGTGTGTCGGTGGGTAAGGAGGCAATATTCACAGTTGTATGCCTTAATTTCCACCATGAATAGCTTTTGCTGTTCCACCTCCCATTTTTTCTTTGTCTCCTTTAAAGTCAAACAAAACAAATCCTTTAAGAACTCAGATAAATAAAAATGAAGGGCAGAGTTTTGTCATGGGCTATTATTATCTTAAATGATCTTACCATATGTGAGATTTATTGCTACTCTGACACACTCATTATTAGACCTATCTCCACTTATTGTATAGATTTACCTTGATTGCACCACCTGCCATGTAAAATGTACAAGTAGGCCCCTATCGGTTTTATTCTTTCCCATTTATTTTCAACAATTTTGGGCTTTTTAGCCTCTTCAAAATATGTTGAGGAGTTATCATTTCAGACTTTTTGGGGGTCATAGGGGCCAACCTACATGCTTTCCGACTCACACACCCACACTTTGGCCTCTCCCTGCCTCTTTGACAAGGGAACTCTGTTTCTGTTTCATTTTCCTGTGACCCGTTAAGACTTAGGGGTGTATCTGGGAGTATCCAGCATAGTAAATACCAAATTTGCTGATATGCATTGGAATACATGCTAGCAAACACCAGTATTTTCTTCAGTAAAGGTTCTCTGTCCCCCAACCACTTGCCTACACACTGCCACTCCCAAACCCCACTCTAACATGCTAACATCTCATTAGAAACTGGCAAATGTTTGAAAAACCTGGCAATCTCTGAGTCTCTGTTGCTGTTTCTGAAGCTCATCACTTCTGCTTTCCAGGTGTTCTTGTTGCTTTTTCAAAAGGTCACAGTACAGAGTCATCTCAGAGAAAAAATGACCCTACAAAAGAGAATATTAAAAAGCAACATTTAAATTACTGGTCAAGGCCATTCTTGATCATTGATTTGTATGTTTGACTTGCAAGATATAGATATATGGAATATTTATACAGTTATTTGAAATGTGAGCAACATGTCTCAAAACGGTGTCAATAATAGGCAATTACACCGGACGTGATAAAGGATCAAGGATAATGCAAGACATGTAGTGAAATTGCATAAATTTGAGTATTAGCTGAACAAAAGAAAGAAAAGAAAGAAAAAGAAAGATACAGCAAATAAAAAACCAAATAAATAGCAGTAGTCCATATGGGATCAGGATCCATGTAGCCTACAGACCCAGACGTGGTTAGTTAATTTGTATCCAGCACTTTCCAGAGATGTGGCTGCTTTGAAGTAGGGACGGAGGAGTGATGTCACGTATGGGATAGGCTATTGTCTTCAGCCAAGGTGGTTATGGAGAAGGCATCACTTTGCACACCCATGTGAGAATGGAGACCACCGCACAGCCAAAACGATCAGTAGGCAGAGCTGCCTTCCTCCGAACCAGGCTAGCCGAACGTAGCCCTCTGCAGGCACATGGCCCCCACTCAAGCCATGAATGAACAATGTGACGTTAAGCATCCAAGTTGCCTGGGGACTATCTAGCAGGAGCATCATCATCTCTGAGTGAAGCTTGCGCTTGACCGCATTCCTTAAGACATGCACTCAGTTGTTCAGCTGTAGAGATCGGACCGATATGACAATGGGGTTGTTTAGAGGGTTCCTACTGTACTTTCACATGTGGCTGATCCAACTGATTGTGGTGTTTTCTGTTGAGTCCATTTGCTGTTTAAGATTTTGTTGTTGGTGCTGATCAACTAACAAAATTCGAATGGCTTGTGGCAGCTGCATGTTGTACCGTGGAACAGTGTACAACATAGCCTATGCTGCCACAGAGGTCAATCGTCCAAAATACATAAGTCATGAGTGTGTTATGAGTACTCCTTGCTGGGGCTGTTCATGATCCACTGAATGATCCAATGGCGTTTTTCCACTGGAGCCATTTGTTGTTGATGACTTTGTTGCTGAAACTAATCCATCTTGATTGGCTTGTGGCAGCAGCATGCCGCTCCTGGGATCCATTAAGGTACTTCTTCACAGTACAGCATGTGCCGCCACACTAACAAATCCACAATATAAAAGTTGGTTATGCAGTGTGTGCTTGTCATGGGCTTAGCTATGACACTCACATAGCGCACAGTGCGAAGGCGGCTATTTGCCGGCATTTTTAAATCACCGCTGTCCTATCCTCATTGCTACTACCGTACTGTTTAGAGCTCTTTTCACATTGTCATGAACTACCATTTGCCATAGATTAATCACACAGGGCCAAGCTTAGTTTTCTGGGGGTTGGGAAAAGCCTACCAGCATTTCTGGATAGCTATGTGTGTGCCTCTGTGGCTCATTAGAAATATAAAGCACATTTATTCATTTAGTCATTTTCATTCATGAACTCCACTAGCGGCGAACAGAAGTTGGAAACGAGCACCGTATTCCTGCACCATTCGTTGTTAACGTAGATCCATGGCCCACCTCCCCTGGTTTTACCTGACAGTGTAGCATTCCTGTCGGCTCGGAAGGCTAGCAGTCCTGGTAGCTGGATAGCGGAGTCCGGTACACTGTCGTTTAGCCATGTTTCCACAAACACGAAGATATTACAGTCCCTGTATGTCCTCTGAGCATCCCGGTGAAGTTGGATGTAATCCAGTTTGTTGTCTAAAGAGCAGACATTTGCTAACAGGATGGAAGGGACAGGTGGCCGGCTGGTGTTAGCTTTCCATCTAGCTCAGATCCCTGCCCTCTTGGTTAAAACTAAGTACAATTCCGTAATCAATTCACTCACCGGCATTCAAAACTCCGGACTACCGGAACAGATGGACGTGTTTTTGGAAACAGATGGATTGCTCCACAAGGGAGAAATATAGGGGTTTCCCGGGTCCTTGGTGGGGTAGCCCATTGTGGTGGGGGTGTTTTAATAGTTTTGATTTAAAGGCAATTTCAGGGGTCCAAGTTGTTTTTCTGCATGTCAAGTTATTTTATGTGTTAAGTGTGTTATGTGTTTTCTCATTCGAATTTTTATTTGGTAATAACTGTGTTGTTATTTAGTTAATTGATTATTTTTGGCAATGGGGCTATCCAGTGGGTGGGGCTATGGCTAGGTATGCTGTATTAGGCTCCAGAGCCTCAGTATGTCAGAGTTGGTGAAGTGCACATGTCATTTGGTTGCAACTTTTCATTGTAAACTATTTTGAGTCCTCCATCTTCTCCGCTGCTGTGGCTATCCTGCCAGAGTGCTGTTCCAGCAGGCCAAATGGTAGGTGTCTTCATCATGTTTGTATAAATGTATAAATTGTGACAGATATGAACTGCAAGCATAGACTCGTGAACCAGACTCTTTCATGTTGTTTCACTCTGTGCAAAGTCTGGCACCTTTCAATAGGCATAGGTTAGCTTCCTGCTAGGCAGTTACTTTCTGTGAGGTTTAAAACTACTGGGCATGTCCTGGGCATGCCTTCAAACATTCACAACCACATGGCTTTCAGCCCTCCCACCGAGGACACAGCCTTTTCTCTGTTCACTGATTGGTCCTGCAAATTCTTTGGCTGAGGAAACCTAAGCCTTTGGGTAGGTACTTGACTAGAACTGTAGCGAAAAAAGTGATATTGAGCAGAAGCACTAGGAGGCACTAGCCTGGCTGCTCAAGCAGATCATTTTAGCTTCTCGTTGCTCTTATGATGGAGCCACACTGTTGGAACTTTGTATAGAATGCAGTTTACCTTTGAGTAAGCTGTCCATAACAAAAGCACTAATGCACCCCCATACAATTACAGATGCTGCCTTTTGAACCGACCACAGAGCAAGTAGGATGATTCATCTCCTCTGTACCTAGAGGATATAGGAGTTCGTGAAGACTACAGGAAGAGACTATAGGTCAGTTTTCCACATCATCTAGGTCCATCTGAAATCAGCTCGGGCCCAAATAAAACTCTTAAACCTCATCCCTAAATATGAAGTAATCTTGGTGGGGTTTTCATCATCATTCATGGTTGGAGTGTGTGTTCATAGAAATGAGCATTGTAAAGATCTTAATGATTAAAATTACTATGAAAGTAATGATAAACTTTGATTTCTACAATAGGTAGCCGTGTATAAGCGGGATACCGTTCTGTGAGTTAGTTATTGTGGAATAAGCCCAGTGATTCAAGAGCCCGCTGTGTGTCAGGCTTCTGCATCAATCTGTCAGGGTTTATTCCACGATAATGACTGCCTCGCAGAACATCATCCCTTATGTAATGAGGGTAAATTGCATTTTAAAAAGTCCCAACAGTGTGGCTCCATCATAAGGGCAGTCAGATGCTAAAATGGCTGGCTTGTAGTCCAAATCTGTCAAATTGTATGCATAACAAAAGGAAAACATGAAGAAAAAATCTAGTAGTAGGGCTGTTAAAAACATGTCTAGGACAAGAAAGAACACTCTTTTTACACAAAACCATTTTTGTCAGTTATTGTAATTTACTGTGAAGTGTCCTCATTTGTTTTGTCTTAAGTTTTACTAAACTTTTCCTGCCTTTTATTGACACGTCCCAACTTTTTTTGAGACATGTTGCTGGCCTCAAATTTGAAATCACCGTAAATATGTTGTATGTATGATTTCAGAATAAAAATTTATTTACAGTTTACACAACGTCTCAACTTTTGGGAATTGGGTTTGTTTGGGTATTTCTTTGGAGGTATATATTTTAATTTAATTTAATGACAGTATTGACTCTAATTCCCACCCATAGCGACAAAAGACTGTACATTTCTTAATATAACAAAGATGTATTTGAATATGCCAGCTCTTACCTTCTGACTTAATTTATCCACAAGGCAATTCATTTTCTCTCTGTATGTTTTAATCTGTTCATCAATCTTTACAATGGTACTCTTTGCTGTTGGAAGATTGAAAATATATTAGTATCAGTCTGAAAGCATAAGACGGTAGATCATGTGTGTACCCCCAGGTCTAGCAAGGTGAGGACACCAGAGCCTATTTCTTCTTCTGTCACTCGAGTTGCAGAGCCTTTATGGTAAAAAGTTCCAGGTCAAAAACACCTCTAAAAACTGGGTGGGTATAAACACTATCAAAATATGGACACAATTCTAGAAGGAATTTAGCCTAGTCAGATCCTATATGGTCGCTCCCAACCATCTACCATCTATTTCCACTATCTTGTTTGGACCCAGCAGTTCATGTGTGGCCACTAAAGATCTCACCAACATTGACAGACCTCTGCAGTAATATCACCCAAATGTAACCTAAAACCTGCCTCTGGTTCCAGGCTGAAAAAGTCTCTGGACTTTTTAACATGGGGTTTTTGAATAACTGCTGCTTTCAGACTCAACAACAGAGGGTAAATAGGGTAAGTGTACCCATTAAGCCCACCAAAATCTAAGTTTAGATGTTTTTCATAAATATTGATGTGGTTAGCAGTGGTTAGCATGAATTATTGCTTTACACAAATAAACAACAGCAATGGATCAATTCAGAAACATGTTAAATACAGAAAATGAAAATAACTCTTCAACTAGATCAAGGTCTGCTCAGGTGGTCCTAACCCTCATTTATGGGACATACAGGGCCTGTGAAAAAGCACAGACACAGTTGCCTCTAGGCTGAATCATAACCTCCTCACAGTTGTTCGTTTTTTCTGTTATTGCTTTATTTCTTTTTCTTTCCTTCCTTCCTTCTTTCTTTCTTTCTTAATTTGTTTATTCCACCATACAAAGCCTAAACTTTTCAGGCCTAACTCCTGTACACCTATAAATGGTACTTTGACTGAGGATCTACTTAGATTTAGTCTATGTTCATTTTATGTTTATGTTTAGATTGTCAGCAGGGTATTTTTTACTGCCTGCAAACGAAAGCTACAGCTTAATGTTCAATAAAATCACATCTGTGTTGTTTATTAGTGGACTCTCAAAATCTAGGAATCGTATGAGTGTTTGCTTAGAAAGTCACAACAGTGCATCTCTACCTATGTTAAACAAGATATGCACATTCACAGTGTTGGGCAAGATACTCAGAAAATGTAGTTAACTAAGCTATCAGTTACTCCACACCAGATGAAGCTTCGCCACACTAAAGCTACCAGAATACAAAATGTTGCAAGCTAAGTTACAAAAAAATAGCAGTAGTTAACTCTTAACTCTAAACAATAATCTTTGGGTGTTATTTTCACATTTCATGCCCATGTGTGCTTTGTGTTATTGGGTCCTGAAAAAAAAAATCCGGTTGCAAAACCTTTGGGCAATATACAGTAGGGGAAGATCAGGTGGTAACAGAGTTACACTGCCACTATATATTTTTTAATGCCATTCAGCAAGTTCTGAATTGATATTTAGGTTCTACCTAAATAAAGGATTTATATGATATTTAAGCCAAAAGTGCCTGGAAATGGAGTTAAAGAAAACTGACATCACTTTTGTACATTAAAAATCATCAAATATGCTCAGATAACAACATTTTGAAAACCCACATAGTCGGTTTCTATATGTGTTTTCTATAATACTGCTAAATATTTTGTGATGTTTTGTATGGTCATAAGACATTTAAGTTTCATAAACCATGGTAACGGAGTTACATGATGATGTAGTTACAAATGTTCTTTTTATTAAAACGGGGTATAAAACAGCTCTATTTGGTTAGTTCTAGGCTTAGTTAAGTTAGCATAAATTAGCACTATTCAATTAACTTCCAGGCAAGCAGCAGTTAGGCTAGTTTGGTTTTATTCAGACAGGTAAGTGACCGAAGAAGTAAGACATAGAGTAGGAATGGGAATGAAACCTGACCAATTTATGATATGGGCACCATAAGGCTAACAAAGGTTACTAACATTTCCACAAAAGAGTCTAGAAAAAAAATGATTCAAGGGAGGAAATCCCCATTGAAATACATTGAAGTGGGCTTTGATGGGTCATTATTGGTTGGCTTAATTGGTGCCTTACTGAGTAGAGGTTAAAAATTACATATACTCCTCTCAAAATTAAAGGTATGTATACAGAATTATGCATGAAGCCAAAATATAATCTGAACTAAACATGAAAATATTACTTTGCTGTAGTCAGGCTAGCCTTACGGCCTGAAAAGCAGTGCAGCGAGTCAGATGCGGATGGTAAAAAAAATTGGTTTATTTTCCTTCCCAAGCAGGAAAAAATGGTCCAGAGGAAAAAAAAAAACAAAAGAAAAAAAAACTCCAAACAAAATCAATCAGAACTTAACGTGTTCAAAATGCAAACAAAAGTCTTAACGATAAAGTAACTTCAATAATAGAAAGCAATACCAAAATATTTAGTATCCCAAAATTCTCTCTCTGGTTAGTCAGGTGTTTACTGTAGCTCACCTCAAAACCATCTTCCTGCTGCATGGTTTCCCCTGGGTTTTCTAGCCCAAGGGTCAAACCAACACCTGTGCTAAATCAATTATCTTTAACACGCTAAGAACATGAACAAAAATATATATAAATACTCTGTTTAAACACAATAAATACTCCAGTTTAAAAATATATACACCACACACTTCCTAAACGCCATCAAATATTAAAACACACAAACACCCCTCTTCCCCACACACTGGTGTACCATGCCCGGCTCTGACCTGAGCTCTCCAAACTATAATTGTCCTTCATGAGCTCCCGTCGGGTCCTTCAGCCGACACCAGGAAGTTGACCGGCAACAAGGTAAGCTCTGCTCTGTTTGTAATTAGCTCCCCAGTTTGCTTGCTAGCTCGCTAATGTTTGCCAAATGTACAATGTTTGCAGTGTCCATAGTCCTTTATCTTCAGTTTGGCAACTCCTGAAGTAAAAGCATGTTATTGATAAAAGTTTGTTTGTGTTGTGTTGCAGACGCTGTTCTCCCGTGACTGCCAGCTGCATGCTCACGTGCGGTGGTAATAAAAAAAAATAAAAGGGCGTGTGTTGGCGTGGTGTTTGTTTGCGTGTTAGGTGTATAAGTGTGGTGTAAAACTGGTAACGGCCTACCGCACCGTTACATTTGCATACATTTATGAATATAAAAATATTATTTGTTGTAAGTTGTTTTATGTTGGATGCAGTTTGTGACACTGTACCATTTAAGTCCACTTTTTAAAAAAAATTACTTATCTATTAATGCAAATTAATATCATACAAAACATTCATTATACCCACCTGTCATGTTTCATCAGTGTATCACTCATTGGCTTATGGTTTGACTGACAGATTAGCTCTGTGCATTAGCGCATAAAAGTCATCCTTCCAAATGTAGAAAAATAGCTTGTGAAAAATAGCAATGACAAAGTATTATGTCTTAATATACAAATATCAAATCCTTTACCTCTCAGTTTTCATCAAATAAATGGAATTCTGAAAGACGTGGCTAAAAGCAGTAAAATACTAACAGTAACCTAAGTTTTGAGGTAACTTTTTGTGAGTTACCTTGACACTATATGCAAAGATGTCAGACTAACTTAAAATTGGCTTATGTGATTGATTTGAAATTAAAAACGCATAGAGTTAAGTGGAGATTAGTGGAACAAAACATTTTCTTCTTTTTGTCAAATTTGACTTCAAAGTTGAAAATGGGCTTAAATGGTACATGGGCTTAATGGGTACTCTTACCTAATGCTTTTTGCTAACTAGGAGCTAATCTAGGCTACAGGACTCTCAAGGTTGTATTGCATACAATGACAATAAATAACTCAATCAAACCAAAAAGGAACATTTTTGGTATGTAATGATTCAGTACAGAATCAAACTGTAAATCCCTTCTGGGCAGACTGCGACCAACATTACAGAGGAGGCCCATGCCAGGACCGACTCCATCCTAGAGGCCCTTCCTAGACGCCCATGCCAGTGCTGACTCCCCTTCCTTTAGGCTTTGTGACTGACCCCCCTCACAATGGCACTGTCAAAATGGACCCTTATTGTTACCCCCTGACTCATCTCAGTCCTTGACTTTAACTATAAATAAAAGTGTGCAATGAGAAGGATGCAGTGTTGTGTGTACCGAAACAGAAGACGATGGGTGCGAGAGAGGAGACAAGACTTAAACTTGCTACGTGTCCCACATTTTGTCTGTTTGGAGGTGGTCATCCTACTTTGTGCACAATTTACCCTTTTGTTGCTGCCAAATGCATAGTAGTAATTACGGAAGCCGGGAAGGGCCACAACACAACACAAATGCAAAATCCCACAACACAACGGAAGTCATTCCACAACAGAAACTACTACCGATTACAACGTGGGAAGGTACAGTAGTCAGCTGCGGAAAAGAAGAAGAAGAAGGTACAGTGGCAGAGAAAGTTGTTGGATTTGCATGGTTGCCCTTTCAACAAGTAACTAAAACGCTACTGAACACTGATACAGTTGTATTTGTATTCTGCCATCTAGCCTCAGGCTGTTATTATAAGTGTACTGTATGGCTTAGCATCATTAGCAGACACTGGTAAATGAAAGTGGCCTAAGTAGGTTTATAGATTAAACTGTTTGGTCAAGTCTGGTGGAATAGTGGTTGCTGCATCCTTGTCCTTTGGCAAACCCTATAGTAAAAATAAATATCAAATGCTGATGTGATACCCAATCACATCTAACACACTGGATTTTCTGGTAGATTTAATGGAGAGAACTGTGAATTGATGCTAACTGCACAAACCCTGAGCTAGGTTTATAGCTTTATACCACCACCAACCACAGATGAAGAAAACGAAGAATACACCCTTCTCCAGAGACAAGGTGGTTTGTCAACTCCTCTACAGTGGGAATCTGCTGTAGAGAACTACATCACCCTAAAGGACATGGCTCACTTGTAGACAACGATTTGACACAAATCTTTAATAATGTTATGTTCCAAATGATAACTGTGCAAACACTTCACAGTTCATAAAATCAAACAAAAATGTAAACTTCACTGGACTCAATCAAACTAAATGGAAACAAAATGTTGAAGACTGGCCAAAGTCAGGGGAATTATCCGACCACTGTACCTTCACACGTAGTAGTCGGTAGTAGTAGTTTCCATTGTGGAATAGCTTCCGTTGTGATGTGGGGTTTTGTATTTGTGTTGTGGACTTTTGCATTAGTGTTGTGGGCTTTTGCATGTGTGTTGTGTTGTGGGGTTTTGCATTAGTGTTGTGGGCTTTTGCATTTGTGTTGTGGGCTTTTGCATTCATGTTGTGGGATTTTGCATTGGTGTTGTGGACTTTTGCATTCGTGTTGTGGCCCTTCCCGGCTTCCGTAAGTAATACTGTCCATCGTAAGTCTTATTTTAACATTATTCTAATATAATCCATTATAAATAATTTCACAAAAAATTATTTAGATTTAAGGGGAACCCGGGTCGTGTGGAGCTACATTCCAGTGCTAAATGTGGTCGAGTACTGTCAGCTACGAAAAAAATGAAAACGCTACCTGGAGATATATCACCGTTGTAGTGAGCCTGCAAATTCTGCATAATAGCGTAGCGTGTGGGCAAGTTTCTTGGTACAGCAACAACCCAAACTTCTCGGAACAGAGGCCTTCGTCAAAATTTGAATCCTGTTTTATTTCATCATTAACGATCGCAAATCAAGGTTTTACGTGTAAAAACCCAAGCCTGTCCTTTATCTTAAGGGGAGGTAGAAATGAGTATGTTTCACTAAAAGGTGGATTGTTTCTTTAAATAACGAATGTGTGTGTGTGTGTGTGTGTGTGTGTGTGTTGGTTTTTATGGTTTACGCGGACAATGCACCTGACTTCTTACCTGGGCTCTCAGGACGTCATGGGATTAGCCGGACTATGCCGAGGTCCGGCTAATTCGGAGAGTGTATTCACATTTGTTAGTGCCTAAATAACATATATTCTCATTTTTTTTGAAAGTCCATTGAATCCCCTAACCTGCTTTTTCAGTGTATTCCAGTGTATATTAGAGTGCCCCCTAGATTTTTAAGGAATATTGCAGTTTTATACACATTTCTGATACACACCGTTGGAAATTGGAGGGAATCCTTCTGATTGGCTATTTTGTGGTGGGAGGGGCGACGGGCGTGACCGAGCTTGGCGGAGGTGGGGCTTCTGACGGGGCTCGGAGCTCAGTTGACGCATGCGCACTTTAACAGCTAAATGCGCTCTGGAGCAACACAGCCACATGGCGATGATGGATTAAGAAACATACAGGTAAGAAGACGTATTTGCAAATATAGTACTATTTTACTTGTGCAGGTGCTTATTTTACCCGGTGCTTGTATTATACGACCCAGCAACTTGTAGGAGCATGACGCATCTAATTAGAAATTCTTTTTTTTATATCAGATAGTATTACACATGACATAGCAACTGCTAGGAGAGCTAGCTGCAGGCTCAATTGAGACTGGAGGAGAGGTGACACAGCATGATGCAGCTAATTAGAAATTCGTCGTTTTTCATGCAGTAAAGTTAAAGTGTCGTGGTCTGCTGTTCGATACTTAAGTGTAGAGCGATGCCACAGTTGATTGTTTTGATTTACACGTGAGCTCAGCTAAGTTTAGGACCGGTTACATGGTAAGCTAACAAGTCCAGTCTCACGCTAAATTCGGGAGAGTTAAGTGGTATCACGCTGTCAGAATCTCAAGTGCCCTAGGATTCTGTTGTAGCCTTTCTGAGTCCTTTGCTAAAGATGGCATGCATGGAGACTTTACTAAATAGATTTATCGGCAGTTCGTTGCGTTGTGACGTTAAACATAGGAGAAGCATGAAATCGTCAAAAAGCACCTGTAAACTATCTACGATTAGGCTACCAAGAAACTGAAACGGAATCGTGGTTGCAACATGACTTTAGTGTTGCTAATTGAACTATTTATTGCTGGTGGTGTCCCAGTCATGCAAACAGCAAGATGAACACTCCCAGCCTTGCAATCTCGTTAACTAAACAGCGGTAGTTAAATTTATGATGGTGAAGGGAGGACAATGAAACTTAGTCATTACTGAAGGACGAAATAATGTAATGTTATATCACTGCAGTCATAACATCTCAGATCCTAGAGCTTGTTAATGTCATACATTTAATGTATGATGCAACTTATAATTCATAAAGTTAACAATTATGAAAGATGCAGTTGTGAGCACAGAATCCTGCTTCTGTTCATGTGTTTTTAGCAGATTACTGTTTTTACACTGCTATAGATAATTGTGTGTATCTCATGCTTGTCCTGCAATGAACATAATCCTGAGTATTTTGTCTCACAGGGTTTTGACACATACCAGACAGTATGCCAAAGCGAAGACGGATTAATCCAAAGCAGGATGCACAGTTTTATGCTAGTGCTGAAAGGGACAAAGTAGGATTTGATGTCAGATTCATCAATGCCTTCAAAGGTAAGTTAAATCCCCAGAGTTAACTATGATTAAATACATCAACTTAGTTTTTGTCACCTATTTGTTATGTGTATTAACTAGGCCGTGGCATCTTCACCACTGCTCCATTTGAAAAAGGAGACTTTCTGTTGGAATATCGAGGTGAACTTGTAAGCAAGCAAGAATGTGAAAGCAGACAGAGACTTTACCATGACAAGCTTAAGGTGTTCATGTTTGAGTTCCATTTTGATGGAAAACTCTGGTGGTGCGTATTATGTTATCACTTTGTCTAATCCAAACTAAATTACATTATAGTGTAGTGCAGGCATGCAAACTTTGCTGTTTTTGAATCAAAATGGGCCATCTATGCAATTTGTGTAGATTTTTGAGTGTGTGTGTGTGTGGGGGGGGTTGACCACGACTGTTGGCTATGTGACCATAGTCCATAACATGCGCAAATGCGGACGTACAGAGTGAATGGAACAAGGATGGGAGTGAGACTTTCAGAAGGATGATTTATTGCAGCCTATCAAGCAAGTAGCACATTAACGACACACTTTCATATGCAAGGTAAACTTGGAGTAAACCTTTTTAATTTTATAAATAGACCATTTGCATAGGATTTATCATTGTGATTGACCGATGTTGGTAGTTTTCACAAAATAAAGGCATGAATGAACTAGGCTATATAGACCCAAACCTCTCATCAGACTATAACTAAAAGAATGCATTTCACAAAAAATGTGAAGGTTTGAGTATGTCTAGCTTTCTTTGTATTATTGGTAAGCAGTTTCCTTGGACATTATGCAATTTTCTGATGCTTGACAAACAACACAGAACGTCCAAATAAGAATTATTACCAGCGTCAAAAGTCCCCTCAAACAAAGATGGCATCTCCTCTGGGTAAAAGATAGGCTACCGAAAAAGGGAACAGTGCAGCCTGATAAACTGTATATATTTAGAGAATGTAACCTAATCATTTTTTCACAAGCATCGGAGAGCCCAAGCACCGGAGCTGCATGTGCAGTGGCCTACTCTGGAAGTGTGAAACATTTTTCACCCTTGACCAGTTTGCATGCCTGATTGTGTCAGATAATTTGGTTGACTAAAAGATACGGTTTTATGAACTCAATTTACAAATTATTTTTAAATGTTCAAATGGTCATTTATTGCATACCAATTTAGATTTCTAAGTTATTTTTATGAAGTGGTACTTGTGCTTTTGTAGTGTTGATGCAGCCAGAGAGGACGGGTCATTTGGGAGACTAATAAATGACAATCATATAAACCCTAATGCCAAGATGAAGTACTTAACCATGCAAGGGAAGCCACACTTGTGTTTGTTTGCAACACGAGACATAAGTCCAGGAGAAGAGGTCACCTATAATTATGGCAATTCAGACTGGCCATGGAGATCCAAAGTGGTAAATTTTTTGCAAAACTAAGAGTTCTGATAGAGGTTATGGTCTAACCATACAAACTTTAATTCAAATAAAAATGTATGTTGTCCTTGTAGCTTTTGTTTGAACATGTTTTTACCACATTAATGTATGTTGGACAATGTTAGACATTATGAATGTTTCATCCCATCTCCAGAGAGACAACCATCACTTTTGCACTCCACCAATACAGGCTTTTCATGCGTCTTGCACTGAGAGCCTTCTGTTGGGCCTCTTTGTAGAAATGTATTCATTCCATGCTGTATTTGTTATAGAGTATGGCTGAAACTAACAAGATTGAGGTGTCTGAAACGAACAAGATTGAGGTGTCTGAAACGAACGAGACCAAGGTAGCTGAAACGAACGACACCGAACGAGACCCTTCATTACCACATGTATGGCAAAGTTTTAAGCCCACCAACATGTGACATAGGTATTGTATGTGTATGTAGTAGATGTGTATTCATTCCATGATGTATTTGTTACAGATTATGGCTGAAATGAAGGAGACTGAGATGGATGAAGACAACCTGAGTTTAAAAAGTCCAGTGCATGGTCCACTCAGCCAGAATGAAAAGGTAAATGAAATGTAGCCTTTCATTACAACATGTGTAGCAAAGTTTTAAGTCCAACAGCACGTGACATAGGTATTGTGTGTGTATGCAGTCACCTGGATGTGATATGATTTATACGGACAATGTTTTATAGGTACTCTTTCATGAAATGCTTTTCAAAGGGAAGGTTACTATAGGATCTGGCTGTGTGTTAGTGTATGTGTGTAGTCACCTGAGTGTGATATGGTTTATATGGACAATGTTTTATAGGTACTCTTTCATGAAATGCTTTTCAAAGGGAAGGTTAATATAGGATCTGGCTGTGTGTTAGTGCATGTGTGTAGTCACCTGAATGTGATATGGTTTATATGGACAATGTTTTATAGGTACTCTTTCATGAAATGCTTTTCAAAGGGAAGGTTACTATAGGATCTGACTGTGTGTTAGTGTATGTGTGTAGTCACCTGAGTGTGATATGGTTTATATGGACAATGTTTTATAGGGACTCCTTAATGAAATGCTTTTGAAAGGAAAGGTTACTATAGGATCTGACTGTGTGTTAGTGTATGTGTGTAGTCACCTGAGTGTGATATGGTTTATATGGACAATGTTTTATAGGTACTCTTTCATGAAATGCTTTTCAAAGGGAAGGTTACTATAGGATCTGACTGTGTGTTAGTGTATGTGTGTAGTCACCTGAGTGTGATATGGTTTATATGGACAATGTTTTATAGGTACTCTTTCATGAAATGCTTTTCAAAGGGAAGGTTACTATAGGATCTGACTGTGTGTTAGTGTATGTGTGTAGTCACCTGAGTGTGATATGGTTTATATGGACAATGTTTTATAGGGACTCTTTCATGAAATGCTTTTCAAAGGAAAGGTTACTATAGGATCTGGACGTATGTGTGAATTAAGCAGTAGGCTAAACCACTCAAGTATGGCTTTGTAAGACCATACAGGTAAGAGGGTTCATCCTCTGGGTGGGGTTGATGGTGACGCTTTGACGACTTGGACAACTTGCATTTGATGTATATGTTAGTGTAATGTATGTGGTGTATTTCTTAGTTACATCTGTTGGATAAGAATCCTCTCATGAAGATCAAATTTCATGAAGGCAAATCTAAAAATCTCAAGAGAGACAACCATCACTTTTGCACTCCACCAATACAGGCTTTTCATGCGTCTTGCACTGAGAGCCTTCTGTTGGGCCTCTTTGTAGAAATGTATTCATTCCATGCTGTATTTGTTATAGAGTATGGCTGAAACTAACAAGATTGAGGTGTCTGAAACGAACAAGATTGAGGTGTCTGAAACGAACGAGACCAAGGTAGCTGAAACAAACAACACCGAACGAGACCCTTCATTACCACATGTATGGCAAAGTTTTAAGCCCACCAACATGTGACATAGGTATTGTATGTGTATGTAGTAGATGTGTATTCATTCCATGATGTATTTGTTACAGATTATGGCTGAAATGAAGGAGACTGAGATGGATGAAGACAACCTGAGTTTAAAAAGTCCAGTGCATGGTCCACTCAGCCAGAATGAAAAGGTAAATGAAATGTAGCCTTTCATTACAACATGTGTAGCAAAGTTTTAAGTCCAACAGCACGTGACATAGGTATTGTGTGTGTATGCAGTCACCTGGATGTGATATGATTTATACGGACAATGTTTTATAGGTACTCTTTCATGAAATGCTTTTCAAAGGGAAGGTTACTATAGGATCTGGCTGTGTGTTAGTGTATGTGTGTAGTCACCTGAGTGTGATATGGTTTATATGGACAATGTTTTATAGGTACTCTTTCATGAAATGCTTTTCAAAGGGAAGGTTAATATAGGATCTGGCTGTGTGTTAGTGCATGTGTGTAGTCACCTGAATGTGATATGGTTTATATGGACAATGTTTTATAGGTACTCTTTCATGAAATGCTTTTCAAAGGGAAGGTTACTATAGGATCTGACTGTGTGTTAGTGTATGTGTGTAGTCACCTGAGTGTGATATGGTTTATATGGACAATGTTTTATAGGTACTCTTTCATGAAATGCTTTTCAAAGGGAAGGTTACTGTAGGATCTGACTGTGTGTTAGTGTATGTGTGTAGTCACCTGAGTGTGATATGGTTTATATGGACAATGTTTTATAGGTACTCTTTCATGAAATGCTTTTCAAAGGGAAGGTTACTATAGGATCTGACTGTGTGTTAGTGTATGTGTGTAGTCACCTGAGTGTGATATGGTTTATATGGACAATGTTTTATAGGTACTCTTTCATGAAATGCTTTTCAAAGGGAAGGTTACTATAGGATCTGACTGTGTGTTAGTGTATGTGTGTAGTCACCTGAGTGTGATATGGTTTATATGGACAATGTTTTATAGGGACTCTTTCATGAAATGCTTTTCAAAGGAAAGGTTACTATAGGATCTGGACGTATGTGTGAATTAAGCAGTAGGCTAAACCACTCAAGTATGGCTTTGTAAGACCATACAGGTAAGAGGGTTCATCCTCTGGGTGGGGTTGATGGTGACGCTTTGACGACTTGGACAACTTGCATTTGATGTATATGTTAGTGTAATGTATGTGGTGTATTTCTTAGTTACATCTGTTGGATAAGAATCCTCTCATGAAGATCAAATTTCATGAAGGCAAATCTAAAAATCTCAAGAGAGACAACCATCACTTTTGCACTCCACCAATACAGGCTTTTCATGCGTCTTGCACTGAGAGCCTTCTGTTGGGCCTCTTTGTAGAAATGTATTCATTCCATGCTGTATTTGTTATAGAGTATGGCTGAAACTAACAAGATTGAGGTGTCTGAAACGAACAAGATTGAGGTGTCTGAAACGAACGAGACCAAGGTAGCTGAAACGAACGACACCGAACGAGACCCTTCATTACCACATGTATGGCAAAGTTTTAAGCCCACCAACATGTGACATAGGTATTGTATGTGTATGTAGTAGATGTGTATTCATTCCATGATGTATTTGTTACAGATTATGGATGAGAGCAATGAGGCCAAGGTGGCTGAAATGAAGGAGACTGAGATGGATGAAGACAACCTGAGTTTAAAAAGTCCAGTGCATGGTCCACTCAGCCAGAATGAAAAGGTAAATGAAATGTAGCCTTTCATTACAACATGTGTAGCAAAGTTTTAAGTCCAACAGCACGTGACATAGGTATTGTGTGTGTATGCAGTCACCTGGATGTGATATGATTTATACGGACAATGTTTTATAGGTACTCTTTCATGAAATGCTTTTCAAAGGGAAGGTTACTATAGGATCTGACTGTGTGTTAGTGTATGTGTGTAGTCACCTGAGTGTGATATGGTTTATATGGACAATGTTTTATAGGTACTCTTTCATGAAATGCTTTTCAAAGGGAAGGTTACTATAGGATCTGACTGTGTGTTAGTGTATGTGTGTAGTCACCTGAGTGTGATATGGTTTATATGGACAATGTTTTATAGGTACTCTTTCATGAAATGCTTTTCAAAGGAAAGGTTACTATAGGATCTGACTGTGCGTTAGTGTATGTCTGCAGTCACCTGAATGTGATATGGTTTATATGGACAATGTTTTATAGGTACATCTGTTGGATAGGAATCCTCTCATGAAGATCAAATTTCATGAGAGCAAATCTAAAAACTGGAAAGAAATAGCTTCACTCAGGAGAATAGCTTACAGGCAACCTCCAGGTAGTCTTATACATACAGAGAAAGGAAAGGAATCAAATGCTAAATTGATCAATAGACATTAATGTTGAGGAATATAGTTAAATAGCCTAGACTGTTAACAGAGGAATGTCCTTACAAAGATTGAGGCCACAATTCCCCACCAGCAACTAAGAATTTTAAAGATGTATAACATCAGCAAACATAGACTGTTATTAATATCGCCGAGTGAGGTTCAAAATAAAGTTTTCTTTCTATGCACTTTGTAAGAAGTAGGATTGTTCAATTTATTCAAACCTCTAAAATCACCTTGATTTATACATTCTTAGTGGGTGTGTATTCATTCCATGCTGTATTTGTTAAAGATTATGGCTGAAATGGACGAGACCGAGGTGGCCGAAATGGACGAGACCGAGGTGGCCGAAATGGACGAGCCTGAGGTGGTACGAATTCTTGGACAACCTGCATTTGATCTGTGTTTTAGTATAGGGTCATTCCATGCCAACACACCTAATTTTCTGAACTTTTCTCAATTAAGGTCATGGACTTTAAAATTTAACATAAACACTCCTTTCTAAGAAATGTAACCTTGCCAAACCTCCGAGCTAAAAAGTTGAATTGTGAAATGTAAACATATGATATTTACAAGCATAACAGTGTACTTTACTCCATAAATCTCCATGTTGTGCATGGAACAAGCTAAAAAAACTAGCTAACATTTATTAAAAAGGTAAAGTACAGCTGGAGTACAACTCTGAGATTTGACACAGTTATGCTTCTTAGACAGGAGAATAGATTTTATTTTCAATAAAATCCATGATTTGAACTCGGAGACACTTGGTGACTAGCCATGGAATTACTTTATAACATGTGTTGTATGTTTCTATATTTCTTAGTTACATCTGTTTAATTAGAAGCTCATCAACCGTAAAATATGCACTGCAAAACAAGATTTTACTAAAATTTCATCAGAGCGAATATAAAATCTAAAAAGGTGGGGAAGAAGTGAAGGAAGTAAAAAGTATTTTTTTACACTTATGTTTTTTTCTCTTCTGGTATTAACATTATCTAACATGACAAAAGAATAGACATAAATTGCGCTGTAGTTTTTTAACTTTTTTTACTGTTTTAGGAAACCACTGAAAATAACAAGAATCAGTTCATCAGTTCACGTGAAATGGATCCAGTTGTCCACAGTGAAAAGGTATAGTATATTGTATGTAATGTTAATATTAGTTTACCTTTTTATGGTTTCTTGCATATCAAATTGTGAAATCAAAATATCTTCCATCGCTCATTATTAAATATTAACAACAATTTTCACCAACAGTGTCAAAATCATCAGTTTGTGTGCGCAACAGTATCATCCTTGGACAAGTGCATCCAGTGTGTGGGGCCTGTGTCGTCCTTCAAGTGGATTGGCTATAAGTGCAAAGGTGAGATGCAGTATTTAGTACAGTGGTGTAGTGTGTGGCTCAGGGCCATAGGTGGACTTGCACTCCTTAGATATACTAGATATATTAGAAAACAGGTGCACCTAAAAGGGAAGCTCTCCAATACAACAGTCCAGAAACAAATATATATTGGAGAGCTTCCCTTTTAGGTCTCTGGGCTAAATCTATACTGCTATACAAGTTGTACAATGACTGATTAAAGCTTTATCAAAGTTTCATTTCTATAGTGTTGTCCCATGAAAAGATATAACAGAATATTTGCAAAGATGTGAGGGGTTTACTCACTTTTGTACTACATGTACAACCGCTTTACAAAGAAACCATAATGAGAATATGTCCTTGGTACACAGTCTCACTGTCTCAAATAACATTGTTAGTACACCAGAAGTCTCACAATAAAGTAGAGGGTTTTTGACTGTACATTACTACTTTGGCTGTGGAAAATTGATTGCATGTCATATCAAGCAGAATATATGCACTACTTATGTTGTTCAGTTTTGCCTCAGGATCTTTTAGGGGAGTTATGCTAAATGTTTTCTTGAATCTGTCTTTGAATTCTTCTTGTTCCATGAAATCTATTAAACTTAAGCACAACATTTTTGTTTGTCTGTGTTGTAATTCATTGCTAACAGTTTAATTGACCTATAAAATTTAAATATTCAATGTCTTACAGTTTGTTCAGGGGTCTGGCATAAAGCATGTCTTCAACAAATTACAGATGACCTCCCCCATCATTCACAGGTGAGTGCCTACTTAAGGTTTCTTGAATATCTAACATCTCTTGTACTGTCCAGTTATTTAATATTATTTTATTTCTCATTATTTCAGATCCCAGAGCAGTCTAAATGTTCTGTGGACAAACTGATGTCCGATCAGGACGGTGTACTACATTCAGAAGTGGGTCAAATATCAGATGTTGATAACAGCCTGTCTGATGAGGAGTATATACCAGACTCAGAGTCACAAGATGATGATTCAGACACTAGCATGCCCTTTATGTCTAGTCAGTCGAAAGATAGACAGGTTAAAGAGACAACAGTTATGCCCGATGAAGGAACATCTTATGGATCAGATGCAGACAGACAAGTTTGGCCTAGCACATCCAAAGTTCCACCACCTTTTGAAGATCATGTGATTCCCAATTCTGCTGAAACATCACATTTAGATACGTCAGCCAAATGTGCATCAAAGGAAAAGCCAAAGGATGAAGCACAGCTTCTCAATCACGGCTCAAGACAACTGACTATGACCATAAAAAATTACTGTTACATTTGTGGTAAGCCACAAAGCAAAATTTCCCGCCACTTGAGAACACACACAACACACGCTGAAGTTCTACATGTATTTTCCCTACCTGAGCACTCAAAAGAGCGTAAAACACTATTAGAAAAAATTAGGAATAAGGGAAATTTTAAACATAACACTGCAGTTTTACAAGGTGGAACGGGACCACTGAAAGTTAAGCGAAAAACTAAAGCAATGACAGGAAAGTTTATTACCTGTATGCACTGTCAAGGGATGTTTATTCGGAAGGAACTTTGGAGACATGTCCGCAAATGCCCCTGCAAGCCAGAAAATGAAGATACTGAAAAAGAACCTGGAAGAACCAAAGTACTGGGTGTGGCTGCTGCTCTCCAGGCTGCATCTAGTCAGCAGATTTCAAGTGGTGTGTGGAAGCTCCTGACAGCCATGAAACAGGATGACGTTGCCTCACTTGTGCGAAATGACCTATCTATCATTCAGTTTGCCCAGTCCCTCTACAACAGACATGGGCAAGACCCTACAAAGAATGAATACATGAGACAGAAGCTCAGAGAAGTGGGTCGCTTGTTGTTATGTCTGCGCACAGAATTCTCAATTCAAAACCTGGAGGAGGCTGTTAAACCTGCTAACTTCCAGAGAGTTGCCCAAGCTGTGAAGAAAGTTGCTGGTTTTGATGAAGAAAAACAACTGTATGGAACACCAAGCCTTGCCCTTAAATTGGGACATACACTCAACAAAATCTGTGACATTATTCACTGTAGGGCTCTCATGGCAGAAGATGAAGAACTGGCCAAGTCTACTGACATATTCAAGAAGCTGTACACCTCCAAGTGGTCTGAGTTTGTGTCTCATAGTGCCTTGAACACACTGAGTGATGCAAAGTACAATAAGCCATCAACATTACCCTTCACTGAGGATGTTCAGGTTCTTCATCAGTACCTTGAGAAATCTGCAGAAAGTGCCATTTTTAACTTGGAGGAGGTGGCTAGCCCTTACAACTATGCTCAACTTGCAAAAGTTACACTTGCACAAATCATTGTGTTCAATCGAAGACGTGCTGGTGAGGTATCAAGAATGCGCCTCAAACATTTTAATGAAAGAGACAACACCAAACTCCATGAAGATGTTGCCGTGGGTTTGTCAAAGACAGAACAGAGGCTCTGCAATTATTTTAGTCGAGTCGAGATCAAGGGCAAAAGAGATCGAAAGGTTGCAGTTCTTCTCGCACCAAGTGTGGTGAATGCTCTCTCACTACTGATCAGTAGAAGGAGTGAATGTGATGTTTGTGCCACAAATGTCTATCTGTTTGCAAGACCCAAATCAATGAGCCATTACAGGGGACAGGACTGTTTGCGTGTTCATGCCAACCAATGTGGAGCAAAGCACCCTGAGCACCTCAGATCAACACAACTCAGGAAACATGTTGCCACCCTCTCACAAGTCCTGAATTTAAAGAATAATGAACTTGATCAGGTTGCAGATTTCCTGGGTCATGACATACGTGTTCATCGAGATTTCTACCGATTACCAGTTCCCACAACACAGCTGGCAAAGATTTCCAAGCTACTTTTGTCAATGGAGAAGGGACATCTTTCCAGAATGCAGGGGAAATCACTGGATGAGATTGAAATTGAGGGTCTGTATTTTTTTTTTTTGGACTTAGTCTGAAGCATCTGTACACTGTCTTTATTTGACTTTTATTCTCACCATTTCGTAGATGAAATTGTGTGTAGTGATGCTGAAGCCAAGGACAGCGAGAATGAGTCCGATGATAGTGACACGGAATTTACAACAGCAACAGAGTGTGGAACTAGTGAACCTGTTGCTTCAGAGACTACAATCACAGAGCAGGTCCAAGATACTGGAGATTTTGGTAAGTTGTCTTACTTTATACATGAGCTTCTGTTGACAAAATGTATTTTACCTTGAAAAAAACACTCTTTTTATGTATTCAGCAGAAATGATGTCAACAGTGACTTCCACAATCAGCGAAACTGTCCCTGTCTCTGAAGGTAAGGCAAGTTTATTATAGAGCGCTTTTACCAAACATACATGGATGCATGGAAGCTATGTAAAACACATTTAGTAAGGTACGACATTAGTGAATTAAACTCAAGAGAAAAAAAATAATGCAAAACTACAGTACCGTATTGTGCATTTACATTTACATATATATGCATTTAGCAGACACTTTAATCCAAAGCGACATTTGTGAATTATCAGTTAAATCAGGGACAGTCTCCCCTAGAGCAACTTGGGCTTAAGTGCCCTACTCAGGGGCACAATGGTGGCAGCTGGGATTCAAACCCACAATTTTCCTACTAGCACTAGCCAGGTTCCTTAACTGCTACGCCACCACCGCCCAATTGTAGATGTTAGGATCATTATCTATCTCCCTGTATCATGGTGTGGTCATTTCATTCAAATTCATTCTGATGCCTGATATCATTCTCATACATAAACCTACCTGCCAAGAAAGAGTGCACATGTACTGAGAACTGCTGCCGCTGCTGCTGCTAAAGGCAAAGGAATGCCACAGAAAATAAAAATATTGATTGATTTGTCCAGGGATGTCTTCCGGCTCTTTGTTCCCCTCCGGCCATAGTTGTCCCAGCATGGTTTTCAGCTCCAGTATCATGAACAGGACCAGGATCAACGCTGCCTGGGTCGCCACTCCCACCATTATCATGACTCTCATGTTCAGCCCTCCTTCCACTCTCGCTCTCTCCAGCTGACCCACGTCATCTACCTCCCTCAAAGTCATGGGCAGTGTGCCTTGCACATCTCGAGTTCCTTCAACTGTTGGATGTAATTCTAAGTCTCCTTCTGATGTTGCTTCAATGTGAGGCCCCTACTAACCTCCAAGTCAGCATTGGTTATCATGCCAGTTTGTTGTGGGGTGTCACATGAGTGGTGCAGTTCTGTGGAGAACGCATTTGCATTAGAGCGATTGGCAAGGCATTCACCCAGTTGAGGCTGGTTTCAGCACAAACTTTGACAGTCTTGCCTTTCAGAATCCCATTTGCTCATTCCACAATTCCTTGGGAGGGTGGTAGACACATCCCAATCTTTTCTGGACCTTTAAATCCTGAAAGATCCTTTCCCATGTTATTTCTGTGAAGGTCTTGCCATTATCTGATATGTCTGGGATATCAAATCTTGTGATAAATTCTCTTATTAGGAACTTGGAACAGTGTTCGCTCCCTGTTCTGGGGTACCTCCATCCACCTTGAGAATCTGCATATCACTACCAGTACAAATTGGTATTCTCCCATTCTCTTTGTCATGTCGATGTAGTCCAAGACCAGATGCTTGAATGGGCCTTTTGGCCTTGCGAAATGACCCAATGGTCTTGTGGCTGTTCCAAGTTTCACATTGTGGAGGCTTCAGACACAACATGCAGCCAGTTTTTCATCAATGACGTCTTTCATTTATGGTGACCAGAAGCCTTTGTTGAAAATTTTCCCCTTTACCTCCCCCCTTGGGCAATGATTCAGATCATGCACATCTGAGAGGAGGAGATACAGCAGTTTGACGGGTGCCATCATACCCCTGATATGGCTTGCATGAGTCCTCCAGTCTGTCTTGGCACCTACTTGCCCCCTCTTTCAGACCATTTTGAATGCTCATAGGGCCCTGCATCATGTTAAAATTGGATGATCTGACTTGGATGTTTCCACTGAGCTCCATGAATGTGGCACACATTGTTGGCATATGTTCTGTTGTGTGAAGAACAGGTGAAGATATGTGCAGCAGAGTTTTGGATGTATTGAAGTTTATTAAGGACTTGATGTGCCATACTTATGCTGTTACAGTCGGGAAGTGATAAAAGCATGGATTAGTTTCAGCTGCTGGGAAGCGGGGAGAGGGACGGAGTCAGGTTATTTTCTTCAGGTGAAACAAGGTTGATCTAGTGGTTAATATGGTGTTCAAAAGTGAGGTTGCTGTAAACAGTAGCTTTTGAAGATTTATTATGTGCTGGGAAGGTGAAAGGGTCATGTTGTTGATTCTGAGGGTGACATTCTGTGTGTTATTAGTGAGTAATTTTGTGTCAATGATGACCATGTCCATTTTATCACATCTTAACTTGAGGAAGTTGGTTTGCATCCAAGATTTTATTTGAGACTTTGTTTACACGTACCTGGGTATTTATGAAAACCGTTATATTTCCCTTTCCCACATTCGAAAATAATTCCATTTATGCAATGGAGGCTGTCAAAAACATGTCAAACAAGCCAGAGATCCAGAAAACAACAAGGGGCCGGCATGTTGCAATGCTAAAACTCCCCACATAGACGTCGTGGAGTTTTCCGAAATATATTGGCAGCCATTTTCAGTGACTGAAACCTCTGTTTACATGTAAATGATGGGTGCAACCACACAAATAAATGTGTTTATATAGATATCCAGCTACGTGTAAACAGGTCTTCAGTGATACAGTTGGTCAAGGCTGGTGAGGGTGTCTGTAATGATGGATTTGGTGGAGCTGTAAAGCTAGATGTCATCAGCGTTGCAATGGTAGTGCAGCCCATGATATATAGAGGAAAAATGGGAGAGGACCAAGAACTCAACCTTGGGAGACACCATGTGATAGAAGGGCATAGGAAGAAGTGCAGTTGTTGATGCTGATGAACTATTGCCTATTTGTGAGACATGACTTAAGCCACAGAGAGGGTGGTTCTAGTGATGATAAGGGTGGATTCAAGCTGAGAGGAAGAATGCTGTGGTTGATGGTGTCTGTGATGGGGCGCTCTGCTACCATCACAGCAGCTAGACGCTGCCAACATTTAAGACTCGGTCCAGTTGCTACTTTGTGTCTATGTGTGTGCTTTTCGTTTTTGGTACAGTCTCTAGAACTTTATCACTTTCTCTTCAGAAAGCAGTCTGCTGGCAAGGGCCGTTTGAGGTACTTCGTAGGATGGGTGATGTCACCTATGAGATTGCCGCGCCACACCAGGGCGGCACCACTCCAAGCAGATATACTATGTCAACCTGCTGAAAGAGTGGACAGATCGTCCCTCTGCTACACAACACCAGCTCTGGGCATGAGCTGTAGAGCAGGGATAGGAACCGTCTGAACAGTATTTCCCTACTACTGGCGGAGAGTCTTCCCACTCTGATGTGGCCCATCTTACACCTGACCAGCAGGAGGACCTTGTGAACATCGTCCACAGGCACCTGTTTAGAGACCGGCCAGGGCGGATCGACATCCCCAACTTCTCAAGCCGTGCCACCCCGTTGTCCGACCTCACACGCAAAGACTGCCCCAATAAGGTGGTCTGGTCCGCAGAGGCTTAGGCGGCTTTCCGGGATCTACAGGAGAGCATGTGCCATGAGCCTGTGCTGCAGAGCCCCGACCTCTCCCTTCACAGTGCAGACCGATGCCTCAGGCTTTGGCCTCGGGGCAGTGTTGTTGCAGGGTGAGGGAGAGGACAAGAGGCCGGTTCAGTATGTGAGCCAGAAGCTTTACCCTCGCGAGACACGGTACTCCACCATTGAGAAGGAGTGTCTTGCCATGAAGTGGGCTCTAGACACCCTGAAGTACTATCTCGTGGGCATCTTGTTTTAAAGACAGACCACAGAGCACTTCAGTGGCTGCACCGTATGCGGGACTTTAATTCCAGAATCACCCGGTGGCACTTGTCGTTACAGCCTCTTAAGTTCTCTGTGAGGTATAAGGCTGGGAAGGACAATGTAATAGCGGGCTTTCTGTCGCGTCGGGACGCAGATGCTCTCTCTTAAGGGCGGGGGGGGGGCGCTCTGCTACCATCACAGCAGCTAGACGCTGCCAACATTTAAGACTCGGTCCAGTTGCTACTTTGTGTGTGCTTTCCGTTTTGGTACAGTCTCTTTCTCATACTTCGCAATAGTTACCATAGTTGCTGCTAAGTAGGCCTACACATTGAACATCCAGCACTACGGTGATCAGTACCACAAGGAACAAACATTTCACTCTGCTACAGTTCTACAACACCATTCCCATACATTTTCACTCATTGAAAAATGCACAACACAATGTCTTGTCTGTTTAAATGTTGGGTTTATTTAACATGCATTATTAATTTCTTAGTTTTGTCTTACCGCGTTTGTTGTCTCGTCTTTGTTCTTTGTTTGTAAAAGAGCGTTTGCCGCGACAAGCGGGTTTAAAATGACGCTAAGGCTTCCGGGGCAACCAGAAGTAGTCCCTGGTTTCTGTTATTTATTTTTAATGTAGTAGTTGGTCGGTTGGCTTTGTAAGGTATGTGCAGTATGGGTTTAAATATTTTTCCCCAATTTTTGTTTGTGTTAAAATGTTATTTTTTGTGCTGTATTAGCAAGTTTACTGTTTTCACCTGGGACACCCCTGTCATCCTTGTCGTAATGGTTTGTGCCAACTAATGGGGTGGGGGTTAGTTCCTATTTAAGTTGTCTCATTCAGTCTATCAGGGGCTTTTCTCATGGAGAGACGTAAGTCTTATATGCTCTGTTCAATCCAGTTCAATGGAAATACTAGTGCACTTATAATTATTATTTAGATATCGTTTAATCATCATTTTGACACTCTTGTCAGCTTTCTTTGTGTTTAAAAAAGTGTTTATTTTCTCTTTATTTTTGTTAATTATTTGCTTTATTTAATTTTCAAACCTTAATTGGGAAAGTAAAAAAAAAACATCTTCATCCATCTCTTGCCTCCTCCTGAGTGAACAACTTTGCACAGACTGCTTAGGACACTCTACCCTCAACAGTGTCATATAATAGAATAATGAGGTGAACCGAGACAGGGGAAAGGAGGAGGTTGTAACTTTCAGAAGGTCAGATTCAGTGCTGTGTTGTAAGCAGAAACCAGACTGAAATGGTTCAAACAGATCATTAGATGTTAAATGGAGTTGCATTGAGAGGCACCAGCACATTCCAGTAGTTTAGAAAGAAAGGGAAGGTTGGAAATAGGACGGTTCAAGTATGATAATGGGGGAATGTGTTTGTACTTGATTAGAACATTTTACTGGCTGACAGAAAGTTCTGTGGACGATCTCAAATGTAGCCTAATGAATCAGTGGCTGAATGTAATAGGCCTGTGTCTTGTTTTGGTGATCTGGGTAGCCAGAAGGATATAGCCTAATAATGCAAATCTCAAATTTTATGTCAGCTTCCCTTACTTCAGCAAGCAATAGCTGCCACTGACGTAGGGTGCTTAAAAATTGCATTCTACTATGTAAAAAGTATTGTCATTCCATAAGTCTGTTAAGCTTATGTGAGATTTCACCAATTATGCAATTATGATGAAATGGAGAAAAGGTGAGTGACAACTTTAATCCTACAAACAAGTAAACAGGAATCTGTGGCAATAGGTAAATGTCTTAACATGGTTTCTTTTGTGTCTGTGTCTTGTGTTTTCCTGCAAACACAGGACAAGATGCTGGTCCAGAAAAGGGGGCAAGAAGAGCACCAAAGAAGGCATGGTCTAAGGCTGAGGCCAACGCCGTAATGCGATATTTTAAAGATCACATATCGAAAGGAAAACTAGCTACCAAAACTGAATGCACTCATTGCAAGATGGCTGAAGGATCTGTGTTGGCACAACGAACAGTGCAAAATATCAGGGATTTTGTTAGAAACCGAGGAGTAACTGCAAAAAGGCAGTCACAGAAATGAAATCAGTGGAACCATGGATTTGTGTGTGCATGTTGGTCACCTTATGTTGGTCACAACCAGTTTTCAGTATTGGAGAGTATTGGTGAACAGAAAAGCTAATATGGGTTGATTTTTTTTTGTATTACAAAGACAAAGTTGTGTTCTCCTAGTTGTCTTTATAAAGACACCATCCTGTTTTATAAAACAGTTATCTTTCATAAATATTTCTTTTTAGGGTTAAGATATTTTAACAGGCTGGTGTAGGGTAATGTAAGTTCTTCGGTTGAATTTAATGTTCTTGTGTGTGTTTGCTCAGGATTAAGTGCATTTATTTTTGGTATTGGATGTGTGCATGCATTATGTGGGCAGTATTTCAACTGTAAGAGCACACTGTTAAAAATAAAATAACCTGTCCTGTCAATGCTGTGTTGTCAGGTAAGTGTATTTATGTTAATTTAAAAATGACATCACTGTCCAGACAGTGTTTTTCTCGTCCTCGTAATCCACACATTTGTCAAAAAGTGAAATGTCTGCTTAAACCACAATTGGTGCAGGGTCGTGTGTATGAAGTTCTGTTGTGTGTATCTGAACTCTGAAGTGACCCATATTTTTTTCAGATTTTTTAGAGTACTTTAATCTAACTCCCATTGCTCTAGGACCTTGGGAAAGTGTAGTCCATCTAAACCACCTTCGGACGTGTTTCGTGAAATTGTCCCTCTAAACCCTATAAACCCGTATGTGTGTGTGTGTGTGGGGGGGGGGGGGGCTGTATTAATCCAATACCCCAAAATTGCGCCTTAAATCCTCCCCTGCCTGTGAGTAACTCGCACCTTAAAGTGGTCTAACTTAAAGATCGTTTAGAACCGTGAATGCAAAAGACGCGGACTACAAGCAAAAATGGTACCGACAATTGATGATAGCCGACTTCCAATGACACGCAGAGTTAGAAACTTATGAAGCGATTAACTGTCAGCTGATGTGCTATTTTAACTATAGCAACGCTATTTTAACAGGGCAAGCGATACAGCCAGGCAGCGGATTTCACCTGATGACTGCGGAAAGACTCCGGTTTGTCGTGTGTGTGTGATAGCCATAGGCTGAAGAAAAATATCTACCAGTGTGTCTGTGTATCAGTATTACATTAAAGTTTGCTATGTTTAGCCACAGATAAACTCGCTACCAGTGTGGCGAACATGGTTCAGGAGCGGCTAGCTAGCCATGATGTTAAATTACCTTCAAGGAGCTGACGGCAGTTCTCTGACACATGCTGCTCTGTTAATATAATTTGCTGAAACAGCCTATCTAAGCTCATATTCGTAAAATCGGAGTCCTGCGAAGAGAAGTAGTATTTTGTCTGGAGAGAGGCTATCTGGAAGGTCTGCGCGTGCTTAGTTTTCCCTCAGAAATATTCCTGCCCAGCTGCCTGACAGTGTTCCATGGAAGCCTATAAGTAACGGAATTCTCTCCGTGCACTGAGGTTTGTTACGCAATTCTGAAATAGTACTGCTTGAGTACCTACGGTCGAATGTGTTTCTATGGCCTATACAGACGTTTTGCTGCTGCATGGGCTGTGTTGACCAACATATCTTAGATATTTGCATTTATATGACGCGGTTAGTAGATCTATTGGGTACAGGGCAGTGAAGAGTTAGGAAATTTCGGTAGACACCTACTCAGGTTCGTGATGGACGGTGCTTATATTTCGTTCCTGTGACTGCCCCAGATAGCAAAATAATTATGGCCCATATTTGGCCCAAAACAGTTTTGGCACGGCACATGGCCCTATTTTAGCCCAAAATAGAGAGTAGACCAGCCCTAAACCTGCCCAAAACCAACTATGGAACTCTAAAACTGGCCCCAAAAACTCCCAAATTCCACATTCCAGCCAAATAGTAGCGAAATGTTACCCAGAATGGAACCGTAACTATGCCAAATTATGATTTATTTATTTACGTACTTACTTACTTTATCCTAGCACTCTGTGATCATAAGGTTATATTATTATGTTAAATGAATTATGCCCTAGTGTCCTAGGCTCATAAGGTTTTATTGTTGAATGTATATAGTATGTGTCTATTTGTAGAAAAAAAGATTCAGTTTCACGGTAATTCATTTTTTATTAATTCATATTTATTTTTTTATTTATTCCTTTAAAAAAAAAAAATCCTATCCTTAGCTCAGGAAAACCAGTGCTTAATTGTTGCTGTGATGTCTGCATCTGTGGCAGTGACCCATGTGGGGTTTCTTCTCACAGCATCTAAAAGTGACAACACAGACAAAGAAAAAACAAACTGAATTACTCAATGTGTAGTGGTATTTAGGTAGATTTGCCTGCATGTTTCACCTGGTGTTTGCTTGAACGGTGATTGCTAGCTAATGGTGGCCATTTTTTTTACAGCAACATAAGTCTGTAAATGAAATATTTCAACTGAATAACATAACCAAATCTTACTGAGTATAAATGTAAGATTTACAATAATGTATTAAATGATGTAGTACCTTGTAGTAATCGGTAGTAGTAGTTTCCATTGTGGAATAGCTTCCGTTGTGATGTGGGGTTTTGCATTTTTGTTGTGGACTTTTGCGTTCGTGTTGTGGACTTTTCCATTCGTGCATTTTTGCTGGGGCTGCATGTAAAGCGCAATACACAATGAAATAAAATGACATTTTCCTCAAAACTTCTGAAACCTACAGTGTCATTCAACTCTCTTGCTGCTTGGTGTTTGTTAAATAAATTAACTGTACAGATAAATACAGATTACATAACAGCTATCCTCCTTGGCGAAATTAGACTTTTTCTCAAAACAAAAAAAAGGGGGGGGGGTGCAGTAGGCTCAGTAAGGGTTAGATGATTAATCGACATGTGACATGTCAATGACATGTCAGCGGCATGCAGAAGTGGCATGTCAATTGCTCGACATATGCATTGTGCATTTCTTTTTTACCATATGCTATATTCATTGCACCTGATTGTATTTTTAATCAATACAGCTTTTGCTGTAGCATCATTTCTGCCTTGCCAGAGGATGGTTACAATATGTCGATCATTCGAATCACATTTATGCAGTGTACAAGACTGTAGACGAGTGGCATGGGCCACCTGCAACAATACAGTACAGTTTTTGCTCCTATAGGCTCTATAAGGAGCTACAGACATTCAAACAAGTTATGAGTAGGCAATTAGGTTTTACATATTAAAAATGCCCTTCAATAGGAGTGGTAGAGTGCAGAGGTTTGTAGGGAACTATAAAGAGAGAGACAAGTCATGGGTAGGCAATTAAGCTTTATATACAAGGAATGCCCTCAATATTCGCAAGAAGCATCATCAACAAGCAAACAATGCCTTCAATAGAAGTGGTGCAGACACAGACATACAGACAGGTTGTGGGAAGATACACTGAAGTAGTAATGTTTCTTACTATACTTGTATGTGTGAATACTGAAGAGATACCTGATACAACTTGCCCTTATGTTATCCACAATAAATTCGCTCCATTGACTGTTTCCCTTTGTCTGTGCAATTTCTCTATAGGGAAAAAAGATGTACAGAAAAACAGAATATCACTGATATGCACTTCACTTAAAGACAAACCATTCAGAATGCACCACTGCTGGGATACATTACTTCAGGTATTAGAACTGATAGGGAACAGAGGAAAGTCCATAGTAATAAGAATTTAAAAAAAGAAAACTGGCAACTGAACGATCCTGCCAAACACTACAGATTTGTGTGGAGTACTAAGGGCCAGATCAGGTTCATTACTACAATATAATCAAGCAATATAACACTTGTGTTTGTGGGGTTGGTAATGGATATCCTCATGGCCCTGCAGGTAACCAAAGCCATGGAGGTATCGGACTTTTAATCTGAGAAAAGAGCCAAGTGAAAAAAATAGACGGGAAAAGAAAATAAATTAACCAAGTACAATAATATTCCATGAGTAGTACATGCTCACTTTAGTTGTTAGGGAAAACTTCATATGATGCAAAGATTTTTACCTCACCACTTGTGACAATGACTGCAATGTTTACATGCACAGCGTATACAGTTCTTTTAATCATAGTCAATATATGGTTGGTTTGTGGATGCATGAAAACAGCATGGCATAGATGGAACCTATGAACTGGGACAAAACTGAACCTTCAACTTCCTGAACATGGGATATTCCCTATGAAAGAAAACCAGTATTTTGTTGTAGCAGTGTCAAAAGCTCATTCATTTTGGGCTTCAAGATCTGAAGGTGCCCTCCAAATGTTATAACAAAGATGTAGTGCACATATCATAACACTGAGTAATATTAATCTGAAATTGTGAATTAATTTTGTTTCAAATGTTCTACACCACAGTACTGAGCAATGTAACTTACACACATCATCCAGTGACCTGGTTTCCAAGAAGGAAGGATTACAAAGTCCTTTGTGTTCAAGTCAGTCTACAGACAAATGCAGGAAATAGTTTTACAGAGGTAAAGGCATTTCTCAAAAGGCTCAGATATTCTTTCTATGAATTTTCATCTTAATTTCATATAAAACATCCTGAGGTGCAAAGCGGTGCCTTTAAGTGTTGGAGAAGTCAGTCATCTTCACTACTGTATATACATCCATTCATCCTGGACAACAAAATATCTTAAGTCTTCCCTCTTTTGCATCCCCTGTCAAAGTCTACGATGAATAATTGTTTTGGCACTTACAGGGAGGTGATCCATGGGATCTGCTGACATTGGGGGCAACCAGGTGACCGTGATGTAGCAGTCCGCAATGAAGACATCAATTTTGTAAAAGGTCAATATTATCAATAATAAAAAGGACACACGCATACACCTGACTTACAGTACTCTCCACTCCATGCATCTCCATACTCTACCTTTATGGACTTGACTTTATGGATTTTGCTTTCCACACATTGAATTCCACTCACCAATCCAGAACATAACATGGCACTGTTGTGCACCTTTACACTTTACCACTGCCCAACTGCACCCCGCCTTTGCTCAATTAGTACGATGTCCTTACATGTCCTTCAACCTGTAAAGGTTCTGCAAGTGTGCAGGAGCACATAAAAGCAATCAACAGGATTGCTCACCTGTTTGTGCTGTACAGTATTGAGCGGCTGGCTCCAACAAGACCTGGCAGGTCGAAATCTTCCTGCTGTTTCAGTGGTCTGTACTGCAGCCATTGGTGTGGGCTCTGTAACAGGTGGATTGGTCTCTGCAACAGAAACAAGTCACAGACAGACACAAGTCTATGCATTTGGTTGCAAGAGGAAGTTAATTCATACAAAAGCCTCTAAAGACAGTCAACCGACATTTGACATCTATATTTGCAGTTGGTGCCACGATGCTTGTAAGCAGAAAACCATTACATTAGCAGTCAATACATTTTTTCTGTTCATTAATGGCACAAATGAAAAGGGAAACTTATTTAGGCATAGGAGGATAAACTAACATTTCCTTCATTGTAAAACTGCAACTTCCCTGAAGGACCAATGTGTAAAGGCAAGTGTGACTAGGCTTGTATGGCCTGAGTGTATCTGTTATTGATTTTCACGTTGTGTATGTGAAAAAGCAAACACAGAGAGATCATGTAGTTATCCTCCTTCATCTGGCACAAAAAAATAATGGCTGGAGGCCAGTTCTCTGTTCAGCTGTTCTGCTACTGAGGAGTTGACTTGTACTGCCAGGTCAGGGACAATTTTCAGGCTTCTCAGGAGCTCCTCTGGACATTTCTGATTCATTTGGTGGAAACGGTCATATAAAGAATATCTTGCATTACTGTCCTTAACGGTGTAGCATTGAAAAGCAGTCACTGATGGATTCATTCACACAGACAGTCACAGATGTAAAGCCAATGCTCATCATTCATGGCACACTAACCTGGAGACACTTTCTTTTGCAGCAGCAATGTTCTCTGGAGTACTTTCACACAGGCGACCATCGTGTGGTCGTAAAAAGCATCAACCAGTCCTATTGTTCACATGCTGTGCTACACGTCCAGCTGTGTCAGAAATGAAAAAGGTTGGAGGATCTTTGATGGTGAGTAATGCATTACCATGGTCCCGAGCAGATCTGCTATGCTTCCAGTACCAGATACTCCAAGAGCAGAGCATGCTCTCACCAAGTCATCTCTATTCAGCTATAAGGGAAAAGACCAGTACAGTGGAACTGACTGTATTTTTACTCAAACATTTTTAAAATCTGAAATTAATATTAAAACCACGCACATGATCAGAATCCAGCACCCATGGACGAAGGGATAGTCGTGGACGAAAGATGTAGGCAGTTGATCCTTCTGTGAGAAACCTTACAACATCCCCTACTCTCACCCTTTTGCCAAGCCATGGTGTAAAGGAGGAGTATGTAAGAGGACTGGTATAGGGATTGGCAGCGGTGGTACCTTTGGAGAAAAGAAATCTTTAACAGTTTAATCATAATATCACAAATGAAGTCACCAAAAGCTTTACAACAATTCATACCAGTACAAAATCCTGATTCCACCAAGTGCTTCTCTAGTTATTGCCACCTGACATGCATATTGACCTCCATTTCCTCAGATATAATGTGGTCCTTATCGGGACACTTAAAGAGATGAACTAGAAGATGGTAATAAAGTATGCTGCAGAACAGTCACCACTATGTATTAGAATAATACTGTGATAGAATTCCATCCATCCTACCTGGCACATCAAATGCAGCCTTCCAGTTTGCATCAGCAACTAACACAGGACGGTTGGGGCCACTTCTGATGCAGAAGTATGAGTAATCATACTCCCTCATTGCACAGAAATACTGAAATGCTTTTCTGATTGTGTGGACAGGGAGGCTAAGCGATGAATGGGTCTCCATTGTATGGAGAAAGCAGCCAACTGCAATATGGATTCTATAGAGATATTTTATAAGCAACATTGCATGTGTGGTACCTGACATGCAGAATACCTAATTTACTGTCGGACTACGCCACTCCCTAGTCCGGTAAGTAACAGTTTACAGGAGGCATATATAAGAAATTCTAATTTATTACAAATTAGTATCGATACAATTAATCAAATGAATAAAAAAATCATTAGAATAATAAGGTCAGGTCAGCACACACAGCTCCCCTCTCAGGAGGCCCTGGTGAGAGGAAAAGAGACAGCAAACCCCACACCACACAAGCATGCAACACAGCAGGCACTGCACACACAAGATCTGTAAATATCACTATAATATACCACACCGTGTTAAGAGATTACCAATACACACCAAGATAGTACCCCCTCAGTGTGGACCCCCAAAAGAAAGGAAGCGGTGGCCAGGTGCGGATTGTAGACACACAACCTACACAGGGACAAGGAGAGAACAGCCAGCTCCCAACGCCACATTGAACAGAGTTCTACAAGACTACAAGTAAAACTACAAGACTACAAGATGTTATCCAGGCAGGGACACCCAGGACAGATAAAGGATAACAATTAAAGGACAAACAAAACAACCAAACAAAAGAAACAAAATCAAACAAACTAAATAAATCCCAAGAGAAGCTTGGAAACTAACAGTAAAACAGTGGCTGGCCTGGTCCCTTTGCAAAAGAAACAACACATATCAAATCCTTATTTCATTCATAGCACACAAATGAAAAACACAAGTACAATAAATGCAGGCCTACTTCAATACCTCAATATTCCCCACACAGTAGCACAGGAAGATACTGGAACATTCCAGTGCTATAGATACAAAGAGGCATAATCAGTATATTTTAAATATCAATATAAAACAATTGAGAAAGTCATAAATATAAAATGAATTACCCGAACATCAATGTCTGTAGCTCAGCTACTCAACAGGAGGTCAAAACTCTAAAATATCAGGCAGGCACCTCTGTGTCCTCCATGAAGTGGGAAACACATGTCCTTGCAATCATCCTGATAAAAATAAAACAAGTACAAGCATTCAGTTCTTATAAATTAAAACATCCAAACTCATTTCCGTTACCTGCATGATGGATGAGCCCAGTCACAGTGGCAAATGGCAGCAGCAAGAGAGAGTGATCTCAAGAAAGCCCAAACTTTATAACTTCCCAGTTGGTCATGTGACCTGCCTCACAGGCAGCCACACAAACCAAACTGAATTGCCAATACAGACAACCACCCAACACAAGAAATGACAGATCCCCACACATGTGAGGCAATTGAAATATGAATTTCAAACTAAGGTTACACTAGTGTTCACATGGCTACATGACTTGACCCCAACGAGGAAGTGTTGTTATTATGTTCTAATCAGAGTGCGATTTGTACCTGGTTTTTACCTCTGCTGAATGAATTTTATCCTTGGGGGGATAAAACCCCGTCAATAATAAAAAAAAAACGATTGACATTGAAATCAGGCTGTGACAGTTTCTTACAGAGCTATAATCTACATTGTTGGTAGCCTACTAACTTTCAACCTGACCCGAATTGTCGGTAATCTCGTTGTTCGCGAACATCCCCATCCACATAAATACACTGTTTCTGCATTCTACGAAGAACTAATGAAAAACGAGGGGAAATGAAACGCGTTCCTACTTCACAGGACAAGCACAAAAAAAGACATCCAACTAAGTCATACATCGCTGTTATTGGTGTCACACTCTGAACCTTTTTATGCTGTCGCACTATGGACTTTTTTGTTTTCACCACTAGATGTCACCCTCATGAGCTGTCCCTATGTTTTGTTAATTTTCCATTGTGTCCTAGGTTGATTACACTCACCTGCACGCGGTTACACTGGTCATGTGCCTGCCTTGTTTTCCAATTACTCACGAGTATTTTAGCCCTGGGTTTCTCTTCACTCTTTGCTGAGTCCTCAAGGAGTAACACCTTAAGGTAACTTTGGTCCTTGCTATTGTGCTAACTAATTTGTTCTTGAGAATCTAGCCCTTGGATGTCCTTTGTGTCTGACTACCTGTTTTGCCTTATGGAATACTTTTTGCCTTTGGCCTGTAATTTGGAATTGTCCTTGGATTACTTACCTCATTGTTTCATCTTTTGGATCTTCTGAGCTTTTGTATTTTTTCCCTTGTTTGGATTAAAACCTTTGCAACTAAAGACTTTCCTCTGTCTGCGACTGAGTCAAATCACTGCTTGGTGGGTTAGTGGGATAGTCTACAGACTGTCACCCAGGAGACCTCGGTTCAAAACCCGAGTGTAACAATTGTTCGTTCTCTGCGCAGAGGTTCGCAGAGATGTGGATAAAAGAAGGACGACACGCTGCAGATGACGCGCCAACAGGAAATCCGAAAAGGCTACATGAAATCCGACATCAGAGCAAACTGTTTATTTAGTTTTATAATTAGTTACTTTGACATAACATGTGAAATCATATTTTATGACATGTGAAGTCATTATTGTTACGTTTTACAGACCGATCCCATTAGGCTAATGTTCCTCTGCCAATCCTCTGACATGTTCTGAAGCCCAAATAAGCCATCACATCGTGGCCGGCACAGAAAATGAAATGTTTCATGTCTTTTTAAGTTTGCATTGAAGATGAATGCTCATCTGTTCATAATTTAGGCACATAGGGTCTACCATTAAACTAAAAAAGAATTAAACCTGTTGATTGCTTATTTTTTCATGATTAAAAAACAACAACAAAAAACAAATTTTGACAAATCGCACCCTGGTTGTAATTGTGGAATCCTGATTGACAGCCAAGTGGCAAACAGGTCACTCTTTAACATAAACTTGTATATGTGTGAAAACATTCAACCATATATTAAATTTCAAAATAAATGAAAAGTGCAGAGACATAGAAAAACAGAAAAGGCCATTTCAAACCTAATTGCAATTAATGGTAGACATAAAAACAGAAGACACAGTACTGACTAGTACTGTGTAAATGTAATACAGTATTACATTTACATTACTGTTACATGCCAGTCTAGGGGTACAAACATGTAACAAAGGAGAGAGATGGCGAATCTCTCCCAAAATGACGGATCAAAAAGATAACTTAAGTATTTATGAAGAAAAATAGTTAACATATAAAAATAGAAAAAGAAAAGAAACAATGAGAGAAAAGAAATGATGGCTCACAATTAAAACGACAAACGATATTAAAAGTAACGGAGGAAAACATAAGACAAAAGTAGGCCCAAACAAAAACCCGATGGCAAGACCATGCCAGCCTCTCACACCGGCCACCGGCACTGACAGCAGAGATGTGACTGGGCGGAGTGTTGCAAATGGGGAAGAGCACAGTGTAGCAGCCCCCAGAATGGGGACAGCGCCCCTTTTATATGGTGAAGCACCCAATCAGCAATGGCAGGGAGAAAATTGGTAATAAACCAATCTGCAACCAGGACATCCTACACACAATACACAGACACAAAGACAGACAGAACAAAGCAAAAGCGCAAGACACACCGGGACATAAGAATTACATCTATCTGACCTTTTCATTCATGCTAGAGGGTAGATGTTTCATTACAGTCAATGATATCAGCGAAATGGCTACCAACTGCCAAATGAGAAAGACATTACAATATGCAACTGTCAATTCATTATGCAAAAACAAACTTTCGGTAAACCCGTGGAAATCGTGAATACATGTTACCATGTCATGCCAGTGACATGGTAGTGACTTCCGGTGTCATGCCAGTGATGTGTCATTGACATGGGTCACATTGACATGCCACTTTCGCTTGCCACAGAGCATTGACATGCTACTTCCACATGCCAGTGACATGTCATTGACATGTGTCACATGTTGATTAATCATCTAACCCCCTCTCAGTAGGCTTCAAGTTTGCAGACACTTGCCAAATGAAACTTTTAAGCAATGGACTTTGTGTTTTTGAAATAATAAGCAAATGGAATGTCATAGGGCATAGGGCGCTGGAAACGGTAGGCCTTATCTATTATTTCTTGCAACTGTTCTAACTTGCATTACAGTATAGACTAAATACAACTAGGCCTACCTATCTCACTATTGCTAATAGATTAGGCTATTTTTTGGTCATTTTTTTACTGCTGAATGACTGGCCCAAAGAGCGTTTTCTCTTCTTCTGCGATTCATAGCGCAATTTTGAACAAGTTTACTCCCACACATTACGCTATCAAAACACAAATCTACTGTTTCATATCAGCCTAAAATTATGCCTAACAGCCTACCAAGCTGTTTGCTTGCCTTTGTATGAAGTTGACCCACATCCTAAGCCAATAGTACATTTTCAATTCTCAATCTGATTTTGGGCATTATACTGAATTGATTTTGTTTATCTAGGCTAGTATTTTTTAGCATTGTTACAAGGGCATAGGAACAAATGTCATATGGATATGAGTGTACATTCTATAAAAATATGATTAGTCTAGCTGAAATATGCTGGTTTTAGAATTTTGTCTACTTTGTGCAGTGACGGTACAATCCTCAAATCAATTTGAATTCTTTTGGTTAAGAAATACAATAAACATGTACTGAATTGCATTCTATTTTGCCATAATACTTCAGTCTCAAAATTCAAATGGCAATTCATTTGGCATTTTAACTTTCAAAATGCAGTTTTGTTGAAATTACAGTGTGAAAAGCCAAGAGTCAATTTCTGATTTCTTTAATCACCCATTTTACCATTAAAATCAAACATGGTGCTGTACATCCCATAAACAATCCCAGCATCCCTCGACCCCATTGTAGTAACAATAACAACACTATTAGTTGTATAATAGAACAAATGTACCACTAGTGTAAAGATACTAGGTGTAAGAAAATATGATAATAACAATATGTTGAATTCTGTATATATATGTCAGTGTCCACTACATGCATCCCCCCAGAATTCACCATAACAAACAAAGAACAAAAATCAGAGTGAAGGTTATCAAAGAGCGGAACTTCTCTTAACCGGAAAGTGTGTCAAAACACCTCCATCAGAAACCTTAGAGGCACATAAAAATATTTATCACCTGCCACTAGGATTTGGAACGGGCCATCACAGGAATGAAAACATACGCTGCTGACTGCTGGCGTGGGTGAGTGTTGGAATGTGGAAGGCGAAGTAGGGACTGGGGCAAATGTTTTGGCATGAAACAGGGTCCATTGGTGAGCAGTGGACCAGGGAGAAAAGTCCCCTGGAACCCGCCATACATAGGCTCTGCCAATGAGGACTGAAGGTCTTCTTTTGGAGCAGTCTCAGGAGCCTGTCTACACAAGTGGAGAGCAGCATTCATAGCTCACACAGTCTAGCCTGAGTTAGCCTGAGGATGATTTGGAGTGGTATGGTGCAGCTTCATGCCCAGGCTGTCTGCGACAGCCTTTCATATCTCCGAGATGAACTGCAAGCCTCGGTCGGAGGAGAGGTCGGACGGAGTGCCAAAATGGGTGATCCAGGTCCCAATGAATGCCCTGGCAATCTGGGACAGCCTCCAGCCATCAAGTAGCTCAGTCCACCATGGTAGGTGAAACTGAAAGAGGAGGGCAAGGGCCCCACCAAATCCACAATGACATGGTCAAATCTCCACTTTGGCATAGGGAAGTGTGCCAGATGCACTTTGGTGTGGCAATGGACTTTTGGACGTTGGCAGTCCACACAGGAATCTGCGCAGTCACAGACATCTTTCTTCAGTCTCCGTTGAACAAACTTGGCCGCCACTAGCCATTGGGATGGTTTCCTACCTGGATGGGAGCGGCCATGTACAGTGTTAAACAACGCCTCCATGATGTGGGAACAAAAGGCCCTGGCTGTCCTATGGAGATGTCACAGAGGAGAGTGATGCCACCATCACCGAAAGTGACCTCAGACAACTGCAGTCCAGTAGTGGCAGCTCATAATGCTTGTATGTCCGGGTCAGTGGCCTGGTCTACAGCCATGTGATTGTAGTCGAGCCCCAGTTTGACAGCACCAGTGATGGCGCTTGAAAGGCAATCTGCAACCCAGTGTGATGCTCCATTCCCTGTTTGGCATCAGTAGAGAAGATGGGCTGTGTTAGTGCCGGAAACTCTACTAGCAGCCGAAGGAAATCATCTGTCGGGGAGAGCACACTAGAAAGTCTGGACAAGTCTAAACCACTGAGAGCACAAGAGAATGAACAAATGGTAGTGGCATCGATCAAGCAACAGTTCTTGACATCCACCAGTAGCCTGTAAATGCATAAAATAATCTGCACCAAGCAGTGGAACTGCCACCTTGGCCATGATAAAGTCCCGGGTAAACTGCAGGCTGCTGAAACACAGTTTGTAAGTATTTGTATGTTCACAGGTGCATATAGGGTGCTGGAAAAATGTGCACCAGCGTCACACAGAAAACAGTGCCCGGAGATGGTGTCCTGCCGGTAGGGCCAATACTCATGGCCACTACTGAGCGTCAGCCCTGACATTTTCTGTCCCTCCAAATCTGCAATGGTGAGCAGCAATGCTTGAATCTGGCTCATGATGCTCAGTTTGTGTTTTAATGGGTGATGGGACTCAAACAGTAGGTATTAGTCAGCATGTGTGTGTTTGACCTCTTGACCTCAAAGGAATAACACCTAGCCATTGATTTAGATATGTAGATGACATTTGGTGCGAGCCAAGAAGTGGATACCTTCACTAAACATATCAACTCAGTCACCAGCCACATCAAGTTCACCTGGGGAGACAGGGGAGACCTCAACAATGTGGTTTATGCAGTACAATGCAGTGAGGAATGCCCAGATCTGTATATTGGGGAAACTAAACAACCACTCCACAAACACATGGCCCAACACAGGAGGCCGACTGGATCCTGTGATCATTCCATCCCAGGAAGTTTAGCTGCTTATTACCATCAGAGCAGTTAACACTCTCTGGATCCTATGATTATAATGACCAATTCAACTGCAATTCATGCATTGACTTATGCTAATTATGTCAATGAGTGACTCATGAGCCATTGTCACAAGATGGGAGGTGTGGGCTACAAATATATCTCCTGGTCTTTCCATCACTAGGCCTGAACTGAAGAAGCCTTTTGGATGAAAGGTGAAATGTCATCAAGCTCCAAAAAGAAATCCAGTTGCATATAACACCTTGAATATTTGGCAAAATGTCACCCTGAAAACATTTTGGGTTACTTTGGGTAAAATATTTTGCCACAGTTTTGAGGCATCTTTATTCAAATGGATCCCACCATGGAAGTATAACACCTTGAGTGACTGACAGATTGCATACTGAATTGCCATTTGAATTTTGCAACACAAAGAGCGTGGCAAATTGCTATGCAGGGGGCGCCATTTCTTTTCTGTTTGAATTGTCAGTTTTGCCAAATATGTTTTCAAAATGCAATCCTACATTGATAGATTTCAAAAGATATAATAAAGATATTTCACAAAATATGTCAAAAGTCTGACATGGGCTCAACTGGTCCTGTGGTAACATTTAAGCTCAGGGATGTTCTAAATAAGCCTACATAATATTTTGATTAAATACAGCAATACATCAATTTAGTAACATGTTAAATAGATAGATAAAAACTACACATAGGTCTGCTCAGGTGAAGTCCTAACCCTCATTTATGTTGGACTTAAAGGGACTGTGAAAAGGCACAGACACAGTTACCTCTAGACTGAATCATAACCTTTTTACAGTTGTCCTTTCTTTAATTCTGTTATTGTTTTATTTCCTCTTATTTCCTTCTTTCTATCTGTCTCTCTTAATGTGTTCATTTCTTCATTGAAAGCCTAAACTTTGCAGGCCTAACTTTTATTAAGATGCACACCTATAAATGGTGCTTTGACTGAGGATGATCTATTCAGTCTGATGGTAGCACTTTTAGCTCCAGCCTAGCATAGATCATTTTATCAGATTATACCATTAGCATCTTGCTCAAAAGTGATACAGATACAAATGGGAAAAAGAATTTGGTGAACCAATCCTAAATTTACGGGATAACGCTCTCCGATTCCTGTTCTTACAGTGCAAGACACTGTTTTATTCCATTTAAAGTTATATATATATATATATATGCTTCACTTTTCAAAGGAAAAGTGACATAATACGTACCTAAAATTCATACGTACGTAAAATTATTGCCCGTGTGTGGTAATACAACTCATGAAAACTGATCATCCAGATCCCGTTCTCATCATTCTTGTAACGTACAGACTGAGACCCAAATGCAGATCCGTGAAAATATTTATTTACAGTGTTCAAAAATACAAAGGGAAAAGCTCAGAAGATCGAAAACCAAAAGGCACAAGTAATCCAACAAAAAATCCAAAACTGGGTTAGGGGAAAAAACACACAAAAGATCAATCATCCAAAACGTAACTAGAAATCCAAATGTATCCAAAAGGGAAAAAGCAAAACAGTGATAACGCAAACAGGCACAGGAAAACAGGCTTTAGCAGACAGATACATAACTCAGAACTCTCGGAACACGGTCAGACAATCAGACAAAGAGCAGAGGGAAAACTGGGGTATATATAGGGAAGGGGAGCACTCTAGCAAACAAGAAACAGGTGAACTCATTACAGGGAATGGGATCATGGGTTACAGGTGCAGGGCAGGGGAGGAGAAAGGGGCAGGACACACAACACAGAGGTTGCAGTGCATTGATAGTCCAGTGGGTGGCCGGAGTCGCAAGGAGCAGGATCATGACAATTCTTGGTGTATCTGAAACCTTCAAGACATTCTCCAAAGTGCAATGCACAGCTGATTCTAACATTATGGAACAGGGTTAATGTGTCCACATCAAGGATGTGGGATGCGAGGGTCTGTTTTATTTGTTTTATCTATTTTGTTTTATGATTGTACAATATCCTCTTACATTTTGTGAACAATACCTTTCTGCTTAATTACATATTTAATTTTTTTATGGTCTTATAAACACATCAGCAAACAAAAATAGCCTGAAAGATATCAATGAATATCTGTATTAAAAACCTCAATAAAAAATACATATGAAAAAACTTTTCTGCTAAACTGCAGACTGCACCTTTAAATGCAATTTTGTTAGGGTGAAGACTTCACTCTCCTGAACAAAGTCTAAAGTTTTTTTCTTAAACAAACATTAGCTTGCATGCCAACATGACCATTGAACCATTTGCTTCATTGCTTACTTTAGGCATGATGGCAAGCCAAGTTATATAGTGCACACCAGTGTTATTGGCACCCCTGGTCTAAAATCTTCATGTTAGTTGAAAGACAAAAATCAGTCAGGTCTTTTCAAAGACATGTCGACATCGACCATATAGGCCTATACTGTTTTACAGGATATGATCTTGCATGAATACTGTACTGCCTTTTGAGTTAATGTTTTGATTTCTTACAAGGCCTGTGCTTTTTTAATATTTCAATTCAATTCAATTCAGTTGTATTTATACAGCGCCTTTTACAATAGTATTGTCTCATGGCACTTTACAGAAGGAGCACCCAAGAGCAACAGGGGCAAGGAAAGAACTCCCTTATGTTTAGTTAGTCTAGGAAGAAACCTTGGGCAGATCCACCACTCAAGGGGCTAACCCAACTGCCAGGGGTCATGCAGGAAAATTACAATCAGTAGTCACCATGATACACTACAAGTTCAACTCAAGGAGTAAGATGGGTCTTGGGGGTAACAATAAGGGTCCATTTGACAGTGCCATTGTGAGGGGGGTCAGTCACAAAGCCTCAGGGAGGGGAAGTCGATCCTGGCACGAGTGTCTAGGAAGGGCCTTTATGATGGAGAGTCAGTCCTGGCATGGGACTCCCATAGTGTTGGTTGCAGTCCACTCAGGAAGGGAGGGTGAGAGGAGTATGAATAGACAGAGCTTGACCCTTGTTTTTATTGTCATTACAGGAACATCAGCAGAGACAGATCTGAATGTTGAATGTGTGGTAGGCATAGAACAACAACAGCCATCGCACAGGAGTTTTCAGACTCAGTGGGAAGACCTGTCCCACTGCGACCACAGCTACACTAAACAGTTAGGCACAGAAAACACACAGATGAGTACAGATCCAAACACAACTGATAACATGGCTCAGTGTGAAGACTTCAGCTACTTCATGCTTCAGAATGATACTTACTGTTTTCTCTACAATGGGATATCACTTCAAACATTCAACACTCTTGTTTAACATAAAGTAGTTTTAAAAATAAGGGCTTTGCTCTGTCATTGTGGGACCAAGTCCTTATGACCTTAATGAAACTGAAGCTAAACAGAGTGATCGCAGATATAGGCAGGCAATCTCAAGTGTCGCAGAGTTGCTAGTGGACTGATTTCTTGAATCGACCAGAGAAAGTGTTGCATCCTCTCATTGTATGGCTTCCAAAGCAAACCATTCAGGCTATTATGTCAACATTATTCCAACAGAACTTCCCAAATGTCAGCAAGAGTCCCCATTGACTGCAGCAAGAGTTTGCTACAGCTGGATTCAAGGGAGAGTCATACAGCCATTACAACGGACACAACACTATCAAGTACTTAGTCGCTGTTGCTCCATGTGGTTTAATCATAATTTCACCAGGATAGGAAGGGTTTATTACCATGGATTCGGGCATCCTTCATTACTTGTTGCCAGGAGATGAAGTGACTGGGCGTTTTTAATCAGGGATTTGTTTTTTGAGAGAAGAGTTAAGTTGGTTCTGCCAGCTTTCACCACTCATTTGTTCATCATTTGAGTGATGAACAGATCACTGCCACAAGGAGAATTGCGAATGTATGGATTCGTGTAGAGTGAGCAATCGGGCGTTTGAAAGTGTACAAGATCTTGTCTCAGGTTGTGCCCATAAACATGACATCAAAAATGGACAAAATCTGTGCTGCCCTGATCTCATTTGTGAGGATACTTGATTTTACACACACGCACACACACATGGTCACATTACACTTTCATACATTGTAGTTTATGTATGTAGTGCTCTTTTAATGAGATGAAACTGGTTGGTTATTAACAATATTCTGTAAAATAGTATGCAACTTTTGAATTGATTATTAATACCTTGTAATGTAGTTGCATGATATCAATTGATTATTAACATCTCCGATATTTTGTAAAATAGTATGAAGCTAATTGATTGTTAACAATATTTTGTAATGTGAAAATACATTAATAACCATATTTTGTGCTGATATGAAACTGATTGGACATTAACATTAGTATTGGACATTAGTATAATATGAAAGTAAATGCAAAATGTATTAGCAAAATCTTATGTGAGTACATAAAATGTATTGATTATTAACAATATCTTGTAATGTAGAAATGCTGTATATTTTGAATATTTGGAAATATTCAAAGAAAACGAATTGTTAGTAAGAGCTTGATGTTCATATGACCGCACTTTGTTGTGAACAGCACATTGTGATGTTATGTGATGCTAATAAAGTGCTCTAATGTATGACACTTTCTATGACTTCTTCACAATGTCTATATATCTCCCATCCAGACTGAGTTTTGGCCAACAAACTCATGTTTGCATTTTGTAGGTCTACATAAGCTCTGCACTCCATATTAATTTCTTTGCAGGTTAGGCCTATTATTTACGACGTTAAGGCCATGTGGCCGAAACGGAAATAAATAATAAGTAGGCAAGGTCTAGTCGGCAAAGAAATTAATCAGTGTGCATCCTTTCTTTATTAATGACAGGTTTCCAGCATGAGCCTGGAGCTGCATGAGAACTTGAGGCAAAAGATATGTCCATTCACACAAATTGGTCATCCAAAGCTCATGGTGTGCCCTAATAGCGAATACTCCCTTTGTATTGAATGCAGGATAGGTCTCTAGCGCTAATGAGTATAGGAAGAACCACTTTCACTTTTAAACAGAGCAATATCCAAGCCAGAGTAAAATCAGGTACACCACAAATTGCTTTGAAAGAAAGTTAATTTCTTTCAACTATCCAAACTGCTCTAAAGTCCATAGCTTCCTGTAATTGTTAGAAATAGCCCAAAGCGAAATTAGTCCTATATGCACTATCAATGTAAGTTATAGTACTGGTGACAGTATGCCAGGGGTTTCTCAAGTACAAAGTTCACATAGACAAGAAAAGGCTAAGGAAAAAAAAGATGAGGGAGATGATTGTATATTATTGCTTTCTTATACACAATAATAAAAATAATCACAAATTCATTTTTAACACTATATCCCATCTAACAAAAAGTAGGAATGAGGTGACCCAGTCCATTCCAGTAACTCTAAGCAGCAATGACTTAATTGACTTTTTAATGACAACATTGAATCTATTAGACTTAAAATAATTAACTATAAAATTATCATTGTTTAAAAGAAATGAAGGCTGTTTTATGAAATTAAATCAAATTGGAAATAACCTGTGGTTAAGCATGAAAGTGATATGAGGAAGACTATTGCAAGACTGATGTCATTTATCAGAAAATTACTAATAGTGAAGTACACACAGTAGCTAAAATCTAACACTTTAGATAATAATGTAAAGCACCTGAAAATCCAAAGATAATTAACTATTATTTCTATTTTTTAATAGAATGACTAAGGGAAACTTCCACCAATATAAAATGACCTGGAGCCCTAGTTAAAGTCTTCAATGACCTCCTTACCTCATCTGATAATGGATATTTATCAATATTAATCCTACTGGATCTTAGTGCTGCCTTTGACACTATTGACCGTGGTGTCCTACTACACAGGCTTGAACACATGATAGGCATCAAAGACTCTGCATTAGCCTGGTTCAAATCGTACCTCTCTAGTCACTACTAGTTTGTACATGCTCATAATGAGTCATCATCCCACACCAAAGTAAAATTTGGTTTACCCCAAGGCTCAGTGCTATTATTCTCCCGGTTGTTATTCTCCCTGTACATGTTACCTTTAGGATCTGTTGTAAGGAAACATGCCATTACTTTCCACTCCTATGCTGATGATGCCCAGCTTTACCTTTACATGAAGCCTAATGACTATATGCCAATAACTAAACGTGCCTGCCTCCAAGACATTCAAATCTGGATGACTAATAATTTACTATGTTTAAAGTCTGACAAAACTGAAGTCATGATAATTGGCTCTAAACAGCTGAACAACATTCTACCTCTTCACCAAAACTTACTCAGTGGCCTTTCACTGTCATGTAACACAAAAGTTAAAGACCTCGGGTTAATTATTGTCATGTAAATGAAATGTAATGTAAAACACATTTTAAAAACATCTTTTTTCCACCTATGAAATATTGCTAAGGTTAGAAAGTTCCTATCCTTTGAGGATGAAAGCGTCTGCTAAATACCTAAATGTAAATATAATGATTGCCCAACCAGGAAAAACAGGACAACAGACCTCCTGTATGCAAACATCAGAGTTCCATACAGCGCCATCCCGCTACCACCACATGTACAAGCCTCAAGTACAGAGACTACCAGCTACCACACACACCTTCAGGGAGTGGATGCCAGAAGCTGAGGAGACCTTGAGAGAATCCACTGAATCCACTGCTTTGAATCCACTGACTGGAGTGTGCTACAGGATGGTGTGGATGTAGATGAGGTCACACAATGCCCAACCTTAATTTCTGTATGGACGTTGTAGTTCACACTAAGACTGCGATGCTTCCCTAATAATAAACCTCGGGTTACTAGTCATGTCAAAAAACTTCTTAATAATAATAAGGCCGCGTTTAAGAATGGTGATTTGATGGAGCTGAAGCACATTCAGAGGGAGCTAAAAGAACGCAAAGGAAACATATGGAAGGAAGGTGAAAGGAAACTGCAGGACAATAATATGAAGGAGGTCTGGCTGGGAGTGCGCAACATTATTGGATGTGGGGGAAAATGGCAAGGCAGATGGTGATCTAGACAGAGCTAATCAGCTGAATCATTTCTATAACAGATTCAACAGCTCTGCTGCTTCTGTTCCTGCCACTGTCACCAACAGTTCACCTCTCCCGCCTGCCTCTGATAAGGACTGCACATCCTGCCCGACAACACCTCCCCCCTTAAACTGTGACTTTCCAATACACTTTACCCTGACTACTCCTCCCCCGTCCACAGCAGACTACACAATCAACACCTCCACATCCCCCCCACCAAATGAGGACACTACACTCCGCCTCCCCTCCCCCACATTTGTTATCAGACTCAACATGCCCACCCCCCATTGTCACTGCTGACCAGGTTAGAGGAGCGATTAGAGGACTCAAGCCCAAGGCTGCGGGCCCTGATGGTGGAGGGTTAGGGGAGCCTCTTCAACAACACACAAACACACCTCTGCTGTTGCCCCCAGTTGCGAGGCATGGTGGCCACTGACCATCCCTGCAGTGCTGCTGGGTTGCCATGCATCATACTCCTCTCACCCTCCCCTCCTGAGTGGAATACAACCAAAACTACGGGAGGCCCATGTCAGGACCAAGTCTCCATCACAGAGGCACTTCCTAGACGCCCATGCTAGGCCCGGCTCCCCTTCCTTGAGGCTTTGTGATTAACCCCCCCCCTCACAATGGCACTGTCAAATGGACCCTTATTGTTACCCCCATGACCCATCTCACTCCTTTGAGTTTGACACTATGTCTATGTCACTATGTCACTATTGAATATTTTAATTTGTAATTTGACAATCCAGAGACCACCCATGCAGGATCTTCTCATGCTCATGAACACTTTTAGTCTAACACAGCATGTATAGGTGCCAACACACTCACATAGACACACGCTAGATCTTGTCATTACAAAAGGTCTCAATGTCTCTACTACTGTTATGGACTTGGCTGTCTCAGATCATTTTTGACATGTGTATGTCCCCTTACCTTCAAAATTGGTCTAGGACTGTAGGAAATAGAGTCAAATAATAACACCATCGCCTTTTTCGAACAAGCGCTCTCACAGAATCTCAAGCATCGGATGACCTGATGAATAGCTTGAATGAATAGCTTGTCTCCATGGAGACAAAATCCAATGGTTAAACTGCTAAAAAGGAAATGCAGGGAAACCGAGAGAAAATGACACGTTCAAACGCTTATATAATTATGAAATTTGCAAGGCAAGGCAAGCCTTCAAAAATATCCAAAAACATAAAAATCCAAAGGAGACACAAGGCAGAAGGCAAAAGCAAATCCTCTTGACAGGAGGTCCAAAAAACTCAAAAGACAGGGAGCAGACAAGACAGACAGGACAATAAAACAGTTTCAAATTCAGATAACGCACTGAGCCTGATTACAACAGGAAGTCAGAAAACGATCAGAGACAGAACAAAGGAACCATGAAACCACCGAAACCACCTCCACCGGCAGTCCGTGCATTTTAAAAACATGTGTGACCATTAAACTGGCGGAAGGCAGTTTGGGAAGGGGGATAAAATGGACTGACTTAGAGAACCGGTCTACCACAATCAGGATGGTGGTGTTGCCATCCGAGACAGGTAAACTGGTAACAAAGTCTATGGAGATGTGGGACCAGGGCCTCTTGGGGATGAATAAGGTTTTTAACAGACCTGAGGGAGGCTGGGTAGACCTCTTGTTCGACCTTGAACCTTTTGGACATCCTCCCCCAAGAAGGGCCACCAGAAACGTTGTTTGATAAACGACAGGGTGCGTCGGACTCCAGGGTGGCAGGAGAGGCGGGATGAGTGGCCCCACTGCAACACCTGTGGGCGAACAGAGACTGGGACATACAAACAATTATTAGGACAATGGCGGCCCAGGGGATTGGGCACTGCAGACCTGGGTCTCAATGTCCAACATGGCAGCCCCAACGAGACAGCGCTCAGGGAGAATGGTGGTACGGACAGGGGGATTCTCCAAGCTGCTGAAGATATGGGAGAGGGTGTCCGGCTTACCATTCTTTGACCGATAGGTGAGGGTGAAGTTGAACCGAGAGAAAAAAAGGGACGAGCGAGCCTGGCGGGCCCTCCAACCAGTGCCTCCACTCCTCCAAAGCCAGCTTCACCGCCAAGAGTTCTCGGCTCCCAATGTCGTAGTTGGCCTCTGTTGGAGAGAGGCGGTGAGAGAAGAAGGCACACGGGTGGATCTTGTGGTCCTCGGGGGATTGCTGGGAGAGGACAGCCCCTACGCCCACATCAGAAGCATCCACCTCCACGATGAACTGTCTGCTGGGATCGGGTTGCATGAGGATGGGAGCAGAGGTAAAACAAGCCTTCAGGGACTGGAAGGCCTCCTCTGCCGCTGCGGAACACTGGAATTTGGTGGCAGAGGACATGAGGGCCGTCAGGGGAGCAGCCAGCGTGCTGTAGTTTCTGATGAATCGCCTATAAAAGTTGGCAAAGCCGAGGAACTGCTGCAACTCCCTGCGTGTCGATGGTTTGGGCCACTCAACCACAGCACACATCTTGCTGGAGTCCATTTGCCGAGAAAATAGGTATTAGGTATTTTGGTGGAATTCACATTTCTCCGCTTTTACGAAGAGACGATTCTCCAGGAGACGCTGAAGGACTTTACAGACATGGGAAATATGTTCAGGCAGGGACTTGGAAAAAATAAGGACATCGTCTAAATAAACAAAAATGAACTTATTTAACATGTCCCTAAGGACATCATTAACTAAGGCCTGAAAAACGCTAGGGGCGTTGGTTAAACCAAAAGGGAGATACTCATAATGACCTGACGGGGTGTTAAAAGCGCTCTTCCACTCATCTCCCTCTCGGATTCGGACCAGGTGGTAGGCGTTGCGGAGGTCCAGTTTGCTGAACACTGTAGCACCTTGTAGCATCTCGAAGGTGGCGGACATGAGAGGAAGGGGGTAGCGGTTCCGCACCGTGATCTGATTTAACCCCCAGTAGTCAATGCAGGGACAAAGGGAGCCGTCCTTCTTGCCGACAAAGAAAAAGCTGGCCCCTGCTGGCGAGGAGGAAGGGCGAATTATGCCTGCTGGCAATGACTCCGAGATGTATTTGTTCATGGCCTTGGTCTCGGGTTGGGAGAGTAAAGACGGGCAGGAGGTCTATGGCGCAGTCATAGGGTCGGTGAGGGGGTAGGGAAGGGGCCCGGGATTTGCTGAAGACTGCTTTAAGGTCCTGGTATTCTGGAGGGACGGTGGACAGATCAGGGAATTCCTCGGGAGGTTCCGGGCTATGGGGCTTGAAGGACGTGGCGGAACATAGGCACTGGGAGTGGCAATAAGGGCTCCATCCAATGATGTTATTATTGGTCCAGTCAATGAGGGGGTTATGTTTAACCAGCCAGGGCTTGCCTAGGATAAGGGGAACTTGGGGAGAATCGATAAGGCAGAAAGTGATTGACTCTCTATGATTACCAGAGAGGGAGAGGCTAAGAGGAGAGGTGGTGTGGGAAATCCTCAATGAGTCAATGAAGCTCCCCTCAGCTCCAGAGTCAATTAATACCTGACGTCTGACGTTGTCGGCCCCACTCCAGTACCGCAGGGAACAGGTTGCGAGGAGAAGGTGATGGGGGAGTAATCGGGGTCACGCTCACCAGTACTCCCCGCCCTACTGGTGAGAGCTGCCTTTTAGCGGGCAGCTTGAAACTAAGTGACCCTGCTGACCACAGTACAGACAGGCGCCAGAGCGAATTCTGTTCAGCCTCTCCAGTCTGCTGTCGGACGCGGTGCCCTTGCCCCAGCGGACCCCCTAGGTGATCTGGCAGGTGGTCTGTCACCAAAGCGTTGTCTCCAACGGGCATCAATGCGGATAACGAGACCCACAAGAGTGTCAAAACCAGTGGGGAGATCTCGGGTCACCAGCTCATCCTTAATATCCTCTGATAGACCGTTGAGGAAAGCGTCGTACAGGGCTTCGGTGTTCCAGCCACTAGAAGTGGCCAGGGTGCGGAACTGGATAGCGTAGTCAGAAACTGACCTTTGGTCTTGATGGAGGTGCAGGATCTCTCTGGCCGCCTCTGTGCCGTGTTAATTACTACATAGTTATTTAATTTAATTTAATTAATTAATTTGTTTATTTTTTACTTACTTTATTTATTTACTATTCTTTTATTTATCTTTTATCTTAATCCTTCATTAAATTTGTGATTTTATTGAAGGTCTTTGACTATTTTGTTTCTGTAAAACACATTGAAATGCCTTTGAAAGAAATGCCCTATACAAATGAAACTGCCTTGCCTTGCCTATTGACAAACTCTTACAGTACTGAAAGTATGATATGTGATGCACATATACTGTAATATTAATGTGCTAATGGGCCACATTACAATTAATTTTTTTACTTCATGGCCGCTTGAAAGAGAACAGAGGACCTCAATTGGCCCCCAAGCCGTAGTTTGGCCCCCTCCATTTTTTAATGAATTAAACACAGTAAATGACTTGAAGAAGAAGAAGAATACTAAATGGATAACAGCACAGTGCATTTTCATTTACTGTAGTAAGAACACTAAAAATAACAGTATAATGCATTATAATGGTAATAAGAATACTTATTAAGAGTACTGTAATAACAGTAAGACTTCAATGAATAGTTCAATGCATTTTCATGCACTGTAATAAGAATCATAAGACTTTGAAGAACAATTCAATGTATTTTTATGCACTGTTATAATTTTATTTGTAAAATAAAGAAAACAACTCCAGAGGGGTTAAACATTAAACCCTTCCCACATTCCATATAATACAAACACACTACCCTAAAGGACAGTGACCCTGATGGATCTGCAAAACAACTTCAGTGGTCATTGCTTAGCTGTTTGAGAATCATCATGAACACCAGGCTGTTATTTCTTCTGTGTTTTTTCTTGTTGTTCATCAAGCAGGCTGAGGTATTGTCATTGTGTCTAGAATTTTTATAGTCTAAAATATCTATTTTAGGCAATGTTTTAGCCTAAAACATATTTTAGGCAACACAAACAAAAATATGTTAATATGTTAAATTTTAATATGTTTAATACATTTTATAACAGTTGAAAGGGAAACATGAAAAACCAGGCAAACATGGGAAAAAACATGGAAAACACAGGGGACGAGTTGAAGGTAAGATTTTACCTTGTTCAGTTAGAGCACAAAACCATTTTTTTTAAATATGATAGGTTTCTATGAGTTTGTTATATGGGGCATGTGAAAGTGTAGCACTGTCCTCGCTGTCTGCAACAGCCAATGAGGGGAAATAAATGGAGAAATCAGGTCAATTCAAAAAGTCTCAGTTATATGTCCAATCCATGCTTTCCTGTGTTTGATTAGTGCCTGCCCCTTAGAATCCTAACTATGTCAGGTTTCCCACAAGCATCTTAAGCCTAAGTGGTTTGTAATATGTTCTTAAGAACATCCTGGGTTCTCTGACCATTTCCCAAAACCATTGTTTGCTTAAGAACATTGTAAAAACACTTCCAGATTTACGAATGAACCATAGATTAACACTATATGACCATGTTTGGGAAACACATGGGAAACCAAACGAACATTCTTCAGAATAGTTTTAAAGAACATGCATAAGTCCATCATTACAGAGAAACCGGGCACAGGTCACTGAATATCCATGAAATAAAGATAACAGGCAGAATATCAAAGGACTCGTAAGTTTTATGCCTGAATAACATCAACAATGTGTGTTAACAAAGATAAGATTTTAGGGACAAACAGCTGTAGTTAAATTTTGGATAAGTCCATTATTATTTTTGTGTCCAGTGCATTTAGAAAATAATGACTTGTCAAGTATGGCGAATGCAACAGGCTTTGTAAGTGTTAACCTCAAATTGCTTCCAGTGAGCAGATTGACACCTTGCATGATAGTCTCTGCTACAGGTGTATGAATGTCTATGTATGAATAGGTGAATGTGAGGTATACATTGTAAAGCGCTTTGATTGCTTGAAGGAGTAGAAAAGTTCTACATAAATGCGATATATTTACCATTTACCAACGGTTATACGTTTATGTTGGCTAGTGTGAAACCCTACACAATAAACGTTTACTGTTGCAAAGTGTCTGCAATTGGTGGCTATTTCTTCCTTTATTCAAAAATGTTTTCGTTTCTCTGACCTTGCAGTTCTGGCATTAGCAATGTATTGTAAATATTCACTTAACTTGTCATACAACGCTGACTTGCTACCGCAGCGACCACAGCTCATTATCATAAGCTAAAGCATAAGCTTTAGTCAAGGCCTATTTGAATAGGTTGTATGGGGCCCTGTTAAGGTCTCCTTTCACCTTATTCAGACCTAATAAATAGCATCTTTGGAGACCTCAGATAACAATTTAAAATACCCTACAGATGTATGGGAACCTTTAATAGTGTGAAAAGCTCATGCCTTACATTGTTACATTAAGCTGAAATGTGGAATTCAACCTTTTTGGGGCACACATTCTGTATCCCATATCTATATTGACTTTTGACTGATTTGGCATGGGTGGTCACATTTGATCTTAAAATAAACTATACTGTTCAGAGTAAAGCACTCTGATCTGATGGCAGTTAGACATTGAAGATAATCATTTTACTAAATTGTGCTCTTGCTTTAAGGTAGTAAAACAAGCATGATTTAGTAAAATGACTGCACAGTTTAGTGAAATGAGTGCTCAGTTTAGTAAAACAGGCACAAAACAAAACAAAAAAAATCCTTGTGCTCTATACTCCTTGTCCTCTAGGCTCAGACAACTGAAATAAAATGAACCTTGTATTTCCCAGACTTGGTTCGTGATTACGATTTTTCCGAGGACCCAGATGATGATGATGACGAACATGATAGTAGATGGTTGCTTGAGATTCAAGACTTAAAAGGTAAGACAAAGGTTCATGCATGGATGGTCATTATTTAATATGAACATTTTGCTGTCTGCTTTTCTCAACATATTTATATAAACTAAACTATACATTCATTTCATTTGGGTGTAAAGGTCTAATCTGTAGAAGGACTACATTTGTCAGAGGGCCAGAATAGTAATACTAACTCTAACTATAATGTTAATAGTAACATAATATGTTAGCATGTTATGATCATTCATCATGCTCACCTAGGATTTTGCATATGTCTGACTGTTGGGATCATGCACAAAAAGAATGGATAGGAAATGTACACAGGAAATGTACTCATATTTGAAGTGTGCTGTTCACTGTTGCTGTCTAGTGCTGGAGTTAGCACAGCACACAGCACAACACACAGACACAACCAACAAATGTTAAGAATATTATTTAATCTCTATATCAAGGGCATATCCCAAACTGATTGATGTGCAATGAATGGCATTATCCTTTATATTTCAACTAATGGAAGGGTAGTACTTGGCTATAGGGCCACTAATGAAGAGGGATCTGGATTTTATGATAGGCTTTAGCAAGCTGTGTTGTGCCAGTGATAGACTGATTTGTATTAGATTAAATTAGTATTTCCTCCTACTTCATTGTTTAACTTGCAACTTGAGTGTGTAGTAGTGGATGTTTTGTCAGGGGGATGGATGGGGGTCATTAAAAAAGCCCACACATCACAGGAGGCTAGAGAGCTACGTCTGGTTACTTAGCCCATCCATACTGTGTCTGGAGGCTACACCAGATACTTTACAGATGTGTTAGGTTAAAGACTCATCTGCTGTGCACAGTACAGTGAACATTCTAAAAACAATAGACCAATGTCAAATGTATTTTTACATGACGACTTATCACTTAGTAACATATTCAGTGTAGCCCTAGGGTTAGGTTTTAAGCATTTTAAGCGATTAGGTAATGCCTATAGAAATAAATAAGTAGTATAACAAATAGTATAAATAAGGTAAGTTCATAGTTAGAATAACTAGGATTACAAAGGTTAAAAAGACTTAAAACATTTAACAGTGTTGGTATTGTGAAGTTCATGCCATTGAAGTTGTGTGGGGATTTCATGTTTAAAGCCATTATCTGTATTGATATGTACATAATGTTAGGCCAGCTATGTGTATTTTTGTTTATTGATTTTCTAGTTACTGGAAGTGTAAGAATATTATTAAATGTTTAAATGTTAAAAGAAAGAAGTTTGTTAAAAATTACTTACCTGTGACGATGATGTAGTCAGCGTCAGGGTTAGAGGTCAGCATGAAACAGGAAGAGAGAGAACGAGGAAGGAGCGACGTGAGAGTGACATTAAGAGTTGCGCCAAGACACTGATGATTGAAAAGTTGGTAGAACACTACTTTTATGCATGTATAGGTGAATGTATGATGACAAACGGTCAGTGCGTCAAGAAAGAACATTTAGCCAGCATGTATCAGTTTTAATGTGATGATTGAAGGTGAATTTGATTACGAGTTTCAGTCGAGGAAGCTAGTCAAACCAACCAAGTTATTAGAGCTAAATGGACTGTTGCTAGCGAGCTGCCTTCTCGGCTGTCGTACAAGGCTCAGACCAACGAACTCTAAAGCCCGAAGATATCCCTGCTTGGCTAAGACGACGTGTCCACACGCAACATCGTCAACACAGCGCTGCCCTGGTGAGGACAACGACGCCCAGTTCTGCAGCAGTGAGTTTTGTTTAATGTGCATTGGCGTGAACAGGCCATTGTGTTTTGGGTCTCTCCGCTCACAAGCATCGCTACAGGCCTTGGAACTGAGTTTGAACAACTAACATTTGTAGTTGTATGGTTATTGAGACGGTTTTGCCTATTAGTTATTACTTAGGAAGAACCTAGGGTAGCCACCCCTACTTATTGCAAAGGGATAGCAAAGGGGCGCTACACATACAACCTGGCTCTCTTAAAACTACAGATCCTACAGATCCTGTTCCCTTTGCCTACAGCTCTTTTAAAATAAAAGTTCTTACTACCATAACTCACTATTCAATAATCTAACTAATTAAACTATTCATCTATGTAACTATTCAGCCATTGAAACTGTCAGCTGTCGTCAACTATATTAAACCATTTCTCTATCTAGAAACCAACATACCAACCATTGAAATAAAAGCCACTACATCAGTTTTCATAGCAAGAAACATGAATTTTATTTCTAGTACCCCCCATAACTACGTCCCAACAGTCTAGCAACCACTTCCACAATGACAACCAAGCCACCAACATAATTACCCTTAGCAACCAGCATAGCCACCACTTCAGTTACTATAACTATATATATATATATATATATAAATTCCTTGGCAACAGCCTAGCAACTACTTCCACAATGACAACCTAGCAACCATAATAGCAACCAACACAATTAACCTGAAAAATCAGCATAGCATAAGTAACTTAGCAAAATGAATCAATGAAATTGAATATTCTCTCAGATTTACACTGCAAAAAACGACTAAGTGTGATTTTCTAGTGTGATTTTCTTGAATGCAGAATATTAACCCTTAGTCGGTCAGCTCAACAGTTTAGTAGAGCACCTTTTAACCCAATATATTCTGATAAAAAAAACACCCTTACTTATAACACATGCAGCCATCTCTGTTACTCAGATATTATAATATACCCAGGTACCCAGCAATGCCAAAAAACATTGCTGGGTACCTCTATATTTTTTAAGACCATACCATTGTAGTGTGTATTATTTCAATTTCACGAATTCAGTCATCATACTGTACTTTTAATATTTCTTACCATGTTTTCAAAGCATGGGAGTTTTTTCCTGTTTCATATTGTTAAAAGAGGCCATAGAACACATATTCATTTGTATTGAAAAATAGACATATTTCGATTACTTAATAATTTCTTGAAAAGGTTCTCAATCAAACGGTTGAGAAAGATTGATATATAGAAAGTCAATATCAGATTTTAATGCAGAAAAGTTACACCCCAGCTCAACAGTTTGGTGTGTAAATTCAAAATGGAGGGACTAATTGAAAAAAATATCAGTACTTTTTTTTGGGAGTGACCTACAAAGGGTTAATCGTGGGATTTTTGAGCTGTAGGAGAATATTTTGCATGTTTCAGTAATATTTAACAGTTCAAGTTCAATGTATTAACATCATAGATGAAGAAATTCAATGTATTAACCGCGGTTAATAATTGGAAAATGACGGTATCTGGCTTGAAAACACATCAATTTCTCCAGTCTTGTAGTTAAATGCAAGTTGCTGTGGCACACTAAAGTAAGTCAATCATCTCATTAATCAGAAGCTAAGCAGAAAACAGTCTGGCCAGATATTGGATTTTTGGACTTTTTGCAGTGTACCTAAATGCAATATTTGAAGTAGTTGTACACTACAAGCATGGAAAATAGGCCATCAAATGAACTTATACATATATTAAAGTAATACAGGGCAGCATACAGCTCAATTATGACAACAGTTTATTAATGGTAACTCACAAGTAACTTACTAGGCTGCTTCTTAAGTTGGTTTTGTGTTAACCCTTTTACTACCGCAGTCGCAATTTTGCGACAGGACGCGATACTGAATAAATCAGCCTGTTGTGTCAAGTACAGTGTTTAACGTTGTCAAAACTCCTGTCCACTAGTTGGCAGACATGTTGTACTTCATTCCTAACTCAGAGTTACGTCATCTTCCAATGCATTTTTTCCGAGGAAGTTCCTTTGAAACTGGGGGATTTAACCCGGAGCTAGTGTGGTAGCAAGCTATTGTTTAGCTAGCAATTTCGTGGTAACATTGTGGATTTACGCCAAAATGGGAAACAAAAAACTGTCTCGAGATGATGTCTTAGGTCTACTGTTCGCAGATTCTGATTCTGATGCTTGAGGTGGTTGCTAGGTTGTTGCCATGTAGAATTCGTGGTTACCTACTCTTGATAGTTGGTGAATTGTTGTTTATTGTACTAAAAGGCTGATGAAACACTAAAAACACGCAAAAAATGTTTCAGCTGTTGATGTGTTGTGTCAGCTTTTGCTTTTTAAACTTTGTCTTTATTTATAACTATTATGGAGAACCGAACAACCAGCCAACAGCTATTAATTCTAGTGTGTCAGCTAATCACAAGTATTATGATATTGAGGCGAAGTATGAGGGCATGAAGGGTGGAGGTGATGAGCCTGGTCCAAGTCTACCTGGCTGCTTTACCTCAGTGTTCAATGTCAAAGATGTGGCAGCGACCCCGTTCAAGTGTCCAGTGGGAAACAAATGTTTTGGGACATTTTACTGAGCATCAGTGGCTGACCTACTTCTGAATGACCAGGGAGACTTTTGAACATTTGTGCAATGTCTTGGAGCCTTCTCCTTGGCCATACACTTTCAGCTGAAGGCCAGCTGTACCAACCCACAAACGTGTACTGTAGCCATTGCTATATACAAGTTTGCTAGTTGCTGGTGATGGCTGGTAAGTTCAGTGCAAGCATCACCGATGTGTATATTCTGTGTGCCGTGTCATCTGTTGCAATCTGCTTCACCGATATGTCCACCAGCCATCGTCTGAGGAGGCCCAGCAGATCACCTACAAGAATGCAATGAAGCATCACATTCCCCAGGTGAGTAGCCTGGGCTATTGGGGAGCTCACCCCTTTGTGGTCATCTCATCTAAATGAAACCATGGTCAGCGCGTACTCAGATTTATAACAGCAAGTGATGACATAGCCTTGTCACTGACATCAGTGTAGTAGGCCTATGATATGACATTAGTCCCCCCACCTTTACAACAAAATCAACTTTATGCAAGTGCTTGTCATGTTGAATGTGAATTTATGAGTTAAACATTCGGGGATGCACTACCTGTTTCAGCCCCTACTGACTGTCTGCAAAGCCATTTAATTCCATTGAAATATATTATAAACTATGCACAGTCCATGGAATGAAGTTGGGATGTCTCAATGCATAAATCAAACTTCAGACAACCGAATAACAAGCTGGAGCATATTTGTTTATTTTTAATTGTATAGCCTAAGTAACAATTGTGTCCATGTGTTTATTTATAGACTATTATGTAGAAGGTATGAAGGTTAGATAATGTTTAATATTAAAATTTGTATTTTTTCTATGGTGCAATTGATGGGTCACACATCCCAATTCTCCCCTCCAGGAAGGATACAGAGACTCTATAAACAGAAAGTTCTGGGCCTCCGTGGTTCTACAAAATGTAGTGGATGACAAAGGATTGTTCCAAAATGTATTTGTCGGGATCTTTGGAAGCCCTAATGATGCAGCTGTATTCAGACAGCCCAGCCTCTACAATAATCCAGTGCTGCATCCCCAGGCCAGTTTAAACATTGAAGGTGTAAACCTCCCCTGAATGATTGCAGGTGACCCTGCATACCCCCTCCTTCACTGGCTGAAGAAGGCCTACTCTGGTCACCAGCACAGGAAGCATTCAACAAGCATCTCAATGCAATTCATGTTGCTGTGGAGCATAGCTTTGGCCAACTGAAAGAAAGATGAAGGGCATTGGCAAAAAGAAGCGACATCCATCATCGCTTCATCCCAACAGTGATAACGGCATGCTGTGCGCTTCACAATATATGTGAAATGACAAACCAGCACAACACCCTGGAGAGTCAATACCCAGGAGATGTAGGCCTACCTGCCGCCATAGACAATCAGCCACCTGGGCAGCCATGTGATGAAATCCCAACAGTAGAGGCGTCTGTTGTGCCGAGTACTTTGCTTTAACACATTCAAAACAAATTTCAAAATAAACTTGTGAAATTAACCTGGCAGTTCATTGCCCAGCCGTTGTGTAATTGTGTGATGTACATGCGTGACGCGTGGGTGATGGTCAGGGGGGATAAGAGCTTGTTGCTTGTTTGGTTCCATATTGCATTTTTCAATTAATTAAATTTCAAATCTGTGTTTGGCCTCCCCTTCATATTTTCATGCTTGAAAAATATAGCCCCTTAAAAAAATAAATAATATATATATACATATATATTGATATATTGATTTAACGTCAGGCTACTTACAAATGTGATGACAATTTTGGCTGATAGCTGTCAGCTTTGTTGGCTTATAAACTCGCCATCTCAATTCATCAGTAGCGTAATGTAGCTGACTTTAACATGCTAAACTGAGTTAATCAGGTTGGTCTTTGGACCAGTAGTTCTATAATCAGTCTAGCAGTTACGGTTCAATTCTATTTGGGTATATTTTACTAGATACAGCACAGGCCTACTGGGTGATTCAGTTTCTTATTTTATATTTCACTTTGATTTAGTAGCACAATATTGATTTGGCAATGACAAAGAAAAATGCACAGGCAAGATGCAAGGGAGTCTTGACTGAACGCATTAAATCATTCAAGTACGACTTGCTACACCACTGCATCACACATACACCTATTCTAAAACTATGTTAATTAAGTACATTTTTATTTGCATATATTCCTAAATTCCTAGTAAATATGTAAATTCATGATTGATCACAATGTCTAAAAGCCTTCAGCCTCATTTTTTTGGACTATGTGAGCATGATGATGATGATAATACCTATTAGCTGTCATACAAGGAACAAGACCCTAACTGAAAATTATTCCTAAACCATACATTTCTCAATTAAATTTATTCAGGTACTTGCTCTCCAAACCCTTGCTTCAATAATGGTATCTGTGAGGAGAAAAGAGGAGAGAAATTTAAGTGCAGATGCCCCAAGACTTTTAAAGGTAGAAGGTGTGAAAAAGGTAAGATTTTTGTGAATTCTGAGTACAACTTTGTGCAACAGGTATTTATCCAAACAAATGTACGGTGTTGCACAAATGAAAAAGGAAACAGTGTTGTGTAACAGTTATGTAATATAAACAATTATTTTACTGTTTGCAGCAAAGAAAATTTGCAAGAGAAGAACATGTGGACATGGAACTTGTCTTTCAACTTCAACTCCACCATTTTATGAGTGCAAGTGCAGAGAACCATTCCAGCCCCCCAACTGTGCAAAAAGTAAGACTAACCCTACTCAAGCCAACAGATGTGCACAGGAGCAAGATCTCTGTTGAATTTGGCAGATAGTCAAATCAGTACATCTTTTATCTTTACAGTTACTATTTAAAGCTGATTCGCATCATAGCCATATAGCAATTCAGTATACTGTTACAGTCAGACTGTAACTAACCTAGCCATATAATATCTTATTCTCGATAATTCTTAGTATAAATGTAGCTCCTATGAGCTAGATTATGCTATGCAATGAAATGGTAGCGCAGGTGGTAGAGGTGTGGTGTGCAGTGTGAATGTGAGGCATACATTGTAAAGCGCTTTGAGTGCTCATAAGAGTGGAAAGGCGCTATTAGAATGGTTACACAAAACCGTTAAAATTCATTGTGTAACATCCATGAATTGAGTTTGCTACATTGCTAAAGCCCAGAATAATTTAACATTTATTGAAGTATTTTAGCATACTAACTGGTTTTAAAAGTATGTATCAAACATTCATGTCAGGATTTATCAAGGACAGCTTAGCCTAGCATATAAATACAAAATTGAGAGTTGCTGGATGTTAGAAAATTATTTCACCTGGATATGTTCTTAGATCTTGGATGATCTTGGGTCTTGATTTATAGGCATCTGTATTTGATCTATTTAAACTAATTATTTTTTAACTATTATTATGGAAAGGCTTAGGCAATGTCTGAAAATGATATGGGTTACACTAGCATAAAAAGTTTAACTGCAATGAACTGAACCAAGGATGTGTATAGGACAGTAATGCCATCTCAGTTTAGTATAGAGCACATGTGCAGAGACAGATCAAATCACTCACTCTTTAATCAACACTTACCAGGCTCAAATACAATAAGGTCAGGGCCAGCGATAATGGAGAACCAGTTCAAACAGTTATGCCTGTGATTCAGTATAACAAAGTCCACACAGCTCAGGCATAATATCACAAAAAAGAGTTCAGGAATAATAAGGTTGAGAGATTTCAGCACACTAAGGAATCAGTCCATGAGAGGTCAGCCCAGCGAAAGAAGCAATCCAAGAAGAGAGGTTGACCGAGGAGTTTTGGCTGAGCAAGGTCCACCACTGGCTCTTGCCCATGTTGCAGTCACTGGGGAAACTCGACTGTTGTTGCATGCATGTTCAAGGTGTGTAGCAGGGGGGTATTTCACAAAACCAAGATAGGGGATTAAGCTGGGTTTTAAGTTATCCTGGATGAATTTAGCCTTGGTTTTGTTCCGCAAAAGAAATGACACAAGTTTCCAAGGGAATTTATTATTTGCAGATCAGGCTAACAGCAAGGCTTACGTTATTCAGATGTTAATTCTGGTGTCTCATTGCTTCAGTAGGGCTCTATGAAATCTGTTTTATTTTTTCTGAAATTCCGTTTTTTTTTTTTTTTCAAATTCCGTCCTGTTAGATGTTATTGGGGTCTGAGGGGCCAATCTACATGCTCTCCTATACTTATACCCATGCACCTTGCCCTCTCAGCCTATACCAGATATAGGGTACCCTATCAATCTATATGGATATAAAACTATAAACATCATGAATAATGTAGGCCTACATAAAATATAATTAGGAAAGGATTTTTCACAAAAAGGTTGTCAGTGAAAGCATGCATATCAGTGCCTCTTAAAGGACAAGTTTGTTTTTTTTATACTTAAAGCCTTGTTTTTTGATCGTTCATGATGAAATACAATGGTTAAAGATTAAGATTAAAATTTTGACAAATGCCTCTCTTCCAAGAATGTGCAGAATGGCTGCATAGGTGCACAGCTGCAATCTCTCCTAAAATGCATTAAACTTTTGTTTGTAAAGACATGAATATTCACTGATAAGCTGACACAAAAAAGTGTGACTTCCATCATTACCTGTATTGCTTCAGACTCATCGGTGTAAGGATATGGGTGTGAGGTGTGTCCTTATTTGGTCCACGGCTTATTACTTACACTCGGCTTGACCTAGTCACTCCAACTCGTCCTCGCGTGGCTATACTTATGAGCTAACTAGGAAATTAATTCTGAACTGGCGAGGAACATCGACAACTGTTATCAATCTTACGTTGGATAGTAAACTAGTATAACTACACTATGCAACTAATACTTATGCTTAATATGAATCTAGTCTACCACAAAAATGAATATGCCGCCTCCGTTCCCCTGGAAAAGCATGACCATCGTTAATATCCACCGTGCACAGATTAGTGCCCATTGAGCTTGTATACCCAGACAGGGCTAGGTCAAGATATGCCTCTTTTGTCACTTACCTTGGGATCTCTACTCTTTTTTTGTGAAATATCCATCAGGTGAGCATGGCTGTACAAATGTATCTATGTGTTTATGGATAGATTTAAATCAGGTACAAAGAAAACGGGTATCTCAGAAGAATGTCTCCATCTAGTGGTTACCCAAAGGAACTGCACGAGGTCTGCCAAACCATTTCAGGCTCATCAGGATATCATTCAATTCCCTGGTGGACAAGCTTACAAGTACCATGTTTGAACAAATTTTCAGCCAGAGGCGGCCATGATAGCCTTTTTTATTATCCTGTTCTGACTAAATCAGCATTTGCACAGAAATTTATCAAGCAACAAGGAAGTTATTTGCAAAGAGGCACAATGTGCTGTCAATCCTTCTAAGAAAAGCTGACCTATAGTCTGTAAGTGACTGAAATATAGACATAAGCATATTGTACAAGTGCTCTTACAACCCAACTCACTCAGTTCACTCCACTTTTCACACTCACTCACACATTGTTTTGATTGTCAACAGTGCTATTGAAAAATTTTGGGAACCCCTTAGTTCAATTCAATTTAATTTTATTTATACAGCGCCATTTACAATAGTATTGTCTCATGGCACCTTACAGAAGGAGCACCCAAGAGCAACAGGGGCAAGGAAAAGTCTAGGAAGAAACTTTGGGCAGATCCACACAAGGGGCTAACCTAACTGCCTGTAGTAGAAGTTGCCAGACAAAGTGTTAAAGTCAAGGAGTTAGATAGGTCATGAATCTATAGGTCATCAAGGGTCCATTTGACAGTGGCATTGTGAGGTGGGGTCAGTCAGAAAGCCTCAGGGAAGGGCAGTCGGTCCTGGCAAGGGCATCTAGGAAGGCCCTCTAGAATGGAGTTGGTCCTGGCATGGGCCTCCCGTTGGGCTAGGTTGAAAGAGAGAGAGAGAGTTGTATGGCATGACACATGAAAGGTTAGTGGTGGCACTAGGCTATAGCAGCATAACCAAGGTATGGTGCATGGCAATCCTGCACCACTGCAGGGATGGTCAGTGGCCACCATGCCTCACAGCTGGGGTCAACAGCAGAGGCAATCCCTCCCTAAAGATTCATGAGGAGTGATGATTTACCATGCACCATCCTTAACTATGGGAAACAGTAAAGAAGAAGGTTTTATGTCTAGATTTAAAGTTATCGAGAGTGTCCGCTTGTCTGGTGTGTGTGTGGTGTGTGTGTGTGTGTGTGTGTGGGGGGGGGGGGTGGTGGTAGGTTATTCCACAAGAGGAGCACACGGCGCTTCCTCCTATCATAGATTTTGTTGTTGTGAATTATAAGAAGACCAGCACTCTGGGATCTTAGGGTTCTAGGAGGGTGGTATGGGACAAGTAAGTCTAAATATATGTTGGAGCATGGCCATTAAGGGCTTTATAGGTGTTATCAAGAATTATGGCTGGAAAGTGTAGTAGCAGCCAGACATAGTGTGAAACAATAAGGGGTAACAATAAGGGTTCATTTTTGACAGCGCTATTGTGAGGGGGTCCTGGCATGGGCCTCTCGTAATGTTGGTTGCAGTCCTCTCAGGATGGAAAGGTGACGGGGTCAGCCAGAAGTAGTCAGGGATAACACTCATCAGAGATGATTGTGGTGTAGGTGGACAGAGGAAGCGAATGAGTTGGGCCAGTCTCACACTTCACTGATCACATGTCTCTCTCTCTCTCTCTCTATATATATATATATATACACACACACACACACACACACACACACATATGATGTGTGTGTGTAAAGAGGGGGGGAAAGTACGCATGTATGGCATGACACGAGAGGTTTGTAGTGACACTAGGCTCTGGCAGCATAACTAATGTATGGCAACCCAACACTACTGCAGGGGTGGTCAGTGGCTGCCATGCCTCGCTGCTGGGGGCAACAGCATAGGCAGTCCCTTCCAATAAGACACATGTGGTGCGATGATTTGATTTACTGTGCACCATTCCCAACCATGGGGAGCAGTAAAGAGGAAGGGTTTTAACTCTTTACTTAAAGGTATTGAGAGCTCGTTGAGCCGTGGATTTGCCCAAGGTTTCTTCCTTAAGTAACTACCACAAGGAAGTTTTTCCTTGCACCTGTTGCTCTTGGTTTTTCCTTGTTCTCTAGTGCAATACCCATACAATCAGGAAACAGCATAGTTACATGTGTGCAGGTAGGTCCATGTTGAATTTGTGATGATACAGGCTGGATTCAGGCCGTGCAGTCAGAGGAGGCACTTTTATTGAAGGCTACAAAGATGGTCGAAAGGAGCGAGAGCTGCAATAGGGTACAAGTGAGAATTTCAGATTAGGATTAAGATAGGTCTTTGCAACTACAGTAGTGTCAAGTTTTAATTAGGGAAAATATTAGAATTAAAATTTTGAGCAAGGTGCTAATAGGAAAGATGCTTATGGTCTAATCTGATTCAAGGATCTATGTTAGACTGGAGCTAAAAGTGCTGCTGTCAGGCTAAGAGAAAAACTGGATGAACTTCAGAAGGATAAAACTCAATTGATTAACTTGAGGGGAGGCAGAAAGTGATTGTATTTCCCCAAATGGTGGCTTACACCTTTAAATGCTCAGCAACCACAGAGGCTATAGAGGCCATGTGTTTATGATTGAGCTGAGAAGTTTTTTTTTTTTTTTTTAGGCTAATGTTAATTGTCATAGTTGACGTCAAGACATTTGAGGCAACAGTGCTCGTTTTAAATGTAACAGTTTTAACGGTGTTGGCATCTTGCATGTAGCACAATCTTCAAATTATCTATATTATTAAGGTGAGACATCTTAAGTCCCTTGAATACTGGGCTAAGAGGTGAATCTATCAGCAAAATGTGTAATGGTCTTTTTTCTCCTTGCTGGTTCAGTACTGCACCAGGAGAATATACAGCGGATGGCAACTGCACTTCTTCTAACAGTATCTGTCCAAAAAACACCAAACATGGCATTGCACTCACTCAGCTCACTGGCAAGACACATATGAAATTTGAGGTCAGTCGGGTGAGTGGTTTGAAAGCAAAGTGTGGAACTGACAGACAGAGTGACACACAAACAGACGTTCCTTGCATTTATAGATAGATGTCTGTAAAGCACCATAAGACAATTCTATTGGAAATGGGGCTGTATTAATATAATTGGGTTGAATTGAAAGAAGGATTCATGGCTAAGCGACATATCAACCAAAGTAAAGTTTTTATATGTGGTGCCCATACTTCTACATGGTACTGTATTTGTCAATATGTATTGTTACAATGTGAAGACCAAAACATGGAGTTTTACTATTTTAATGATATCACAAAGAATCTATAAATTAATGCCCTTTACTTTTGTCAAGGTTAATTAAGTGCTGAGCTGATTGCATGTCTGTAGAAAATCTGGATTGTTATACATATGGTTTTGACAGGGTGAACTAATACTGAGTGTTATATCTTCTGTTTCATGTGTTTTATGTGTAAAGCTGCTGCATGTAACCCAAGTCCCTGTCTAAATGGTGGAACATGTATAAAGGATGGGCGAGACTTTGACTGTGTCTGCCCTGACAACTTCAGTGGAAGGTTCTGCCGTGTGGGTAAATGCATTTCCATATCTACCTGGACAGATATTCAGATCTATTCACTTTGTAAATCAGCTGATTCAGAAGTTAAAATGTCCTGGAAAATATTGTCCAGGAAAATGATACTGTCGTAGCCTGAATATAAGACAATAATTTTGTCCTGTAAATACTTCTGAGAAAAGGAGGTTGTCTTATATTCGCAGACTAGACAAAAATAGTAAAAAATATGTTTTTGTGTTAAATGAACTGGCAGAACCTCACACACTGCCACACACAATGAACAATGTTTTTCTTGAACACTTTTAAAATTAGTCTGGAATGGTGTAAAAGAATGACCAATGATTTACATGCACTTCAGTATCCCTTGACCGAGTGTTGATAATATTCAGGATACGATGTTTGAATGTGCACAAAGCTGGCACTTCATATCCAATCATATATTGAATACAGAAGTCTCCGATGTGGAACATCTGACTGTCACTCCGTGACTGAATGAGTCTTACCCTGCGCTTGCACAGACATCGAAGAGAAACTCCTCTTGTCTTTTCAGCGGTAGCTGTGATCAAACTAAGGAAAACCCACTCATACAGATAGGCTATGCAGAGCAAACATCAGTGGTCTTCAACATGCCAACACCTGTTACTGTTGCAAAGAAAGGTTGTAAATTATACTGTGCAGTGGAAATGAGAGAAGTGAATCACCATTATATTTCAGTGTCTTGCAGTCAGGGGCAACTGACATGCAAGGCTGTAGCCTCTATGCAGACCTCTGGGTAATGCATAAGTTTTTCTTTGCCTTGTAGATAGTCTACAGTGTAATTATTCAATTAACTTGATCTTGTGCTTTAATTTATAGTAATGATGTTGAAAAAAAATACTTTTATAATGTTTTCCAATGAGTTTAACAGCATTTTCCAATAAAATTCTTTACTATATAGGGTAAAATTTGGTCTACAAAAAAAGTTCTTTTTTCTTTTCTATCCAAAAATAAGTCTTGAAAAGGGAGATTGTCTTAGATTCAGGATCGTCTTCTATTCGTCCAATAGGGCAATTACATTTAGACACTCATTCAGATTGGTATACAGTATATGTCTTTGTGCTTATGTGGCAGACTAAATGACGTGGCTACCTAACGTCACCTTATCCACTCGTGTGGTTTAGTGCTAACTATTGAGAGACCAAATATTTGCCGTTTTTCTTGTGTGTACATTTCTGTCATTGATTCACCAGGTCTTATGAAACTACATTTCCATCATTGAAACACCAGGTCTTAGGAAACTTAGTGGAAATACTGCCCCACTAGGCTCATAGCTTATGAGCTATTTTGATCCCTAGGGACCATTTCCCCCTGTGCTGGCCACCCAGTAGGCAAAACATAGATTTCATGAAATTGCTCCCCAACCATTGTGTCCCAGATTACAAAATTGTTGTGGTATGTAGGTCACACAAAGATAAATTTATAACCACTCATTTGTTGTGTAGCGCCACCTAGTGAGAAACAAAAATGCACAGGGTACTTAAATTGGCAACATCTTGTGTTGAGAACATGTGAATTGCATGAACTTTGAAATGTAGAATCACGATAATATCCAGGCATGTTTGTGGAAATCCATTCTAGGGGACCCCTGCCATTGACAAATATCAACTTTTCCATTATTTCCAGTTAATTTAATGTCATTGTCATTGAATAATTTGGCATTACACCGCTATCAACAGGCCAATACCCCCCCCCACACACACACACACAGACACACTTACATCTACAGATAGTCACACAAACATGCATGATGCACATAAACACAAAACAAACACACACACATACTCTCTACCATCTACATACACACAGACACACACTGAGAGGTGCGCAAATGGTACGCAAGAGGTACGCAAACCATTCCCACAAACAAATAAACAACACACAGTACATACATACAGGCATACATTCTTGAAGCAAACAAGTTTTTAGACTCATTTCAGACTGTGAACATGTATATACAGTATATACAGTATGTGTGTTGACATGTATGTACAACTAATAGGAACAAATCTCTAAGAGCTGTGGTTCAAAAGGTGTGTTAACGAATGGAGATTAATTTTCTCAATGACACATGGTATGATGTTCAACGGTCATATTAGGCACCGTTATGAAATAAAAAATTGCATAATAAATTCAGTTATTATAAAGTGCTACCAGCGGCATAGGCTTGCTAGTTTCCAAGAAATAGAATTGTACTTCACTGCACCATCTAAACAAATAGGACTTCTTAATACCATGCCACCATGATGACTAGTAATTAACTATGTAGTAATAAACTATATAACATAGTGACTAGAATTGACGTAGTTTAGGCCTACTACTGTGATGTTGAAATGTTAACATTTTGTTGAAGTGCTTAAGATTACACAGTTAAATGTATATTGTGCAACAGGTCCAGATGACTGTTATAAAGGTGATGGAGAGTCATATCGTGGCAAAGTTTCTGAAACTGAAGATGGAGATGAGTGCCTTTACTGGAATTCTTATTTTCTTCTCAATAATGGAATAAACCCTTTTAGTACCTATGAAGATAAACATGGACTGGGTCCTCACAATTTTTGCAGGTCAGTCTCTTTGTTCTGGTTCCTTTGATATTTTTGTGAGAGACTCTTTGTCAAACCTAATAGTTGCAAGTGCATTTCCCATAGTCCTGTTGTTGAGTTCATGAGGGCTGTCAATAGGAAAAAGAACCATAGACCAAATTTGCGAACCACCAGCTAGTTAGCTGCCGTGTTAGCTCACTATTTGGTTTATGTTGTACCACTTTTCTTTCTTTTTTTCCCGTTCGACAGCACAAGGTGACAAAGGGGCAAATTAGCATTTTTTTCTGTTTCCCCATTAATGCAGGATATTTAAACAGTGAACTTGACTCATCTTGGTAAGGCACAATGCAGATGTTCGCGGGTGACTAGCATGCAAAATAAAGCTAGTCATAACATGTATTTTGTGGAAAAATTTATTTCTACAACAATCAAATATACCCGCAACATGGGCAGTTAGGTTATGTAGCCTTCATATGCGATGCGGTGTGAGTTTACTTTCACTTTTCCGGGTGAAATGTCCCTCTCTCGGAGAGTATTCGGACGTGTTTGCTGCGGAAAGTGTGTCAGTACCACGGGCAACATTCCCAATGATTTCAGGCTATTTAAACATGTTTAACAGTTGTGGATAATATTGACTGATGTGACTGTGTTTCATTTGTATAGACTTTAAATAACATGAGCAATACCAATGAGTTTGTATTAAAATACAATGTAAAAATGTAACAAATGTAAAATGTTGAGATTGAGATAGTAAGATATTGTCAAGATAAGATTATGAGTACCAATGATGAACCACTCCTAGTCAGTTACCAACTTCATATTTGGCGGGGGTGGAGGTGGCGCAGGTGGTAGAGGTGCTGTTTGCAGGTTTGAGCCCCACTCTGCCTGACTCCATTCGAAGTGTCCTTGAGCAAGATACTGAACCCCAAATTACTCTCAGTGGCAGGTTGGCACCTTGCATGGCAGCCTCCGCCACCGGTCTGTGAATGGGTGAATGTGAGGCATACTCTGTAAAGCGCTTTGAGTACTCATAGGAGTATAAAAATGCGATATAAATGCAGTCCATTTACCATTTACCATATTTTCTGGAAATATAAGGCATATTTGGCAATGACAACCTTATTTAGTGAGTATCTACACAAAGTTTCTACTTGTTTCATAATTATAAAACTCTACTTGTCTTTATAGACACCTACATGTTGCACTAGCGTTTCTGACTGGAAAGAGTGGTCTAGAGGATTAAGGCGTTAACATACCTTATTTACCATAAAACTTTGGCTTTGCCTAACTTGCAAAATTGCCCCTGCTTATATTTGGCACAGATGGCTATTTGGGATAGGCCTTTAATTATTTCATCATAATCATGGTGAAGAGTATTGCTCTCTAAAAATGTGGAAATTGGTCATTTAAAACGTTGTACATATTCTCCCTCATAAGACTATACATATTAAATCCCTTGGGGAAAGCCAGGGAAACGGGAACAAATGAAACATTCCAGTTTCCTCAGAGTGCAATCCAGCCTATGATGAAAGTCTGTCAGGGCGCAATTGAAACAGCTGTTTCAAGATGCATATCCCACTTTTGTGCAAATTATTCCTGAATTGATATGTCCTGGATAGAAAACACAAATGCACTTAACAGAGGACTGATGTAGGTATTAGCCTTTAGTATTTTACAACATATTTGTGAATTACACTTGATTAAAAAGTGTTGGTTCTCACCTGTTACAGGCAAACCTCATGCACACAGATCGCTCTCAGATTAGACTGAAAAGATGGCAGCAGAACATTTCCATAGTATGATGGTTTGTTTTTAAAAGAGTGTTTTCAAGAAAATAGTTCATCCTGAACTTTAAAGGAGAATACAAGTTTGTCTAACTTTTATGAGGCAAAAAAAGATGATGGCTTTTTTGCACAGGGAGCACATTTTTCTACACAGTCAGTCCATGGATGAGGTAGGCTAAATGTAAACATGTTTCGCACTACACGTGCATCACTCTCCAGAGACGGGGAGGCAGAATCATCTAGCAGCCGCTCAACTGAAGGACATCTGATAAAGGCATGATAAACATTTCTGGCTATGTAGAAAGCATTGTTGCAATTTCCTAATGCAGATGTGAGGGCAAATGCATCAATGTAGTCTAGACTACTCTACTCTGCTTGTAGTCTAGACTAGTCTCCAATTGTACTCAATTCAGTGTTTGTTACAGAGCAACTCTGTTCAAACAGGTCAGCTGACCTGAAGCAGAGGTTCTCACAGAGTTACACACTTTATTAGAGTTTATACAGCCAAAAACTAAAAATCAGACCAATTGAGGCTGGCCTTTATAACTCCAAATTATGGATGCACCGAGCTGACTTTTTTAGTTCCAATACCGATTCTGATAAATGGGTTTTGCATATCGGTTGATACCCAGTACTTATCCAGTATTCCAATTGAATTAGGAGATAGGCATCATCCTCAACTTTTATTGCTCTACTCTCCTAACTCTGCCGAATGAATTTTATCCTTGGGGGGATAAAACTGTCAATACTTACAAAAAACAATTGAAATTGAAATCAGGTTGTGACAGTTTCTTACACAGCTATAATCTACATTGTTGGTAGCCTACTAACTTTCAACCTAACCCGAATTGTCGGTAATCTCGTTGTTCGCGAATGTCCCCATGCACATAAATACATTGTTTCTGCATTCTATGCAGAACTAATAAAAAACGAGGGAAAATTTTCATCACTTTTAATGGACCAGACGTGTGTTCATTCTCTGTGCAGAGGTTCACAGAGATGTGGATAAAAGGACAACACGCTGCAGATGACGCGCCAACAGGAAAACCGAAAAGGCCACATGAAATCTGACATCAGAGCAAACTGTTTATTTAGTTTTAGGATTAGTTACTTTGACATAACATGACAAATCATATTTTATGACATGTGAAATCATTATTGTTATGTTGTATAGACCGATCCCATTAGGCTAATGTTCCTCTGCCAATCCTCTGACATGTTTGCGTGATCAGACTTTATCCATGGTTCTGAAGCCCAAATAAGCCATCACATTGCGGCCGGCACAGAAAATGAAATGTTTTGTTTTTTTAAGTTTGCATTGAAGATGAATGCTCATCTGTTCATAATTTAGGCACATAGGGTCTACCATTAACCTAAAAAAGAATTAAACCTGTTGATTGCTTATTTTTTCATAATTAAAAAACAAAGAAAAACATCCCCCCTCTGTTTTTTTGACAAATCGCACCCTGCATATAATACCTTTTTATTTGAAAATAATTTAAAAAAATAAACATGTGTGCCAGTATCATTAGCCTACATTGTATTTGATGTTTGTGGGTCTAGGTCTTTTTAGGCACATGTCACTTTACACTTTACATTTCTTGTCATGAACCTAAAGCTACTGGACTGTAGTGAAAAATTGTTTCTATGCAAGATGCCGGTGGGAATCAGTAGGCGGCTGCAAATGTTGATTATGTTTTCTATTGCATCAATTTAAATAAATATTAAACTTAAGCCAAATCCTCATTGGATTATAGAAGAGATGTGTAGTTTTGTTATCCTTTTGGTGAGTAATGTTAGGCTACTATTATACCGTTGCATTTATTTAGTATTGTGCAAAGTGGAGTGAGACAATCATAGTTTTGTTTGCTTTATACATCTAGCCTTGAAAATTCATGAAACGGTTCATTATTAGTAAATGCCGTCATGGCTGAATAACTGACTAATGGACTTGCAGTGGCTGTTACAGTAGCCTATGCATGTGCACAAAGACAGGCAACATTTGTTTTATGCCTTCTTTTAGTGCAACATGCATACAGGCAACTCTAACACCCTTTACAGTATAATTTGAAAAATGGAATGCTGCTGACATTTTAATACACCAGCAGTTCGGCCTATCTCTGTATGTTTGCTTCGGATTATGCCCAAAGTCAGCCATGGTGGGAGTTACTGCATATTAAACATTTAGCCAATTTGTTGAATTTGAAATAGGTCTAAATTACATTGCAGCTGTGTTTAGCTTAAATTAATCTTATATTATATGATGATGAATATCCATATGTCAGAAACCCATAATACACAAATGCAGTCCACATTCAACACCTGTTGCAATGCATTATTGCTACATAGATGACATGAAATGCCACATGAAATGAAGCTCCAAGACTTCAGTCATCATAAATTTGACAATATGCGCAAGTTCTTAGGACATGGTAGTCTGTCTTATGTCTATCTTAAGGTGTGGTGGTCAGGTTGCAACACTGACATGGAACACTGACAGTGGTCTGGAACATACCGCAAGAGCGAGATTGCAGTGTAATTGAAATTATTAAAGCTTCATGTCGAAACTGCTTTGGCCTGCTATATAATGAGGGGGGTGCCAGGATCCATGCTGTGTAAAAGCAAAACAAATTTTCTGTTTATTAGTCTGCTGTTGTGTTCCAGTGACAGTTTCACTTTGTTTCCAATGTTTGACTGCAAACAACTTCTCTTATTTCATCCCGTCATACCAATTCATGTTTTCAGTTTGCTGACAAAGGAGACATGAAATTCAAAGCAAGGGAAGGGATTTATTTCCAAGTCATAGGCCTGTGAAAATTGCAATTATCCAAGTGAATTGCTTTGTTTTTGGACTTCTCAGACTGATAGGAAGGGTAGACAAGCCAAAGTTGGAAAATATGATAGATTAGGCTACTATGCCATATCGGGTGTGTCATTAGTCTCAGTTCATCATTCAGTCAGCCAGGGCAACACTGTTGTGACTTGTGCACAAAACAGTAGCGTGACAACTTCATTGTTCAAACCAGCAAAGTTGGTTTAAACGCTGTAATGCAAGGAGCTGACTCCTCCATCTTCGCCAATCTTCCTTTCATTATTCCTTTCTTGAAAATTTTCCTATTCCTTACTTAAATAACCAAAATGATTGTTTTCCACCATATCAATTCAAAGATGTAAAAATGGGTTTTTAAAAATCTGAGTCATTATTGCCCCACTCTAGTTCAGAATCAAAGGCTGAATTATCCTCTTCCTGGATTCTGAAGGTTAATGACAAAGTCCACATTCCACGATTTCACCTATGCCCTTGCATCCAACTGCACATTCTCATCCTCTAATTTTCTCTTGATGATGTTAACTAGTGTTTTTCACACTTAAGATCTCCTCCTCAGTGTACCTTGAATGTTCCTTTTTCATAACTCATTTAAGAGAAAAGTGTCTGTTAAATGCAATGTGATGTGTAGTATGTTTGTTTGTAGTATCTATTGTAAAATCTATTTAATTGTACAATTAAAACTGTGTTACAATGGTCTTCAAGAACTGTTTGCTCTTAATTCCCATTCTTAACAGCACTAATGTAAATTCATGCAACAACTGATCTTTAATTCTGTCATCATTCTCTGCTGATTTCTCACTAACTCAGGAATCCAGATGGTGATGTTAAGCCTTGGTGCTTCATCAAAAAAGGAAGAAAACTGAGATGGGAACACTGTGATGTTAGGAAATGCTTAGGTAACTTTCTGAATATTTCAGAAACTGCATATTCATGCTTATTTATGAGGGAAATTGATTTGTGTTAAACATTTTCTACAGGTGATAGTGTTACCACATATCCCACTAAGCCCCAAACCACCACTGAAGATCCAAGGGTACTAACACCCTCAGTGAAGCCCACCTATATCCCTACAGATATCCCCACAACTCAGCCAGTGAACTCTTCTATACTTGTAACAGAAGCTGCTCAAGAGGAGAATACCCTTCGCCCAACTCGGCAGTTTGCCGTCTGTGGAAAGCCTCAACCACGGCGCAAGTTAAGTCGGATCTATGGTGGTATAAAGGCTATCCCAGGTGCCAATCCATGGCAGGCCTCTCTACAGGTGCGACTCAAAGGCTCAAATCAAGAGTTCAGGCATATCTGTGGAGCAGTTCTCATTCAGAGTTGTTGGATGCTGACAGCTGGCCATTGCATGTAAGTAAATATCTATAATGTATAATATATAATGTCTACCAAATATAGTGAATGATTAATATTCAGTCATGTAGTTATTCATCAATATGCATATTAAACTAAAATAATCCAAAAACTCTCTCAAATACCAAGACAACCCCCAATACAGGAAAATAAATACTAGGCATCAATTAGTATAGTAAAGGTAATAGCATAACTGTCAAGCAATAAACTAGTGTTATATTGAACAGTTTTTTTTTTTGTTTAAGTGTTATACATTTATGCATTGGTACACTGACTACTTTAAGAATATACATTAGATGATGTACATTTATAAACTGGTCCACCATATAAAAGAAAGGCAGCAATTACCAAATTCTATCGTCCTGCTTGAAGCAGGCCATTTCCACACATTTTGCACTTTATAAATAAAGTAAATTAATTTATTGTTGACAATTCTGACTTATTATCTCTGTGGCATCTTAGGCTAACTGTAGCCTCATAGCAGCAGGACCTGCCCTTATCAGGCTTATATGATGAAACCTGACTAGAGGAAAATTGATAAATTCTTCCTTTATACCCTTAAAATGATTAATAAATAAATGAGTTCATTTGACTTTTATTATGCAATTTGTTACACTGTCAACAACTTCAAAAAATGGTTACAGATAGCCCCAAAGTGCTAAAATCTATATAATAAACAGTACTTCACATCTGTCCCCTTATCTCTGAAAGTGTGATTTTAACACTGTATCTGTTGCCTCCATTCATACATGATTGTTTATTGACACACCATCTTTCTCCCCAATCAAGTTGCAAACAAAAGTGCTGGAACACATTTCCAGTACTCATTAGATGATTATTTTTACATTTCTATGAGTACAGTGCTATGCGGCCACCAGAACGCAAACCACTTGAATTTGTACTTGACACAGGGTGTTTGTCCCATCCTAAAGAACATGCTTAGAGAACATGATCATGTCAATTACAAGGATAACTTCTTAAGGATGACATTTCAACAGAATACTATGCTGCATGAATAGTGAATAATAGATACAGCCTCCATCAAAATTATCAGGCATTTGGAGAAATATAGTCTAGAATAGGGGTGCCCAACCTTATTCGGCTTGCAAGCTACTTTTGAAAAGACAGGTTTGAAAAGATCAATCACATGACTGGCGATCTCCTGGTTGACCAAGATTGACTGGTTGGGCACCCTTGGAATAGACTGTGTGCTCCTATTGCTGAACTCTCATGGCTATACTTGCAGTCAAAGAACAAAGAGGAAATAGTTTGACCAGTTTACTGGTCAATCAAATTAAGTAACATTATTTGAAATCACTAGGCTACCAACAAATAGAGGTAAGGAAATGTGCTCACATACATGTTAGTGTCCTACCTACCATCAGACATGGGACTCTGGACCTACAGGTAAAACAGAAAGAACACTCACACACCTGTATAAACTAATAGAACATGTTGCAGGTTCACTTCACAGACTGTAAAGCTACATTTTACATTAATGTTATAACTAGCTTAATTTTTGCGTGCTAGTCACTGTGGAGATCTGTGTTTCGCCCTTACCATAGTAGTTCAGTTCACTGGTTAAAGATCCATGCACTTAACATTGACATTTTTTCTAATCATATTAAAGTGATATTATTATTAACTCGTTCAATTTTGACAGTCCGAAACTCAAGTTTATCTACATGTCCAGTGAGTTTCTAGTAGCCCAGTGTTTTGGTGTCCCAGGAATAGTTGACTGAAAATTTGCTCACAAATGTTTTGGCCTCTTTCTAGGTGGTGCTACACCACACATGGGTGGTTAAGAGTTGCTCATATGCAGCTCCATCTGACCCATGTACAAGTAACATTTTATCAGCCAGAACATTATTATTCACCAAACTTTACTAAACCTCACCCAAGAGTTTTCAGTGCATTATTTTTTCCCTTTGCAGGGACTAATTGTTTTTTCAGGTTAAACCATGGGAAGATGGAACAATGACCATTTACCCTGATTGGGCGTCAGTAGTAACCTCGTTTTTACTTCAACAAGGCTAGCCTGGCTGACACACTAAGCTCATCGAAGAAGCTTGGTCTGGCATAGATCCCATGCACAGGGAACTTTGGCTCGATCGGTGCCGTCTCTTCACCCCTCTCCCCTTAGCCGAATGCCTACGGCATATATGTAGTGCACTCCAATATCCCGGAGACTTAATTCCATCATCCCGAGCACCTGAAAGAAAGATCGCAATAATTCAATTATCGTACATTACAATGCCGATGCAAGGGTTTGTTTCTGTTTGTAATCAGGAGGCGGCCATCTTGCCCCCAAAATCTTGCCCCGAAAACCGTTCCTCAAGGGAAACAAGTACAAGTATGACAGTTCCTCCTCTGCAATTATTCTAGTCACCTCGTAGCACTAACATCAGCTTACAAGCTGTAGCCTGAACATTAGACCATTAGGCCGCATTTCTGGTTTGCACCAAACATAATTCATCATCAACAGAAGACGTACATTTACATTTAAGCATTTAGCAGACGCTTTTATCCAAAGCGACTTATAAAAGAGGATAACATTCAAGCTACAGCACAATGAAACTAACAAAGAGTGCATATTGCTAACATAAAATTTGCGATATTTTAAGTTGAAAGTGCAAGAGTGTTATAAAGTGCAGTATGGAGAGAGATTAAGAGTAAGAGGTTAAGTACATTCCTGGTATTCAGAAATTCAAGCCAGGAGATATTCTTGGAAGAGCTGGGTCTTCAAGAGTTTCTTGAAGGTGGAGAGAGTATCTCTTGATCTGGTAGCCCTTGGAAGGTCATTCTACCAGCGTGGAACAACACATGAGTAGAGTATTGTAATGTATTGTAATGTAAGGCTAAATAAAAGCATAAATAGACAGTTTTCTAACACCGTATCATCTCATTAGCTGTTGCTAACGTTAGATAGAAAGTAGAGCCCATTTATGTCTAGCCCGCTATGAAAACATTTCTGGTTGCAGTGTAATGATGCTAATGTTATCAAATGTGGCAGCGAGGGCAAGGTAACAATGAAGTAGCTGACTACGCCACCTAGGGAGTCTTCTCACTAGGAACTAATTAACCACATGACCAAAAGATCAAACTGATACACAGGTTCGCAAACATAGACAGAGACATGATTCAAAAGAAATACAATATTTTATGTAATAGACACCTTAAAACAATAATGGGCACACCCATAAAGCACAATAAAAATAACACACCGTTATCCTCAGCCACAAGTGGGACATCGTAGCACTGCAGCAATCTAGGACCACACTAAATAAGAGACAGGTTAAAGGGCTTACCACAGATGAGAAAACAATGGAGAGAGGGAGTCAAGGTACACACGCAGAGCACACACACACAGGCACAGCAAGAATTAAACACCCAGTGCAACTATAATAGGAAAATCAGAAACAAGGCGTTCTCCCCACCATGGATTGCACACCCGTGGAGGCCCAAGATAAAGGACAAGTAAAATAAATAAAAATAAAATTCCATGCAAATATACATACCTGCTCCGTATGACGTTTGCCCAAGAATCGTTAGTGGGAGGAACTGAAATACAACCACGCCACCACGACCACAAGGCCACATTAAAATAATAAGAAAAGAAAATAATAAGACCACATTAAAATAATACAGTAAAACATACTGTTGTTAACCGCAGGTATCGCTTCCTTGAACATACAGTAACAAGCACTGAACAGGCCGCGATATCCATAGCGTAACGCAAACCTGTTAAGCCTGTCTCCTTCGCCCTGGAGTGAAAGCTCATCTCTCATTGGTCCCCTGTTTCAGGGACAAAGGAACAGCTGGGAATAGGCCTGTTGGCCAGACTGACTTGAACAAGAAATTCTATGCAGTGTCACAGGCGGTGGGTGGGCCCAGACTATCACCAGGCAGCAGATACTTTTAAATAATTCCTTAATATTTATGTGACCATGCTAAGTTTGTATGGTGACTCTTGCTGTATCTTTTTCTCAGAGGGCAGACAGAAATCATGGCTTGCTTTTTAGTTAGAAAAGAAAATCACTATTTATATTTCATCTCAACCAATTTTAATCCTCACACAGTTGTATTGATACCAGTTGACAGTACACTGTTACATCCCTATTAGTTGTTGAACCAAAATGATCCATCAGAGGCACTTATATAGGAGACACATCACTTAAAAAATCCTCCCATAGAAATGCATTAAAGCTGTTCCTAATGCAAAGGTGGCGGAATTCTTCCCTGCAGTGAAAGTAACTAATCACGTCATTGACATTAATGAAAGTTTATTCATTGTCATTAAGTGTCATTTAGTCTTTGAAACGCAGACTTTAGGATGCAGACATTACAAAAGCTGAATGACACTTAATGTGACTACTTAATGTAAATAAAAATTAATGAAGTGTCATTCATGTTCATGATATGTGTCATGTCATGTTTATAACAGGCTTGCGTCACCCTTATGTAGACCCCTTCAAATAAAGTGTTGCAGACTGATGTTAACCTTTTGGTTACCATGGTGATAGGCATGCCGCTAATGTCGGCGCAGGCGTTGTGAGCAAATTGCCATTTTCATAATGATTTTTTTAGCTTTATTTGAGCAATCTATGGGTAGATTTAGACATAATTCAATTCAGACTTAAACAAGGATTCACTGTCGACCTGCCGATCTGGCCTTTTGTATATCTTCCCATTCTTTTTGATAGGGCTTGGTCTTGTTAATCTCAAATGGCTGCCCGAAGGCGTTTCGAGATGGCGGCCGAGTGAAGGGACTTGCCTTAAAAGGACATACAGGGCAGTGGTGGCACAGGTGGTAGAGGAGCTGTTTGGCAACTGAAGGGTTGCAGGTTCGGGCCCCACTCTGCTTGACCCCATCAAAGCGTCTTTGAGCAAGATGCTGAACCCCAAATTGCTCCCGGTGGCAGGTTGGCACCTTGCATGGCAGCCTCTGTCACCAGTGTGAGAATGTGAGGCATTCTCTATAAAGCGCTTTGAGTACTCATAGGAGTAGAAAAGTGCTATATAAATGCAGTCCATTTTACTTAGGTCATTTAGGAAACACTGCTCTTTTTTACAGAGACCGAAGCCATGAGATGCAGGTGATCCTGGGAGGATTAGACCTTGGAAAAGAGGAACCCTTTGAGCAGGCTGTGGCAGTTGAGAAGGCAATAGTCCATGAAAGATACAGAGAAACTTCTCAAGCTGTTTATAATGATATTGGTAAGACGTTCACGATAAGTATGTGTGCATATGGGTTACTGTAATTTCCTATATTGTAAATGCATAAAGCATAAACTGCATGAATGGCAGTTGTGTGAATCTGCGTTGACTCCCCTCACCTTATATTAACCACAGTTAAAACATCATAGGTGGTCTGCTGCTATTTATATTCAATTCAGTTCAATTCTGTTGTATTTATACAGCGCCTTTTACAATAGAATTGTCACATGTTGCTTTACAACAAGAGCAACAGGAACAAGGAAAAACTCCCTTGTGGTAGTTAGTATAGGAAGAACCCAACTCAACTGCCAGGGGTCATACAGGAAAAGTACAACAGTAGTTATCATGATAGACTACAATTTGTCCATGATTTTAGCTGAGCATCATAATATTTCCAAAATATTGCCCCCCATCACATGAGTATTACATGGAATGGGATGAATCATGGGGGTAACATTAGAAGGGTCCATTTTTACAGTGCCATTGTGGTCAGTCACAAGGCCTCTAGGAAGGAGAGTCGATCCTGGCATGGGCGTCAAGGAAGGGTCTTTAGGAAGGAGAGTCGGTCCTGGCATGGGCCTCCAGTGAAGTTGGTTTCATTCCTGTCAGGAGGAGTAGGTGACAGGAGTTATCCAGTGGGAAGCAGGGATGTCACTCAGAGAGATGATTATGGTGTAGGTGGACAGAGGAAACAAATGAGGTAGGCCAGTCTCATAATGTCCTGGTAAATGTTCTAGGATTTGGTATTTGGTTTCAGATTTGCTGAATTTTGGTAAGTTTCAGTGGATTCAGTATTCAGCAGAATCCCCTGAGAAATAGCAGCAGGTCACCAGTGGACCACCGCAAAACTGATGAGCAAAAATGCTGGTGGGCCACTGGTGTACTGCTAGCCACTTGCTATCTGGGATCATAGGGGAAAGGTCTGATCTTAATTTACCATTTTTGTAGTGATGGTTAAATGGGGCGAATGAAGGCTTTCTCTGCTCCCTCCAACGCTTCTTTGCAAAGTTAGTGCTTGCAAGAAGACTGAATCTTAATTACCATATTGGTCTGAATTTAAGACAATTTTTTTTCCTGTAAATACCTCTGAAAAGGGGGATTGTCTTATATTTGCAGACTAGACTAAAATAAGGAGGGAAATATAGAGGGAGCTAAAAACTATTTTTGTGTTAAATAAACCGGCAACACACACGCTGTAGAGGTAAGAGAACCCTTGACCTGGTGTTGATCATATTTATGATACTGTCTTAAATGCACACGAAGCCGGGACAGTTCAGATCTGATGATATTTGGACAGAAGTGCATCTCTGATGAGGCGCAATGGACTATCATGCCAAGAACCTGTAGACTTTGAGGAGAAGCTGTCCGGAGTTAATGAGGGGTAAGCCTTTATAAGAGCACTTGAGAATGCAGTTGCAGACCCATTAAGAATTTTGTAGGCTAGCATTAGGGATTTGAGTTTGATGCAGGCAGCCAGAAGTAGCCAATGTAGCTCAATGAACAGAGGGATGACATGGGCCCTTTTGGGCTAATTGAAGGCCAGGCACGCTGCTGCATTCTGGACCATCTGCAGCAGTTTCACAGCACAGGCTGGGAGCCCTGTTAGAAGGGCATTGCATTAGTCAAGGCTGGAGATAACCATGGTTTGTTTGGGTGGCCTATTGGATTAGGTATGGTCTAATCTTTCTTATAATGAATAATAGTAACAAGAGGAGGCAGCGGCTTTTTAGGCAGCGGCTAACCACCAATAGAGCTGGGCCATGGCCGGGAACTACGGGAGTTATGGCAGGGGGAAGACAAACAAATAAAGCAAAGAGAAAAAAAAACACAATATAGTAAGCCCCCCTCAGCCGGTAGACCACTACCATAAAAACTTTTCTCAAAAAACCTTTCTCAATAGTAGTCCTTGAGACAGACCCCCACATTTGTAGAGTTAGAAAATATGTGACAGCAATGCATTCAGGGTAGCTTTTTTTTGTGTGTGTGTGTGTTTTATTATCCTTTTTATGTCCATTACAATCCTGTTACGGCAGAATAGGATAAACATTTAACTAATAGATATCCCCACAAAACATGAAACTTGAAACTTGAAACTCAAAACAGCTATTTGATGTCAAGAAGGCAGTTGATTGATTGAAGACTATTTTTTCAATGTCTCAAGTTTTCAATTCAAGTTGTTAAGCACTGAAACATCCAGATTATTCTTTTTCAGTAGGGGCTTTTTAGGAAAAATTGCAATTATAATCTGGAGCTACTATACTCAGCTGCTACAAGATATAGAACATATTTTAAAAAGTGGGTTGGCAAAATATCTAATTCAGATGTGGAAAAACTGAGATTTTGTACAGTATTATCACCCTAACCATGATAAGAGATGGAGTTGTTTGTGATCATTTGTCCAAGTGGGAGCATATAAAGGTTGAAAAGTAATGGTCCAAGGATTGACCCCTGGGGAACACCACAGGTCAAGTACACTGGTGTTGAATTATAACTGCCCATGGCAACAAAGAAGCTTCTGTTTTGTAGGCGTGATTTTAACCACTTGATAACTATATCAGTGAAGCCAACCCAGTATTCAAGTCAATATAGTAGTATGTATGGTCAACAGTTTCAAAAGCAGCGCTGAGGGCCAAAAACACCAGTACAGATGGTCTGCCTGCATCAGTATTGAGACATATGTAATTTGCAACTGCTTCAGTGCTGTGATTGGCATGAAAACCTGATTGAAACTTATCAAAACAGCTATTTGATGTCAAGAAGGCAGTTGATTGATTGAAGACTATTTTTTCAATGTCTCAAGTTTTCAATTCAAGCTGAAACATCCAGATTATTCTTTTTCAGTAGGGGCTTTTTAGGGACTTGGAGAAAATGGCAATTATAATCTGGAGCACATCAGCTGCTGCAAGGTATAGAACATATTTTAAAAAGTTGGTTGGCAAAATATCTAATTCAGATGTGGAAAAACTGAGATTTTGTACAGTTTCCTCAAGTGTTTCATAGTCAATAAAGCTGAATGTTATAAAGCTGATGAATGAATACATTTTGTAGAGGTGCACTGTAAGCCCCCTTAGCCCATGGCCTAAAGTGCATGCAAATTATCGCATATTTCAGTGGATAATGGCTTGTCTACATGTAATTGTTTCAGAAAACTTGCAATACAAAAAAGTATTGTTGATGTAAATAATCAGCTGGGGAAGTTTTAAAGGGATATCTATTAGTTAAAATGTTTACCCTATTCACCCATGTTATGTCACTCAACAAGCACAAAGCTACCACCAATGCAATGCTATAATCTCTTTTCTTGCTTTTTTTGTTGTTTATTTGCAAACAAGTAGAAAATTACCAGGACAAAATCCAACAAAACAACAGATGTACACGACACAAAACACAGAAACTAACAAAACCTTAACAAAAGTTACAGAGACTAAACAGTACTACATGCATGTTGACAGAATAAGGTAATAGACATATTTGACAGAAATAAGTGGGAGGGCCATATGAGTTTGTTGGGGAAGGGGTTGGGAGGCAAATGCGTGTATGTGGGGAGGGTAGGTGTTGTGGGCTGGGGATTGGGAGTTGGGAGTTCAGTGTGTTTGTGTCAATGTCCACATGTGGACTGGATTAATGTTGGGCCAGGGAGATAGAAGCTGGACCGCAGGGAGGGGGGTGTCAGGAGAGAGGAGTATTATTTTGTTTTTATTTATTGTTGGATGTATGATGTGTGCCACCTAATGTGTGGTGCATTTAAGAGAAAGTAAGGTGTGTAAGGTCCACCCCACTGCATCACTAGTAGCCCTTTCCCCACATATTCAGCACACTAACCCCCTCCAACCCTCCACCCCACCCTTTCCCACATACACAGCACCCACCCTCCCAACCCCATTGCTCCTTATCAACAAGCCCCTCCCACCCCTATATACACACGTTATAATTTTACAGCCAGTAGAGGGAGAGCAGCCTTAAGAAGATCTGTTGGGATAGGATCCAGTAAGCATGTTGAGGCTTTCGTTGAGGAGATCAAAGATGTAATTTCTGATATATTGTGGGTGTGAATGAATCAAGGCTATGTTACAAGTTGACTAGAGCAAGTTGTAATCATTATATGTGGTCCAGCTGGATTTGAGGTTACAAGGGAGTTGTTTATTTTAATATCTTATAGATTCAATTTTGTCATTAAAAAATCATGCATCTTACAGTTATTGGTATGGAATAGGTCACCTCATTCTTGCTTTTTGTTAGACGGGTTATAGTGTTAAAAAGGAATTTCGGATTAGTTGCTGGTAATAGCTTCCGGTTTTGTAGGAAGAACTGCAGACTGGTGGCAGACACCGGAACTTCAGGAAACAGGTTTAATCGTTACAATTGTGTGCGTCAAGGGAGACAAGGTTTTCAGCTCAAATGCATCCACCATTAAATCTAATTAAACAAAGAGAGTGTTCAACTTAAGTATACTTGACAGAGGGGCGTTACATACAGTGGCAAAACAATGTGATGTGACTGGTCCTTCACCGGGAGGCAATCTATCTGATGGCCCAAGGACACACCTATGGCAATTAGCATTGTCAAGAGGCTATCCAACTGTTCATATACACCCCAGATTCAAAAATATCACTTATAGCCTGTTTTGATAAGTCATATACTTTTGATTATTACACTCCTTGTACTGAGATGTTAAAATAATACTAAACATGAATACATTCACATTTCATAACATACAGAAATACATTCCAAATCTATCTGAGGTATGGTCTTTGCAACGTAAATATGAACAAAAGGCTCTACCCAGCCACAGAGATGCCAGCAGTTAATTTACATTCAGTCACAAGGGGAGGATGATTCTGTTGTTTCTGTGCCGTGCAAATGCATGGCAGATTCTGGCTGAACATACTTCTAAAATTATTTATTATAAACTTCTCAAGCTATTTATAATGATATTGGTAAGACGTTCACGATAAGTATGTGTGCATATGGGTTACTGTAATTTCCTATATTGTAAATGCATAAAGCATAAACTGCATGAATGGCAGTTGTGTGAATCTGCGTTGACTCCCCTCACCTTATATTAACCACAGTTAAAACATCATAGGTGGTCTGCTGCTATTTATATTCAATTCAGTTCAATTCTGTTGTATTTATACAGCGCCTTTTACAATAGAATTGTCACATGTTGCTTTACAACAAGAGCAACAGGAACAAGGAAAAACTCCCTTGTGGTAGTTAGTATAGGAAGAACCCAACTCAACTGCCAGGGGTCATACAGGAAAAGTACAACAGTAGTTATCATGATAGACTACAATTTGTCCATGATTTTAGCTGAGCATCATAATATTTCCAAAATATTGCCCCCCATCACATGAGTATTACATGGAATGGGATGAATCATGGGGGTAACATTAGAAGGGTCCATTTTTACAGTGCCATTGTGGTCAGTCACAAGGCCTCTAGGAAGGAGAGTCGATCCTGGCATGGGCATCAAGGAAGGGTCTTTAGGAAGGAGAGTCGGTCCTGGCATGGGCCTCCAGTGAAGTTGGTTTCATTCCTGTCAGGAGGAGTAGGTGACAGGAGTTATCCAGTGGGAAGCAGGGATGTCACTCAGAGAGATGATTATGGTGTAGGTGGACAGAGGAAACAAATGAGGTAGGCCAGTCTCATAATGTCCTGGTAAATGTTCTAGGATTTGGTATTTGGTTTCAGATTTGCTGAATTTTGGTAAGTTTCAGTGGATTCAGTATTCAGCAGAATCCCTGAGAAATAGCAGCAGGTCACCAGTGGACCACCGCAAAACTGATGAGCAAAAATGCTGGTGGGCCACTGGTGTACTGCTAGCCACTTGCTATCTGGGATCATAGGGAAAGGTCTGATCTTAATTTACCATTTTTGTAGTGATGGTTAAATGGGGCGAATGAAGGCTTTCTCTGCTCCCTCCAACGCTTCTTTGCAAAGTTAGTGCTTGCAAGAAGACTGAATCTTAATTACCATATTGGTCTGAATTTAAGACAATTTTTTTTCCTGTAAATACCTCTGAAAAGGGGGATTGTCTTATATTTGCAGACTAGACTAAAATAAGGAGGGAAATATAGAGGGAGCTAAAAACTATTTTTGTGTTAAATAAACCGGCAACACACACGCTGTAGAGGTAAGAGAACCCTTGACCTGGTGTTGATCATATTTATGATACTGTCTTAAATGCACACGAAGCCGGGACAGTTCAGATCTGATGATATTTGGACAGAAGTGCATCTCTGATGAGGCGCAATGGACTATCATGCCAAGAACCTGTAGACTTTGAGGAGAAGCTGTCCGGAGTTAATGAGGGGTAAGCCTTTATAAGAGCACTTGAGAATGCAGTTGCAGACCCATTAAGAATTTTGTAGGCTAGCATTAGGGATTTGAGTTTGATGCAGGCAGCCAGAAGTAGCCAATGTAGCTCAATGAACAGAGGGATGACATGGGCCCTTTTGGGCTAATTGAAGGCCAGGCACGCTGCTGCATTCTGGACCATCTGCAGCAGTTTCACAGCACAGGCTGGGAGCCCTGTTAGAAGGGCATTGCATTAGTCAAGGCTGGAGATAACCATGGTTTGTTTGGGTGGCCTATTGGATTAGGTATGGTCTAATCTTTCTTATAATGAATAATAGTAACAAGAGGAGGCAGCGGCTTTTTAGGCAGCGGCTAACCACCAATAGAGCTGGGCCATGGCCGGGAACTACGGGAGTTATGGCAGGGGGAAGACAAACAAATAAAGCAAAGAGAAAAAAAAACACAATATAGTAAGCCCCCCTCAGCCGGTAGACCACTACCATAAAAACTTTTCTCAAAAAACCTTTCTCAATAGTAGTCCTTGAGACAGACCCCCACATTTGTAGAGTTAGAAAATATGTGACAGCAATGCATTCAGGGTAGCTTTTTTTTGTGTGTGTGTGTGTTTTATTATCCTTTTTATGTCCATTACAATCCTGTTACGGCAGAATAGGATAAACATTTAACTAATAGATATCCCCACAAAACATGAAACTTGAAACTTGAAACTCAAAACAGCTATTTGATGTCAAGAAGGCAGTTGATTGATTGAAGACTATTTTTTCAATGTCTCAAGTTTTCAATTCAAGTTGTTAAGCACTGAAACATCCAGATTATTCTTTTTCAGTAGGGGCTTTTTAGGAAAAATTGCAATTATAATCTGGAGCTACTATACTCAGCTGCTACAAGATATAGAACATATTTTAAAAAGTGGGTTGGCAAAATATCTAATTCAGATGTGGAAAAACTGAGATTTTGTACAGTATTATCACCCTAACCATGATAAGAGATGGAGTTGTTTGTGATCATTTGTCCAAGTGGGAGCATATAAAGGTTGAAAAGTAATGGTCCAAGGATTGACCCCTGGGGAACACCACAGGTCAAGTACACTGGTGTTGAATTATAACTGCCCATGGCAACAAAGAAGCTTCTGTTTTGTAGGCGTGATTTTAACCACTTGATAACTATATCAGTGAAGCCAACCCAGTATTCAAGTCAATATAGTAGTATGTATGGTCAACAGTTTCAAAAGCAGCGCTGAGGGCCAAAAACACCAGTACAGATGGTCTGCCTGCATCAGTATTGAGACATATGTAATTTGCAACTGCTTCAGTGCTGTGATTGGCATGAAAACCTGATTGAAACTTATCAAAACAGCTATTTGATGTCAAGAAGGCAGTTGATTGATTGAAGACTATTTTTTCAATGTCTCAAGTTTTCAATTCAAGCTGAAACATCCAGATTATTCTTTTTCAGTAGGGGCTTTTTAGGGACTTGGAGAAAATGGCAATTATAATCTGGAGCACATCAGCTGCTGCAAGGTATAGAACATATTTTAAAAAGTTGGTTGGCAAAATATCTAATTCAGATGTGGAAAAACTGAGATTTTGTACAGTTTCCTCAAGTGTTTCATAGTCAATAAAGCTGAATGTTATAAAGCTGATGAATGAATACATTTTGTAGAGGTGCACTGTAAGCCCCCTTAGCCCATGGCCTAAAGTGCATGCAAATTATCGCATATTTCAGTGGATAATGGCTTGTCTACATGTAATTGTTTCAGAAAACTTGCAATACAAAAAAGTATTGTTGATGTAAATAATCAGCTGGGGAAGTTTTAAAGGGATATCTATTAGTTAAAATGTTTACCCTATTCACCCATGTTATGTCACTCAACAAGCACAAAGCTACCACCAATGCAATGCTATAATCTCTTTTCTTGCTTTTTTTGTTGTTTATTTGCAAACAAGTAGAAAATTACCAGGACAAAATCCAACAAAACAACAGATGTACACGACACAAAACACAGAAACTAACAAAACCTTAACAAAAGTTACAGAGACTAAACAGTACTACATGCATGTTGACAGAATAAGGTAATAGACATATTTGACAGAAATAAGTGGGAGGGCCATATGAGTTTGTTGGGGAAGGGGTTGGGAGGCAAATGCGTGTATGTGGGGAGGGTAGGTGTTGTGGGCTGGGGATTGGGAGTTGGGAGTTCAGTGTGTTTGTGTCAATGTCCACATGTGGACTGGATTAATGTTGGGCCAGGAGATAGAAGCTGGACCGCAGGGAGAGGGTGTCAGGAGAGAGGAGTATTATTTTGTTTGTATTTATTGTTGGATGTATGATGTGTGCCACCTAATGTGTGGTGCATTTAAGAGAAAGTAAGGTGTGTAAGGTCCACCCCACTGCATCACTAGTAGCCCTTTCCCCACATATTCAGCACACTAACCCCCTCCAACCCTCCACCCCACCCTTTCCCACATACACAGCACCCACCCTCCCAACCCCATTGCTCCTTATCAACAAGCCCCTCCCACCCCTATATACACACGTTATAATTTTACAGCCAGTAGGGGAGAGCAGCCTTAAGAAGATCTGTTGGGATAGGATCCAGTAAGCATGTTGAGGCTTTCGTTGAGGAGATCAAAGATGTAATTTCTGATATATTGTGGGTGTGAATGAATCAAGGCTATGTTACAAGTTGACTAGAGCAAGTTGTAATCATTATATGTGGTCCAGCTGGATTTGAGGTTACAAGGGAGTTGTTTATTTTAATATCTTATAGATTCAATTTTGTCATTAAAAAATCATGCATCTTACAGTTATTGGTATGGAATAGGTCACCTCATTCTTGCTTTTTGTTAGACGGGTTATAGTGTTAAAAAGGAATTTCGGATTAGTTGCTGGTAATAGCTTCCGGTTTTGTAGGAAGAACTGCAGACTGGTGGCAGACACCGGAACTTCAGGAAACAGGTTTAATCGTTACAATTGTGTGCGTCAAGGGAGACAAGGTTTTCAGCTCAAATGCATCCACCATTAAATCTAATTAAACAAAGAGAGTGTTCAACTTAAGTATACTTGACAGAGGGGCGTTACATACAGTGGCAAAACAATGTGATGTGACTGGTCCTTCACCGGGAGGCAATCTATCTGATGGCCCAAGGACACACCTATGGCAATTAGCATTGTCAAGAGGCTATCCAACTGTTCATATACACCCCAGATTCAAAAATATCACTTATAGCCTGTTTTGATAAGTCATATACTTTTGATTATTACACTCCTTGTACTGAGATGTTAAAATAATACTAAACATGAATACATTCACATTTCATAACATACAGAAATACATTCCAAATCTATCTGAGGTATGGTCTTTGCAACGTAAATATGAACAAAAGGCTCTACCCAGCCACAAAGATGCCAGCAGTTAATTTACATTCAGTCACAAGGGGAGGATGATTCTGTTGTTTCTGTGCCGTGCAAATGCATGGCAGATTCTGGCTGAACATACTTCTAAAATTATTTCACTGGAAGGTATGCAAACATGAAATTGAGTCCTTGGATTTTTTTGGATATGACACAAGGACATCAACATATATAATCTATAATTAGGCTACTGAGTTTGAAAATGATGTTATTTGTATGTCTTGTATCATGCAGCACTGTTAAAACTCAAGTCCACTGATGGGAATTGCGCTATGGAGTCTCAGCATGTGAAAACAGTGTGTTTGCCCAACACAACATTGCCAGACGGAACAGAGTGCAATATTGCAGGATGGGGTAAAACACCAGAATGTATGTTTTTCAAAAAAAAATATATATATATATATATATATATATACTGAAAATAATATTACTGTTCTTATATCAGCATTGTCTCATATGTATTCTTCATATATTATTGAAGCATTATAACAAGTGGGAGTAGGATTCGTGGATATCCTCACGGATGTGGTTTGGCCGCAGTAGGTAACTACACCCATGGGGATATCGACCATGAATGTTATATTGCTTTTATACAACAGTTCCATTACCAACTAATGTTAAAACATTAAAGTTTTAAGATGTCAAATTGTGTTTTATACCATTCAGTTTTAATTTCTGTTTGTTCTTCCTCTGCCCCCCAAAGTAGTTCTAAACTTAGTTTTGTATCTCCCATTTCCCAAGCAACGCAACAGTTAATTAACGGCTATGGAAGTTCAGGGAGAGTGGCTATATTTTGCTTGTCTGCTTGCTTGTCTGTATGTCAAATGCCAAGTTCCATATTCACACTGCTCCATTAAGACCTATCCCAAATGTAATTTTATGGAAATTGCTGCTCTCTTGCTTTGAATGAATGGAACTTTCACTTCAGTCAACAATGGAAAATGTGGAGCCATTATTAGCTGTGAAGAATCATCCATGGTATGTTGTGCGATAGTTAGTTCGACTGGACCTAATTGTTGTATAACAAGTTTCTGTCAATTCTTACTCTGCAGTAGAATTTGGCTCAAGCCAGCTTATGGATGCTGAGGTACTTCTGATATCACAAGACCGCTGCTCTGACAAATCAATCTATGGCAATATAGTGGATCGTGGCATGTTCTGTGCTGGTTACCTACAGGGTGGAATAGACTCATGTCAGGTAAGTCTGATGTGCATGAAATCAAAGATCTGCTTAATATCTGGGCTTGTGCAGTGGTAATGTGAATATATAAAAAAGAAACAATTGTGATCATCTAAAGTTGGGTTATGTTTATTACCCAGGTTCTCTGAGGGAGGGAATTAGACATTTTTTTCACCTCACCATTACTAAAGGCCAATTTAGTGCATAGAGTGTAGAGTGAAGCATTGTCTTGCACCACCAAGAGTACACTTTAATGTGCTCAGAATCATAGCATATTCTTTTGTTTTTATATACTCACAAGGTCCTGGAATCACTTATGCATGCTTTCGTGCTTTTTGTGTGTGTGGGGGGGGGGGGCTGCATTGTTAGTGCCTTAGAGGTAGTTATAGGTTTTAAGGCAAGAGGTAATCTTGGAAGATCTCGATCTTCAAGGGTGGAGAGGGTCTCCGTTGCTCTGATAGCACTTTCCATCAGCGTGAAACAACAGATGAAAATAGTCTGGACTGACCTGTGCAAGCTGTTGGCAGAGCTAGGCAACGTTCCTTAGAGGAATGGAGGGGCCCCAGTACTGAGCCTTGGGGAACCCCTGTGGTGAAGTGGTGTAGCACAGGTGTTTGCACTAGCCATGACACATTGAACAATAGGATGAGATAGGATTCAAACCAGGAGTGCACTTTGCCACTTATGCCCATGTTTGTGAGTTTGTTTTGTAGGATTCATTAATTGACCGTATCAAATGCTGCTGATGAGTCTAGCAGGATGAGTACTAAGGGTGACTACTAAGGTTAATCTGCCACTCTGGCTTCTTTTAAGGCTTCTGTTATAGATAGTAGTTCTCCACTTGAATTGGAGCAAGGGAAGATTTTTTTGAGCAGTGGTGTTGTTTGAGCTTGATTGAAGATGGATATATAGAGATAGAAATATAACCGTAGTTGGTGAAGAATTGATCACGTGTGGTAGGAACTATGGCATGTAGAAGGGTGGTTGGAAAAGGGTCTAGTGGACAAGAAGTAGGGCAGCTGCTTGTAAGAATCTTAGACACCTTGTTCCCTGAGAGAAAAGTGATTGAAGAAAAAGATGCAGTAGATTTCGAGAGGCTTAGAGGAAGAACCTGTGAGGAAGGGTGAGACAGGGTCTGTGTAGGTGGGTCAGAGAACCGGCTACTAATTGCTGCAACTTTGTCAGTAAAACAAATACAGCAAAGGTGTCAGCTGTGAGGTTGGTTGCAGGAGGTTGAGATGGAGGGTCAGTAGAATCTTGTCATGGTAAAAAGCCTATGACACTGGATGAGAAAGATAGCAATGCCTGGAATTGTTTTAGATCTGACAGGTTATTGGTTTTGTGCCACTTCCTCTAAGGAGCTCCGAGGTTACAGTATAAGACATGGCACAAGTGCCAGTAAATTAGTGACCAGCACCTTTATGCAGAGCAGAGTCGAGCCTTATAGAGTTTGACAGCCACAGGAATTAAAAGTCATTTTCACCATTGCGAATTAGATTCTATCCCATGCTCTCTGAACCACACAAGGTAGACTTCTAACTAGCTATAACAGGACAAAATGATCTGTGATCATAAAAATGCCACAGGTTCATATGGCAACAATCAAGCATCAAATGGCACCAGTTCCAATCTGCAAAACTGGAAGGAAGAAACCTGCAAGTCATTCCTGGACTTAGCCAATGCCTTTGGATCTTATTTTCTCATCTGGTCTGCCTTTGACTTCTTTCATGTGCCAAAGAACATCACGGGCCTGGTCAGAAACTACTTACAGGATTAGCAATTCTGCTTAACCTGGAGAGATCTTGGGAAATGGGAGGAAGCAGACTCAGTTTCATCATCAGAGCCACCTACGATGTTCTTCCAATTCCCAAAACCTACACCAGTGGAGCGGAGAAAACCCTACATGTGCACTCTGCCAAACACCAGCAACAATGAGGCACATCTTGACATGTTGAGAAAACAGCCTGTCCCAAAGCCGTTACACCTGGAGGCACAATCAAGTCCTGTTCCAGTTGGCTAACACCCTTGAAGGAAGGAGAAAGACCACCAATGGCCTCCCTCCTCTGATGCATAGATAAAGATGGGAAGTCTGGTTATTGCCCCGTTATGCCCACAAAAAAAGCTCCTCATGACACTGTGGGGGAAAACAGAGGTTGGCTGCAGTTCAGTCAGGTGCCAAGCTAGTAGTTACACTGAACACCATTTAGGTGGAGCTCGAGTAATTTCTGAAGGCAATGCTTTCAGGTATTTATGTTGTTCAAACCATCTAATGTGCATTATCAACTTGATACACCTTCAAACACGATATTGAGGACTATTTTGGTTGATAACTAGTTAGTTAGCTTGCTAACTCGCCACCTACATTTATCACCAGGGTAAATGTAGCTTGCTAAACTGAGATAATCAGACTGGCCATTGGAAGAATTACAATGAGTTCACTCATGAAACTTCAGTCAGTGTTACTGGAATGAACAAACCATAGAAAATTGATTTTAGTGTACACCTAAGCAAGCAAACAGGTCATCAGACAAATCATCTCATGCATTTTATTCAGTTTTACTTAGCGATCTATTATTGTAAAGCATTTTTCTCCATTTGCAAATATTTGTGTTTTTTTTCAATCACTAACAAGCTTTTGTCCGATCATCAGCCTCATTTTCAAAACTCTAAATACAACTTGTACATCATCTGCCTGTTCTGGCCATATGTTGACACATTGCTGGCTCTTTTCACACCATATGCAGTCAATGAATGCCATATTACTTTGAGCCAGACTGTCTGTGTTTTGTTAACAAAATGTGCTTTTGATAAGAAAACAAACTGGTTAATTGTGTGATGTAGGTGTTTTGCTGTGTTAAGAGTTTTGAAAAAGTATTTTAAGTAAAGGTTAATGCTTGTTATTGACTGAAAAAAATGTAAATGAATGTGCAGCGTCTCATAGGCTTACAACACCACACACAATGGTGAGATTAGGCTGGAATGGTGTAAAAGAATGACTGGGTTTAAATGTATTCAGTATCCCATGACCAAATTTTGATAATATTCAGATTTTAGTGTTAAATGCTCACAAAGCCAATGGATGGTCACTGCGTGTCTGAACGAATCTTACCCAGCGCCTGCACAAACCTTTTCAGTGGTAGCCTGTGACCACACTAAAGAAAACTCACTCATACCCCTCCATCAGATAGGCAATGCTGCTCAAACATCAGTGTTTTTAGACATGCCAACACTTGTTACTATTGCAAAGAAAGGTTAAAAATCAGCTACAGTGGAAATTAGAGAAGCAATTTACCATGTTTGAGTGTCTCACAAACAGGACCAAACTCCCACCTTTGACGGTGCATATGAAACAAACACCTCACCATTATGTTTTAGTGTCTCGCAACCACTACTTGCGCTTAATTTTCCCCCACGGCAACCCCACCCTCGCATTTTGGGGCCTTAACCAGACTTGCCATCTGTATGTATGGACTTCCAAGTACTACCCTTTTTGTGATAAAAGACTAACGTCTACTCAAAACATTGCCAAAGGTGAACACCTCCTTTCTTGACCTTCTTGGCGTACAAGCAGGAAAGTCTAAAGTATGCTCAATTAGCAGCCCAGGTAGAACAACACAACTGGCATACCAAGGTGTTTCCTGTTGAAGTTGGGTGCAGAGGTTTTGTTGCCAAAACTACAACTAGGCTCCTGAAGAGAATGGGGGTGAAAGGACAGGTAAGCAGTGAAGTCACTCTCAGAGGCTGTAGAGCTAAACAGCAACTGAACTGAACTCTGCTGAACCTTTCCTTCCTATTCACATTACACCATGGCATAGCCTGCTTCTCTTCACTACTGTATATACATTCATAGCACTTCTTTTGCATTGCATGTCTTCTACTACACATCTTTTCTATACTTCACATCTACTTCACAATATACATATATTAATATATCTACACATCTAATTTTTGTCCATGTTGCATCTGTATTTTATATTTGCTGTATGTATAGTAGTATGGAACATTTGTATATGATGAACATACAAGTCATATGTATGTGAACATACTTCATCTGCACATTGCTCTTTTGTAAATCAACACTGATCTTTTACACTGCCCTATCTGTAAATAACTTCTCCCATAATTTATTTGTACATAATCTGCACATATTCCCACCTTAATTTATTTGTACATAATCTGCACATATCTATTCCCACTTTTACACTGCCCTTAACTGTACATACCGGACATACTGTGCATATTAAACTTGCTCTGCTATTTGCACTTCTGATTAGATGCATCATGCTAGATGCTACATTTCATTACTCTGTATTTATACATGTGTAATGACAATAAAGTTGAATCAAATAAATCAAGAGAGGCGACTCCAACTGGGATGTGAGATAACCGTTTAGGAGTAAAGACAGAGGGGAGTACACCTGGGATGCCAGGAATTGCTGTGTTGCTGTGTCGTCGGCCTAAATCAGCTGATGACCCCAATGACATTGTCATTGTTACTGTTTGCATTTTCATGCAGTGGTACTTTCTTGGAATTATGCTCCTCATTTATTTCATTATTATTTTTATTATTATTGTTGTTATTATTATTATTACCTCCACCAAGGAGTTTATGGTTTCACTGGTGTTTGTCTGTCTGTGAGCAAGATAACTCAAGTACTGCACAGATTTGGGTGAAATTTTCAGACAACATGGGTATTAGGACAAGGAACAGATGAATAAATTTTGGTGGTGATCTGTAACACCGTCTGAAATTTATAATCGGTATATTGCATTGCCGGAGGTCTGCGCTCTCCGAATGCTTTTCTAGTTATTAATATTATTACACTGCTCCTCGTAATGAGTAGAAATCTTGCATCATCTTTGGATATTAAAATGTATATAACTCTGGGGTAGATTGCAAAATGACCTCATTTCCCAGAAAGGCCCAGGTTGCTGAATTTACAACCAGCATTATCAAAACTGGTCACTAGGTGGCAATGGTAGGCCAAATGTGGATGTTATTTTTATCTGTTCAATAGAGTTGGTGTGAGTCCTTGTCACAATTTGGAGGGCCAACGTCATCGTTGTGGATGCCTTTAAGCATACATAAACCTGTCATTTTACCATTAAAGGAGGACATTGTACATACGTAACAACATTATATATAATTACTTGTGATTTGTCTGAGACATTAGTATAGATAACAAAAATAAATTCTGTGTGAATGCACAAATACATTAGCATATTTCAATGGTGCTAATTTGTGAGGTCTTGATGGGGGAAATCAAATATTATATGAGTTAGCAATATATGTCATCCTTTTAGTTATAAGTGTCTAATGTCAATAATGACACTCCACTTAGCCTAACAATCACTGCCTCTATTTGATTCGTCTGTGAAGCTAAAAGTTAAACCAATGTACACTGTGGTGATGTCTCTGAAGCCTCTGTCCATTACACCACACATTCCTTCAGCCATTTCACTCGATTTGATTCGGATGGAGAAAGAAAGTACAACACTGTGGAAGATGCTTGAAAGTGTTATGCAATGTAATATTACATCTAAATTAAGGTATTTGGACCACAGAGAGGAAACTGTAAGGTACAACGCAAAAAGCTACTTAAAAACACTATCTTAAACATTCTGAGGAAGTGGAGTGGAGATTGTATAAATAGAAGTAACTTTAACAAGGAAGGCTACAACTATATTTCACCATCACTCAATTGTCACACTGCAAAAACTGCTGTCTAAGATAATGTCTGACCTAGTACTAACTTTATAATAAGATGAAACAAATCTAGTGGACTTACAAAGACTTGCAAAAAGAGTCCCTCCAAATATAAGGCAAAACATCATAAATCTAATGCACTGGCAAGTATACTTAGATTTAGAATTTTTTTCATATTAATAGGAAGGACATTTTTGCGGTGTAAGTCCTTGTAAGCCTAAAACAATAAAATACAAATAAACAATGCTAAAACAATACCCATTGGATTTTTAAATCTTGATGTAAATTAGTAACACTAGGTTGCAGTGCATGTCATTCCCCAATGGCATGGCATTTGGACCCAATTTTTTCACAGAAATTATATGGTCCAAATTATGTTATCCCAAATGACTTTGGCATTGGTCAGTGACCTCAAAGTCAGTCTCCCCTAGAGTGGTCAAGTGCCTTACTCAAGGGCACAATGGTGGCAGCTGGGAATCAGACTTTTCTGGCTACTGCATGTTAGCCCGGCTCTTAGTCACCACGCTACCACCCAAAAACACGCTAAAATATTTGTTAGAATTTTTTTTTGTCATGTAGGAATTGTTGCCAACAAGTTAGCCATGTTTTTTGTACCATATTTGTGTATTATAACCTCTGTATCACCTTGTAAGGTGGCTGATTCATGCCTATATACTGCACAAAGGAAATTTAAATATGTCTTTTACTGGATAAAAAGCTAAATCTTGTTTCTATATTCCTTGTTTTCCATTTCCAGGGTGACTCTGGTGGCCCTTTGACATGTGAGAAGGATGGAGCACACTATGTATATGGTTTGGTGAGCTGGGGAGACAGTTGTGGGAAAGTAAACAAGCCAGGTGTTTACACTAATGTGATCTATTTCCTTGATTGGATTGCCTCAAAAATTGCAGGCATAGTTTGAAATATTAGCAAAAAAGATTTTCATTACCTTTTTTTGGAAATCATTTGACTACAAGTCTTACAATTGTAGAATAATTAAAATATGAATGTTATCAAATGTATCTGCATTGATTAAAAAATTAATGAAACCCATCTGTGAATTTCTTAAGAAATGGTGATAGACAAAATGACATGAAGGCTATCTACAACCCCAGTTCCAAAACTGTTGAAAGACGATGGAAATCATGTATACTCACATTTAATCAAGAATAAGGCCCACATATCAGTCACTGAAACAGAGACATTTCAATGTTTTTGAAAAACACTGTATGTTCATTTTGAAAATATCTCAAAAATGTTAGGACAGAAGCATGCTTACCACTGTGATTCCTCAACTCCTCCTATAACAACAGTATGTAAATGTTTTGGGAAATCAGTTTCTGGAGTTTTGAGATTGAAATCTTAAATCAGATCTAAAGAGATTAACGGGATGAGAACCACAAGTGACATTTTGGAAAAAATTAGATTTATGTATCAAATGAAAGCTTTTGATCAGCTCAACTATTAAAACATGATATGAATAAATTATTGATGATTTATGAGTTATGATGAGTTATTAATGGAAAAAAAGGACTCAACACTGAAGTTGATCTGTGGTAATTTTGTGTTGTTTGTTTAGCCTCTCCTTTAAAATTGGTTAAATGTCACTTATGCTCATATGGTTGTCACTCCTTGTTAATATAATGACTCTAAAGTCTTTCCAGTGGTAAATGAACTTGTATTAGGGAGAATGACAAGGATACAAGGAGTTTGTCACATGCATATAGTTACTTGGTATAAAAAATGCAGTGAAATTGTGTCTGTTTCAGCCTATTTTACACATTTATTTATATGTACATGCTTTGCTCCGTTATTGCAGCTAATTGCTGAGAATTCAGTCTTGCCACTTTGCTTTCGTCGCCCTGCCAAAATCAAAACTGAAACTCATGCTTGAGCCATATGAAATCATATTCATTACCTTGTCAGTCAACATAGCTCTTCGAAGATTATCATTGCTGCTTCCTATCTTTAGTCTTGTAAACAAGTCAACAATATAAGTTGCACCTGTGCTAATTGCACCTATGGTATCATTAGCCAACTATCCTATTTGCACCATACTTAATTGGTCTCTAATCCCTTCCTTCCCACACAACACTGGGTAATAAGACCCGTTATCACATCTTGGGTATCAGACCCGTATCTTGAAAAGCACGATATAAAAATGTTTAGTAGTAGTAAACAAATGTTTATGTTTAGTAGTAGTAGTAGTAGTAGTAGTAGTTAAAGATCACATTTTGGTAAAGCAATGGAAATGTATTGATCTTAGGCTAACCTACCATGCACACATACATGCGTGTCAGTCTGAGTGTGTTGAAGATGGTAGAGGGGTCAGGAACAACGGGTGTCAACTTGTCAATCACCTTGTTAGCTTCACGGTAATCAACAGTCAACCTCCATGTCCCATTAGGCTTTTTCACTGGCCAGACTGGGCTGTTGGAAACACTCTGAGTCTTCTGCAGGACTCCTTTTTCTTCTGGGTGTACACACCCTTGGAATTCCCTTCTTTTAATTCGTACGAATTTAAGTTTACTCAGGCCTTTTTTCTTACATCAATGATTTCTTGAGCTCATGTACCAATGACATAGGTACATAAATTACATCTTCTATTACAACTTCTATTTCAGATAGTTATTGATTCTTAAACTAGGAAAGGCAGCTATTGATTATTGTTTCTTTATACTAGGAAAAGAGTCAGATATTTGTCCTCCACCTACTGTAGATCAGAGTTGGAGTAGAGGTGTCCCTCACACCCACGGCTCAGTCAGCACACATGCAAGTTCAGATGCAGGTCAGCAGGGCACAAAGCACAGCTCCAGGACAGAAGAGTTGGCAGCTCTCCCACTGGCAACACAGCACTCCCACTGTTTTTTTTTTTTCCAGTTTGACTTTTCACCTGAAGTCACCTCAGTTGCATTGTGTTTTCTTTCCGGCAGAATAGAAGATTGAACGTCTCAGTTGCGTTGGATCAGGATCAACGATTTATTATAAATTGGATTACAATTTTGGATTGGATAGAATAATAGATGAAATAACCGCAATAAAAAGCTGAAGTACCAGAGTGAAGTCTAAAGGCTATCAGACTAAGTTACTCTTCTGTCACGCCCGCGAGGTTGAGACAGGATAACCAAGATGTTGTAGCGTAGCTCTACTGGATCCTTCTCATCGGGTAAAAGGAAAATGAGCTCTACATGTAAATCAGGGACACTCAACGTTGGATTTAAACAAACCACACATCACCTAAACAGGAACATACATAGGCACATACCAAGGCCTTGCACCTGCCTAGCATACAACACATGATCACTGGTCAAGGCGACCTCTAAGGTCCCCACCATGCTACACAAGTTGTTGACTGAACATTTTGTACAGACTTAGCTAGATAGATAACTTGGAGCAGTACCCAGATGAGGATTATTCATTTGACAGTCAGAAAGGAGTAACAAGAAATCATAAAATTATATAAAATTCTTACAACTGTGTTAAATGAAAGGAAGCCTATTTGACCAGGCAGTCAACAACATTTGAGCATTCGTCGCTGTGTTTAGGAGCACACATATAGGGGGCCCTATCTGGAATCTACTGGTATATGGGGGTGGGGGTCTTTAGGAACCCCTGTGCTAGACAACCACTGACTCAATAATTTCTGTTGACTTTGCAGTCCATTACTAACAAGCTGAAGATTGTATGTTCACTGAATGAAGATTACAAACAAAACACCATATGCCCACTGAAAATGTAATCAAAACATATTTTAATGCAAAAATATTACATGATGGGCTGTGATGGTGCAAAACAACTAACATGGCTGTGGCCAAGGAACAATGGTCATCATTTGGCTTTGGCATCGACTTTGGAAGAGATGCCTTGATTCTGATCCTGGTTGACTACTGTCCCATATATAACCTCCCATTTGCATCAAAAATACTTGAAAAGATTTGCAAATCTGTAGCTCCTTAAATGAAAATAATATCCAGGAAACCTTCCAGTCAGGCTTCAGAGCTGATCATAGTACAGAATCAGCCCTAGTTAAAGTCTTCGATAACCTCATCTCATCTAAAAATATATATATATATATACACATCAATATTAATCCTATTGGATCTTAGCGCTGCCTTTGACACCATTGACCAAGGCATCACTACACAGGCACAAAGATTTTCGAAGGCATCAAAGATTTTCCATTAGCCTGGTTCAGATCGTACCTCTCTGGTTGCTACCAGTTTGTACATACACATAATGAATCATCATCTGACACCAAAGTAAAGTATGGTGTACCCAAAGGCTCAGTGCTAGGGCCCCTGGAAGCTACGCTATGCTAGCCCTGTCAGAGTGGTTTTTGAAGTTCAAAACAAAAAGCTGTAGTGTTACGTTAAAGCACAAATACATTTCACATCATTTTTTGTGTAAATCAGTTGTGTAAAACATCATTGCAACATGGGGCATTTTAAGTGTTACATTTGCTAATGAAATTTAGTTTTTTGTGACTTTATTTTTACTTGTGTGTAGCTAGAATTAGACCTGCTGCTGACTTAAAATGTTTCACTTTGTAGCAGCACCTGGCTTTACATCTTCTAGAAATATGTGTCATAAAATATTATTGGGGAGAATATGTGTTGACGTTGTTGCCGAGCAGCCGTGGCACCATGTCTTCAAGACCTACATCATTGCCCTGCATTATCATCTTATGTTGTCATTGACTTTCATATCAACTCACATGCTTTTGAATAGCAGCCTACAAATTTTAAGTTTGTGCTTAGGATCCCTCAATTGGCGTATGTTTGCTTCTCGTGGGAAGATACTTTCTCTGAATTTTGAAACTGCTGTATTGGGCATTTGCCAGCACTTGTGGTTCGCTAGCAACTGTGACTTTGCTTTCAGCCCCCAACCCCCCCACAGAGAACATAGCTTTTCCTCTGTTTTTGCCAAAGGAGAGATTGCTTTTGGAGAGATCCCTAACAGTACTGTAGTGTAGCTGGGTCTGAACACCACCCTCTGCAACTGGATACTACCTGGTGGAGAGACGCAGGCACTCAGGATCGGAAACAGGACCTCCAATGCCACCTTGCTGAACACAGGAGCCCCTCAAGTCTGCGTGCTGAGCCCCATGCTGTTCAAACTTCTAAGCCATGACTGTGCACCTACATATAGCTCAAACCACATTATCAAATTCGCTGATGACACAACTGTGGTGGGTTTGATAAGGAGAGACAATTGGCCACAATTGGCTATGGCTATGGTTATATGTAGTGGTGCACCATTTGAATCCATGGTATATGGTTGAAATGACAATAAAAGCCACTTGGCTGGTTGAAATGCAGTATTAAGTGGAAGTACAAGGCGGTGCTACCCTGGCTATTCTAGGCTGTCACTGGTAGCAAAGAGAGGGAGTGAGGGGTGTGTTAGCATAAGTAACCACAAACACACTAACACCTTAGAAGTTGTTCAGGTCAAATTGACCCAGATACAGACACTTATCACAGTGAGCTAATTCGAACCCAAAGCAAGACAGTAGAACCAGAGTCTCCAACCTTTTTTCCCCTAAGAGCTACTTTGACAAAGTCAACATTGCCAACAGCTACTCTACTACTATTTTACATCGTCCAGAAGATACAGTAACTGTAACCTTTATCGGCACCTTCATTTTCCATAGTTGCAATTATAGTCAAATTTAATGCACACTTCAGTACAAGCAGGTAGAGCAACACCATAAGAAGAATAATAACAAGAATAAGCTCCAAGCAGGTTGGTTAAGGAGCCCCACAGCAAGCTATTGGAGCTGGTGGAGACGGTAAAGGAGTGGGTTTATCGGCCCTATTTCAAAGTATTATGTGCACTTTCATTTTCCAAGATAAACATGATTTGGCTATCCATGTCTTAGTAAAAGACTGAATTTTTAGAGAAATTTCACTTTTATCCCCAAAACACCTGATATATACATTGTTAAATGGCATCTTGCAGAGATGATTAAATATATGATATTTTATCTGAATTTGTTTGGATCATTATAAGAACAATACTAAATTAGTTTTATGTACATTTTATGTATTTCAAGTGACAAAATAATCAAACAGTATGAAAGGGTGCAAAATTTCAACATAATTGAAGAGTTATTTTATTCAAGGTCGGCTCATTTTTGATCAGAACACTGCAGGGGTAACAAAAACTATATTTTGAGTGAGAATGATCTATAACATGGAATTGTTTGATAAGATACAAAGCAGCTGCATTTCTTGTATTTGGATTTACAGAGATGTGGAAGTTCAAGCAAACCTGACATTTGACCTCTGAGACTGACAGATATTTACTGGGGGTTTTGGACTTTTGAAATTAGTTTCTCATGCTCATAAACATTTAATTTACATTTATATCACATTTAGATCTTAAGCTTCTTGATATTTAGATCCTAGGCTATTTTTTAATCCATGCATAGAAATATTATATCCTGGAGATGAATGACCTCTAGCTGACCCCAGAGGTCAAACTGAGATCGCCTTTACATCTTAAACTAAACCCTATGTCTAGAACAAACCCTGAAATTTTCATCTCTTCTTTCATTTTGTGCACAACTATTATGCTTAACAGCTCCACTATATGGTCTCAACTGGATTTGAGGTTACAAGGAAGTTGTTTATTTCAATTGTTATAGATTCAATAAATTAAAAAAAATCATTAGACATTGCTGCTAAGAGTTATTGGAATGAATTGGAATCATCACTTCCAAAACTACAGATGATTTCATAGCAAAAATTCCCTCTCTCCTCGACCCTTGACCCAATATAGGTTCATATTAGAAGGCTCTACTCCAAACACAATTCAAGTTGATCAACTAACTGATAAAGTTGTAAATGTAAATTGCACCACTTAAAAGGAAAACTAGAAAAAATGGCCCCACATAGACTCACTATAATACTATAATCATAGTACAGAATCAGTCCTAGTTAAAGAGTTCAATGACCTCCTTATCTCATCTGATAATGGATATATATCAATATTAGCCCCTTGAGTCATGGATCTGCCCAAGGTTCTTCCAAGACTAACTAAACATAAGGGAGTTTTTCCTTGCCCCTGTTGCTCTTGGGTGCTCCTTCTGTAAAGCGCCATAAGACAATACTATTGTAAAAGGCGCTGTATAAATAAAAATTAATTGAATTGAACTGAATGGATGAAAGCCCATCGCCTCCAGCTAAACCTCACAAAAACTCAATTGCTTCCCTACTAAGCCAACAGTACATCATAACATCTGCATCAAAATTGACCCTATCCTTATCTTTTGCTCTTACCAAAGTAGCAAACTACTATGCGTCATGATCGATGACCAGCTGACCTTTAAAGATCATGTTACCTCTGTTGCCAGGTCTTGCTGCTTTGCATTATTGAATATAAGATTAGACCATACCTAATCCAACAGGCCACCCAACTTCTGCTACAAACCATGGTTATTTCTCGCCTAGACTACTGCAATGCCCTAACAGGCCTCCCAGCCTGTGACGACAACCGTTACAGATGGTCCAGAATGTGGTGGCGCATCTGGTCTTCAATCAGCCCAAAAGAGCATGTCACCCCTCTGTTTATGCTGAGATACAATTGCTACCCCTGGCTGCTTAATGGTTCTGCACCTACCTACTTAAGTGCTCTTATAAAGGCTTATGCTACCCCTGTCTGTCTTCAAGAGGCTCTTCCAGAGAGCATCTCCTGTCCTATGACTTAGCTTGTACCCCCTTAGTTCTTTGTAAGATTTCTTCTGTGTAGCTTGTTTGTTAATCCTCGTTTGTAAGTCGCTTTGGATAAAAGCATCTGCTAATTGCATAAATATAAATGTATATGTTATGAGCTGGCATAAAGCCATATACAGTGAAAGCAAAGTTTGAAGAAAATATTATCTCTAACTCTGATAATGATTGTGTTATATAGGAGGCTTCAGGGCCCATATTTTATTCTACCGGTGATTGTCATTGCACATTGATAATAGTGGTTAATGAAAGCATGCACATTGGAATGTAACAGTGTTCAGTGATGAGTTCCAGTCAAGAGATTTACAAGCTCGTGAAAAGGGTTTACTTTGTGCATTATTGTAGCACTTATGGTTGAATGTGTGTGTGTAATACACAACAAACTGTCAATTAATTTAATTTGTGTGGAACAGTGTGAACAGTAGTGTGTTAATACTAGTGGAGAAAGGAGGTAAGAGGGTAAGAGATATTTTGTAAGGGTAATCATGCTGCTTCGTGAGGAGGGGAAGTAGTTACCAGGAAGATGTTAATTGTTAATTGTGTTTACTACGGTAGTTAGATGAACCAACTATCTATGTTTGAACTAATGTTAGTTAACAAACATCAGTAGTTTCAACTTGCATAGTTTGACCCCATGTCCCTTATACACTACCGCATGGCACATCACTAGACATGCAGATCACTAGAGTTAATTTCCTAGTTCAATCTGAATTATTTTTCTTAGCTTCTTCATAGGTAAACATAAGTGTATAAATTTCTATATGTACTGACCATGAATTATTGGCTGCTTTGAAATGGGATTTTAAACCTATATAGTGACCATTAAACATAGTGCAGATGAAAATATTTATAGTGTATTATTCTATTATTGGTAACCTGCATTTTAGAGAACATCAACTCTGTAGCTCAGTTAGTTAAGGCTTGTCTTGAGCACAGCATGGAAGAAGGCTGTTCTAAACGTAAGTCGTACCCTTCTGTATAAAGTATAGTCTTCATTATTCTGACACACCATGATAACATTATCAAAGGCAAGGCATATGTGCATATTATAAGATGTTTGAGCGTAGGTCTTGACATCTTAAATTCAATCCAGTTTTATTTATACAGCGCCTTTTACAATAGTATTGTCTCGTGGCGCTTCACAGAAGGAGCAATGTTGACACACGTCTGTTCACAAGGAAGCTCCCCCAACAAGTGAGTAACATCCCCATTATAAGGGGTACCTGCGCGCACCCTGCAGGTGGACCATTCCACTGACAGCGTCAGCAACAGGGGTGTCTCAGGTATACAGACATAAACTCATAATTGCAACATTTAAAATGGTACCATTCACACACAAATAATATCAGGCCTTTCCCAATACAACAACAAACATGCATATGCACACTGATCACTCTTTTAACCACTCAGACAGTTAATTAATTTCGCGAGGGTGCAACCAAGCCCGCTCGCGAACGTGACTGAGAATATATGCTCCTCAGAACTGAGGCACCCTCTTTTAAATGAACGCGGAAGCGCTGCCATTACGGTAAAATCAGTTTGAACAATGCTTGCTAAACATTTGCTGAAACTCTTGCACCTGCAAGAAACAAGCGACATCGCGGAGGCAATACAAAGCTTTTTAATGACGATGTTTTTTAAATAAACCAGCCATGTGTAAGTGAAACGAAGTTGTGTGATGTGATTTGTGCGTGCGTGGAAATGTTTGTACTCGTGGAATGTTTGTTGCAGTTAACAATGTGTGCACGTTTAGCCACAGACAAAACAATACCGAATACAACTAATTCACACACAGTGAGTTAAGGCAACTCGCATACAGCCGCAAACGAGGGAAAGGAAAGTTTGAATGAGGACATGGCGTGATGATGCGCTCACCTATGGTTTTAGCTAAGGTTCATAATAGAGTATTATCCCACTTTTACATTACATGGTAGTCAGTCTATAGGTGGTTATCAGGAATTATGGCTGGACAATGTAGCAGCAGTGACACTCAAAAGAGTGAGATGGGTCATGGGGGTAGTAAGGGTCCATTTGACAGCACCATTGTGAGGGGGGGTCAATCACAAAGCCTCAGGAAGGGGAGTTGGGCCCAGCATCGGCGTCCAGGAAGGTCCTCTGTGATGGGGAGCCTCCCGTAGTGTTGGTTGTAGTCCACCCAGGAGGGGAGGGTGAGAGGAGTCCGCCGGAAAGAGGCAGGGATGACACTCAGCAAAGATAATTGTGGACAGAGGAAAATGGTGAATTAGGCCAGGCTCACACATCGGAAAGCAAATGTGTAATTTGGGCATGCGTATATGTGTATAAATATATATATATATATATATATATATATATATATATATATTGAGAGAGAGCTGCATTATTGTCAGTGTGTGATATCACCTTGCATGCAGGTCAAAAATGAAAGGCTCATCCTGGGGAGATGGTGGCGCAGGTGTTAGAGGTGCCGTTCGGCAACCGGAGGCTGCTCCCCCCTCTGGCTGACCCCATCGAAGTGTCCTTGAGCAAGATACTGAACCCCAAATTGCTCCCGGTGGCAGGTTGGCACCTTGCATGGCAGCCTCTGCCACCGGTGCATGTGTGTGAATGGGTGAATGTGAAGGATACAATGTAAAGCGCTTTGAGTACTCGTAGGAGTAGAAAAGCGCTATATATAAATGCAGTCCATTTACCATCCTGCCAGCAGAGAATTGCCACCAGTGCCTCACGTACAGCCCACAGACCATCATGCAGCTCCAGCATAAGCTGCACAGCTACGACAATGGCAGGCAGTAGAACCTTCTTATCAATGGGATGCGCTAGGCTGTCCCTTCTGTCAAAATTGTGGTGAAGCTGGTCATGTACACCGTTGCCCCCGAAGATCATCTGGGCAGCAGAATTTTTAAGTTCCCCTACAGCTGAGAGCTTATATTTGTAGCCATACATAGTGTTAAAGTCAAGGAGTGAGATGGATCATGGGAGTTACAATAAGGGTCCATTTGACAGTGCCATTGTGAGGGGGGGGTCAGTCAAAGCCTCAGGGAAGGGGAGTTGGTCCTGGAAAGGGCGTCTAGGAAGGGCCTCTAGAATGGAGAGTTGGTCCTAGCATCCTGTAGTGTTGGTTGCAGTCCACTCAGGAGGGGAAGGTGATAGGAGTCAGCAGAGATGATTGTGGACAGAGGAAGCAAATGAGTTCACACAGGATCACACATCAGTGATCATATGTCATTTGTACATACATATATAAGGAAAGAGAGAGAGAGTTTTACGGCATGACATATGAAAGGTTTGTGGGGACACTAGGCTATAGCAGAATAACTAAGGTATGGTGCATGGCAACCCAGCACTATGCAGGGATGGTCAGTGGCTGCCATGCCTCACAACTAGGGGCAACAGCAGAGGCAGTCCCTCCCAAAAGACCCATGAGGAGTGATGATTTACCATGCACCATCCCTAACTATGGGAAACGGTAAAGAGGAAGGTTTTAAGTCTAGACTTAAATGTATTAATAGTGTCTTGTGGGATGTGTGTGGGGGGTGGGGATGGGGGATTATTCCACAAGAGGGGCGCACAGAGCATGACCATTGAGGGCTTTGTAGGTTAGGAGGAGTTTTTTTAAAATCAATTCAACTTTTAATAGGAAGGCAATGTAAGGAAATAAGGATAGGAGAGATATATTCATATTCTTTAGTCCTAGTGAGTGTTCTGTCTACAACATTTTGTATTAGCTGTAGGTTTCTGATACAGGTATTACTACAGTCAGAGAACAGGGCATTACAATAATCAAGCCTAGAGGTAATAAATTCATGTATTTATTTTTCAGCATCCTCAAGGATAGGAACTTTCTGACCTTGCGAGTAGAGTAGTTGGAAAAAAGATGATTTTGAAATGTGTTTTACATGACTATTTATAGACAGGTCCTGATAATTACCCCGAGGTGTTTCACTTTTGTGTTACATGACATTGAAAGGCCACTGAGTAAGTTTTGGTGAAGAGGTAGAATCAGGTGTTTAGGACTGATCATAATAACTTCAGTTTTATCAGAGTTTAAACATAGGAAATTATTAGTCATAGTTCTAGACATATGGCCATTAGGCTTTGTGGAGTGGAAAGTAATGTCATGTTTCCTTATAACAGATCCTAAAGGTAACATGTACAGGGGCCCTAACACTGAGCTTTGGGGTACACCAAACTTCACTTTGGTGTGGGATGATGACTCATTATGAGCATGTATAAACTGGCAGCAACCAGAGAGGTAGAATTTGAACCAGGCTAATGTAGAATCTTTGATGCCTATCATGTGTTCAAGGATGCCATGGTCAATAGTGTCAAAGACAGCACTAATTGTTATATATATCCCTTATTAGATGAGATAAGAAGGTCATTGAAGACTACGGCTGATTCTGTACTATGATTAGCTCTGAAGGCTGACTGGAAGGTTTCTTAGATATTATTTTTGTTTAAGAAGCTACAGATTTGCTTAGACACCATTTTTAGCTGAGATCATCAAAAATGTAATTTCTGATATATTTGTGGATGTGAATGAATCAAGGTATGCTACAGGTTGACTAGAGCTAGCTGTAACCATTACATGTGGTCCAACTGGATTTAAGGTTACAAGGGAGTTGTTTATTTAGTCTAAAAAAGTCATAAAGTCATTGCTGCTTGGAGTTATTGGAATGGAGTTGGTCACCTCATTCCTGCTTTGTACTTGATCTAAACCTTTGGATGCCCAGAACAAATCCTGATTGATCGGGGGGCAGCCTTCGAGTCATCCCTGATGAAGGAGCTTTGTCATCTGTATGGATGCCAGGAGGGCCACACTACAGCCTACAGAGGAACGGTGCATGTGAGAGATTCAGCCAGACCCAGGAGGCCCTCAGCCATGCCAATACTAGACAGTCCAGACATGAACCCAACATAGACAGGAGTTGGATAAGGGAAGACCGGGACCTGTGGCGATTGACCAGACTGATGCCCTGCCCCCTCCAAGGCAGGCTTCCGAGACTGTAAAGTGCCAACCAAAAGCCAGCTGTGAATATGGGGGAGCCAGCTCCCCCAATGGGACCAGCGGCCCTACCCAATGAGCTGGGCCAATCCATTGTATGTCGCTCACAACAAGCTAATTTGTGAGTACCACCAGCTAGGTACTGCTCAGAGTAGTTGGTTGGGACAACCTCTATTTAAGGTGGGGAGGTAATGTCAAACGTGGAACATCTCTCTGCTGTGTTTATGTGATTTATTGACCCAAATAGTGTGCTGTGTTTTTGTGTGCTGTCTATTTAATTTATTTAGTTTATTTAATTTGATTTGTATACTGCAGTGTGCAGTGAATTGCCTTATGTTGTATTTTTTGATTTCCTGTGACGCTGCATGTATTTATACTGTGGGTCTGTGATTTCATACAGTTGATCATTACAGCCAGTTGACTATTCTCTCCACCAAGCTCAGGTTGTGTGTAGACTGCTTGATTTCTAATTGATGAACAGGTGTGAAGCAGAGCCAGAAAAGGTGTATTAGTCATAACGCAGAAAAAGGAAAGGCCAGACGAGCAGAAAAGGGGGAAATGGTGTGCCTCACTCAGAGGGTTCCTTAGGCAAACGGGAGAAATGACTGCAGGGCTGCTGACAGAGAAGTTCCTGGTTCAAGTGGCAGAGCAGCTGGACACGGAGAGTGATTTCAATTCATTTACATACCAGAGATAACTACAGGAAAGTTGATTCCTGAAACAAGATTGTGGCTGTATGTGTGTGAGCTGTGCTGTTCTTGTGTGCCAGCAACTGAGGGACAGTCTCTTGTTTAGTGTACTGGCTGTGCAAAGCAAGCCTGTGGAAGCAAGAGCATTCAGAGGACCTGATGCGGAATTTAGTTCAACACAAGCTGAAGTGGCCTGTTTAAGAGCAAGCCTGCGGAAGCAAGATGCCAGTGGCAAGATGCCGGTGCCAGTGGCAGAATATGGAGCTTGACTCAACGAACACTAAAGATAAGTAATGGAACACTGAGTGACATTTCTCCGGTGGTGCACAGCTGTGTCTAAGAAACTGTTTTATTATTTGTCCATAGTGTCGAGAGTGGCAGGAGCCTACTTGGCGAAAGCAAGACAATAGAGCTTTTCTAATTCTACGCCAATCTAGGCAGACTCTCTGACTATTGTGTGGCATCTACTGGACTTCCTTGTTTTATCTCCCATCCCCTGTTAATGGACAGTGACTTATGGGGGTAGTTCCTCTGTAACAACTTTTACTGCTGCTGCTTCTGCTACTTCTAAAAGTGTTCCCATTTTATTTGTTGTGTATTTAACACAATAAATACATTAATAAATAATAAATACATTTCTATATAATTACTAAATTTGGCTCCCTCTATTCCCCAACAGTGGTGTTGTTTATACTGGTAACATGGAGCCTCACAGTTTGTGTGACATGTACATTGGGACTTCTTAATAATCTTTTTGATGTATTTGCAAACATGGTCATTTAAAGGAATTAAAATAAACCAGTAACCCAAATGCCTTTAGAATTAATCATTTGAAGACAAATTACAGACATCGTTGACATCTCAGGCATGAAAACAGCTGCTCCTATGCTTCTACCACAGGTCAAGAGCTAAAACAAAAGGCTACTTAAAGCACTTCACATAATGACATAGACATATAAAGACAACCAAAAACCATTACAATAAGTCCATGGAATAGTGATTCTCGTAAACTACGCGGAGCATGATTAAGCACTATTAAGCACTATTAATCACTAGCAGTTCTGAAATCAAGTATCTCTCTCTCTCTCTCTCTCTCTCTGGATATAGTATAGAGGGAGAATTAGAAAGAGGGCAGTGACATGATGGACAGTAATGAGGAATTTAGCTTGCATCCAGTGGTTTGTATCCATTGTGCTTGGTGTTACCTGCATCAGGCCTCTACTAGGCCTAGAATAATAAAATGTCTATGAAAGTGACTTCCCATCTGAAAAGAATACCCTTAAAAGGCTATCTTTTTGAAGATGTTCATTTTTGAAAAAAAAAAATCAAAATTTCTTAAAGAAAGTATAAGTAAGTATATAAGTAAGCCATTCAGGTCTATCGAGAACTTGATTTTCCATTTTTATAATCTCAAAATGTATAAATAGCATATAAATCTAAAATACATGCTACATCCTGGTAAGAACACCCACACAATGTAATTTAAACCAAATCCCTACATTAAGCTATTCAAGCATTAATCAGAAGAAGAAGCCACTGCACTGTAATAACAAACACAATAACCAATTCAAAGTCAGACACACTAAACAAACATAAACAAAAACAGTCTGCCAAAAAGTTAATCAACAAGTTACTCTGAAGATGTCTGTAACAGCAGCAGAAATAGAGGGAGGAGACTCTGCACAGTAGATTCAATTTGCACTCTCACTAGCACCTGGTTGTCCTATTAGCTACACAGTTGTACAAGCTCATTTTGAAAGGCTACTGTGTGAAGGAGAGAAGAAACACCCTCAGTAACAGACATACACTGGACATAAATGTCACACACAAATACAATGAATACAATATGAGCAGGTTACTTAACACTGAGTCAAGATGTGCATCTGTTTGGCATCTATTTCTCATTGCACTTGAGCCTCTCCAATCTCTGTGCACTCTCCAGATTCAACCCACAGTCTTGCCTCTTATGTGTAAACTAGCCTCCAACACACCCACTTTACTCTGGCCTCTATGGCTCAACTGTGCCATCCATTCACCTCTTCTACCATCTCTACACACCTGTCTTTTAGTCAGTGATCAATTAAGGCAACAAATGCACAGTTTGGCACACCACCCATACCAAACAAAGGGACTATGCTCCCAGTTCACAATCATAGCTATTTTTAGTTATGTAGACCCACAGTTGGAGGCACACAGCATTTAGAATTCAAAACAGTGCTATACAACACAAGTGAAGTCTGTTAATAAAAAGACGTTCACAACAGTGAATTGTACAGTGCTGTACAATTGACCTAAGTGACAGATTTACTGTATGTTCAAGGGAGTGTAGTGGAGGTTGAAAAGCATGCAGGTGTGTGTGTGTGTGTGTGTGTGTGTGTGTGTGTGTGTGTGTGTGTGTGTGTGTGTGTGTGTGTGTATGTGTTTTCTTTCCTGATGAGCATAGTAGAATATGACCCTAAATGAATACACACAGCAAATACGTGTGCTCACAACACATTTTAATAGATTTTTCTAGTGTAGTAATAAAGTTTACATATAACTATACAACCCATGTTATTTCACTATTTTTCTCATAAAGCTAAAGAGCTTACCATATTAGTTTTGTGATATCCTCATGGATTTATTTCTAGTTAAGGTTAACATGTATAGAAGCCAAATGTATCAAACCAGACTCCTTGTCATGGTTTCTAATTCCCAATAAGATAATCCCACTGTTGTTGAAGTCTTGAACTTTCTAACCCAGAAACACAAAAACATTGCCATTTATTTAATCTATGTGCTTATATTTGTTGACATATCAGAATCATACAGTATACAGTATATCTTATAAAAAAAAACAAGTAATAATCAGTGGAACATTGATTGACACAACGGTTAAATCTTTTCACGGACATCTTCAATCTTTTGCCCTCATGTCTACATGTCCAGATGGCTGTAATGCATTTCAATCAGTGCTAAAGTGCTCATATTCAAGTGATGCAGAATGTAGTGTTTTGAATTTACTATTCTTTGTTTTTTGTTTTTTTATTGTTGTTGTTTCTCTTGTTGTTGTTTCTCTGTTTATTACGTACATACTTTGGTACCAGAGTATAACCTTTTACATTCAGACCAGGAGTACAGACTAAACTACCTCTTTGCAGTGTTGGACCTGTCTAAAATACTACTACTACTACAACTACTACTACTACTACTACTACTGCTACTACTACTACTAATAATAATAATAATAGAAGAAGAAGAAGATGATTATGATAAATCCCCTGTGTCAGTATTAGGAAATGCCAGTGATCATTTTGTTTTCAAAATAACACCACAAGAGGGCACTATTTCACTGCAGTATATTCATAAAACCACTGACCATATTATTCATTCCCTTATCAAAGACAAAGCCTTACACATTTTGATAGTGCTACTTTGAAACAATTATGAATCAATTAAATATAATGATGTGATCTGTAAAGATAAGATATTTGTAATTTTGCTTTAAAAATTCCATAATATTTTAACCTTTCTAAAATCTAGACAACAATGACTCTAGCATTTTAGAATATTTAGATGCCAATACCTACCATCAACCCCCCCACCCCCCCAATGCACACATACACACACATACACACACACACACACACACACACACATTCACACACCACACAACATGCACATTAATTTAACTGTTTCAGCTGAAACAGGAAGCTAAAATTTACATTGTCTGTAAATAGCTCTGAGACTGCTGTAACTATTTTCCCTACTGTGTTTATTTATCTCTTCTTACTGATTAATTTCTTTCTCTGTTGTTGGAAATTTCACTCACAGAAATGTACCACATGAAAACTGTATCTCAGATTAAACAAACGATCCTGTTCCATTTCATAACTGAAGTGTTAATGCAAAAAGATTTTTCACGTATTTCATTTATCATGTTTGGCAAAATGACACAGAGCAAGACAAACTGTGGCATGCTATGCACACAGATTAGGGCTATACTAATCTGTCCTTAACATGCATAGTAGTACATCAGTAAAAGCCAATAATTTTACAATTAATAAAATTCCAATTTGCCTTCAGTGCATTTCCCATTGACATTTTCCACATTTTAACTGTGCTTTGATAATTTTTTTTAATGCAATAGCACATCTAACAGGCTACAGACTAGACTGGGTGTCAGTGAGCCTGCCACAGAACTATAGTACTTAATTTTTATCATCAGGTGCCCAAGGCAACAAAAGCCTGAATGTTAACATTGGCTCCATTTTCATTATCACCATATGATTATGGATTTTACTGCATTTAGCTGATAATACAACGAGAAGCTCACCTTAAAAGAATTTGCTGGAAGGTTCCATTTCTCTCTTCAAATGAAATTTCATTTGACAAACAAGTACAATTAAGCTGCACTACTTGTTCAGTGTCAGAGTATTTTCTGATTGAACTTGGACCAATTTACTGCCACTAAATGAGTTTGAATAATTTACATTCCAAATGTCTTGGGGACATTGGGTTTTGGAGTGCTTACTTGCAGCATGGTTTTTGAAGTTGATAATAGTTTGATGCCATTCCCTCTGTACCTATATGTACTTAAATGTACTTCATAGTTATGAGGTAAAATCCCATGTACCTTTGAGGACTGTGAAGTTCACCAACAATTTGACAATTCTGTCAGGTAGAACAAAAACAACTTTGCTTTTAAAACAGAAGATATTGTGTCAGTCTACTTTATTCTTACTATGTAATACTTTTATAGCACCATTATTACCAATGATCTTGTCAAACTCTAAACACAATTTTCATATCACAAATCTTGGCAGCCCATTCAATAGGATAGTTTCTATACTTTTAATCCTGCATAGAGGCAGAGTGGGACATTTTTTGCGTGACAGCTTCATTTCATTACTCATTTAACAAACTCGGGATACCTAGGATGAATCCAATGACCTAAAATAAATAATAGCATTTTAGTAGTATCTTAAGAATCATTAGATTTCATCTTCATCATCGCCTTTAACACGCGGAACCATTCAGAGACATACATAGTGTTAGGCATTTTGGAATTCCTCCAGCTGTTTACTTCTTATAAATGTTATTGATGTCTCGTTGAAATCATTCCACTTGCTGTCTTATGTTGCCTGCTAGGTTTCATTTGTTTAAGGATATCCAATTTCTCTGTACAATGCCAGCCTTTGTGGGGATTTCTTGGCAGGAGAGCACCATTGTATTTAATATCAGGGCTGATAACATCTAACATACTGATTTATAGGACATCTAGCCTTTGGTTTTATACATTACATGCATGCTTTAGAACTATCTTTACTCATTTCACTCCTTTTAGTTTGGCTTTGGATGGTGGCATTGCTGTGCTTTTGGTCACTGTGCATAAAAAGACAGCAATCAGCAATCAGCTACCAGTATCTCCACCTGCTTAAGAGGAGCTCTCCAAAGGGTCAAAGGAAATGTAAATAAATCTCACATCTCAAATCCCATATCTCTGGCTAGTGCACACCAGATTTCGCTACATGGAAAATAAAAGGGGCAGTAAAGGTCAGAAAATACTTTTCACTCTAAAAATTTAGAGTGTTTGCACTGCGACGCAACTATGTAAGATGGTACAGGATGTAACACCTATCTCTTGGACGATCTCTTGGTGTAATATTGATGTAAAATAGTACTATTTTAATCTATCAAAATAGTTTCATAGTAGAGTGCCTGCAGGTCACATTGATTTTGTCAAAGTAGCTCTCGGAGGAAAAAAAGGAGACCCTTATTTTACATGCTATACTATACTCTGAACAATATAAATGAAAAATCTATATTTTGTGAGTGGGCTATATTTTTATAAAGAAAAAAAAAAAGTCATGCATTTGTATGACGACAGAATGTCAATTGTAGGGCTGACAGCTTGAACATGTTAATCGTGATGAGATCAAGTACCATGCATAATGTGTTATTAATTTTTAATTGTCCTTAACCACATGCCAGCAAAGATCCTTTATTTGACACACTGGTGCTGCTACATGAAAAACAGTACAGTTTCTGACATTGATGTGAAATCACCTTTGATACACTATTCTTGCAAAATATTGTGAAAAAGTTATGTAAACTTTGGAGATAATTTTGTTATTTATTATTCAAGCAAAAGAAAAGGCAAACCAAAAAATACTACTTTGAAAACAAAAGGATTGAAAGCAAAAATCAAGGCTTCATAATTCAAAATCAACTGTGCTCTCATTCATTTCAAATCTGAAACCTCTGCTTGCAGGCTGAAATGTTTTATTATTTAAAACGTTATGTTTGCAGGTCCAAAGGTTTTGCTTGCAACTGTAAGTGCTACTTACTTCTGGGTCATTTTGAACATGAACAAAAACTTTTGCAAATCAAAAAGTTTTGATTGCAAATTCCCCTGTACCCCTTAATGTGATGGGCGGGAGCAGAGGGAGTGGATTTCAGTACACTAAGGCCAGCCCTACTCTGATTCTCAACTTCTGATTAGGTTGCTGAGCTGAGCAGATCAGCATGTACTCTTCTCTGCTGTAGTGAATGAGGAAGTCCTTGTGCCTTTATCTGCTGCTGAAATGACAGATAACAACAAATGTTGTAATCATGGCATTGATAAAAAACAGTAAGGTCTTTGACTGTGCAGTTACATCTCTTCATAAATCACAGCATGTCCACTGATATCAATGGCTGGTTACTGGTATCTACCACCACTGCTGAACTTTTAAGCATTAGCCTAAAACACCTTAATTGCATTGCTCATCCTGTTTATTATAAGGACTGTCTGAAGTGAATCAACCCATAGGTTTGCCTTTCGGATTTACTGAAATGCTGTTGGTATGAGAATGAGAATTTGGCACAACGTAGACCGAATAGCAAAACAGTAGCCCACGCTAACTGATGAGGTCAAGAAAGCTTTGTTCAGTTAATTTTTCTTTGACGTCATCAGTTCACAAATTTGCCAATTCACAAATTTGGTTGGTCTACCAAATCCTCATGTTCTCATACGAACCAACAGCTCTCAGCAGCTCCGAACATCAGGGCTATAAGTTGATTCACTCTGGACAATTCCTTGAAGGCCAAAAGAAAGAGAATCTTTATTGTACCATAAAGATCTTTTTACACGTTACCTCATATTCCAAGCAGCATGTGTAAAAAAACATAAGCATCTCACAAAAAGCACTGCATCAGAAGCATACACAAAAGCATGAATGTGCACTCCCCACATACACAGCCTCACACATATAACATGCTATGTACATTCCTCACTTGTATATACTTTCCTACTTTCTTCCACATATTTTATTAGCTTATTCCAAACTTGTTTTTCATAATTTACAATAAATGACTCCATAACATTAACACTTCACACTATGGAATTTCAACTGATAACAAAATTCAGCAATTTCCCTGATTGACCACAATTAACAATGTGAATCTTTGTTACAGTTTAATAAGTATGTGATTCATTCATTCAGGAAAGTTAGTAGTAGATGATACATATATTCTTTATGCATTCTCACACTGTAAAAAATAAATCATAAAAAAAGTTAGTGTCCGGGCTGCCTAACTATTTTAAGTTGACCAAATTTAAGGTAATGAGTTGTGATAATGAGTTCAGACCTCAAAACACAAAAAAATAGTTAACTCAACAATTTCCATATTCTGTAGTTATTCTGACAAATAATTGTAAGTTATCACAAATAAAAGGAAGTCTTATTTTTTACAGTGCAGTTGAATGGAAGACAGAGTAAATGGCCATTAAGAGAAATTAAACGTGTCAGTGTTAGATTGTACACCTTCACGGCTTGGATATGAAAAGTAGTTTTTGCACACTCTCTATTACAAACAAACCTACAAACCAACCAACAAACTGTTAAAACAGAACTTCGTTAGAGGAAGTAGTGATGAAAAAGTGGAGATCTGAGAGGATGTCAGGGGGATCATCAAGAACTGAGGTATACATGGAGGAAACATGTTGTGAATATGATTGATGACCATTTTATGAAGAAATTTGTTTTTAAACCCCACGTGGTAAGTGGTTATTGCATTTTCATCAATTTTGCCGTTTCAAATATACAATTTTCATATATATTTCACAGCTAACATTTTTAATATAATAATTATTTTTTTCAATAAAGTAATTTTCATTACTTTACCAAGCATTATGGTCTTAAATAAACACAAATAACAGTTTTCACACCAAATACAGATCTTCTGAGTTCTTATGCCTCTAGTATAAGAACTCATTTACTGTTCATTTCCTGCAGCAGTACCTTCACTTCAAAGTAGCCGTCATACACAGTAATCAAATTGTCTTGTGCATATACTGTATAATATGCAGTACAAACAAAAGTATGCCGCCACAATAAAAACAGCAAAAACAAAAAAATATATAAGCCTCCATCACAATTATTTCCAAGAGCTATTGAAGTTCATGCATGCCTGGAGTTTAGTGCTCCGCCTTCCATAGTTTAGTTATTTGGTTGACTCCTCTCTCAACTCAACCTATGCTAATTAAAAGAACATGGCATGCCCTGTCAATTTAAGAAAATGGGATTCAGCATGGTATCAGAAAAGCTGTGATACATTCTGATGTTTAAGAACATTTTTGAAAATCTGACAAAGTTTTTCTTGAAAGCAACTTTGAGGAAACGTTTTTGGAAGTTGTTGGTGAATGAGGCTAAATATTCTCCCAGTTAATGCAATCTCAAGAAATGCTAGAGTGCTTCATCTCTTCATGCAATCCAGCATACCATAGGCCTACAGTCATACAACAGTTTACATTAGATACCCAACTTTACCAGCATATATGTTAGATGTCCTTTTCCCAGTTGCAATACAGCATTTGTCATCAAAAGAGCAGACCTTTATGTGATTTATACCATAGATGAAGTTGTCCTTCCCTTTTCGAGCTGCATTACAAAGTAAAAGTAAAAAATCTCTGTTTTACCAAATATGTTACCCATACACTGACTGTAAAAAGGTCATCCCCAATAATAAGGTATTCTGACTAGTGACCTTCTTAGTCTATTGCCAACGGGTGTATCAGGGAACAATACAGAATTTTTATCTGTTCTGTAAAGGTCCTATATGTTTAGTCTATATATATGTTCCTACTGTGCCAGTGTATCAAGTGCAAGAGAAAAAGAACTTTCTTTCTCTCTCCTTTAGAGGTAGTCCTATCTGTAATCATAGAAGAAGGTTGGTCAGTACCATCTTTGATTTTTGGAATGGTATACCACCATTAGAAAATAGCATTGCATTACATTGTTGGTAGCTTTTTGTGTTTTCTCACCCCTTTTAAGCCTGTGGAGGAATATATTACTGGTGAATAGGGGTCAAAATAGTAGATATCCCCATAAAACTTCCCCAGCTGATTATTTACATTAAGATAAAACTTTTCTATTGCAAGTTTTCTTAAATGTTATATAGATGAGTCATTATCTACTAAAATATACAATAATTTGCATACATTATAGGCCCTGGTCCAGAGGGGCTGACAGTGCACCCCTCCCAATGAAACTAATTAACATTGACAATTTTGGGCCCTTTTCAACTTTATAAGTGTATATTGCAAATCAATGTGCTAGAATACAGTGCAAATACTATAGCAGACAATACACTGTCCATGGAATGGAGGAAGGTGGGACTTGTCATAAGTAAGGGATACATGGCATTCATATATCTGGATATGGATCTCCAGCTTCCTGACTGACAGGAGTCAGCATGTGTGACTGGGAGACAGCCAGCATTGGTACACCACAGGGGTGTGTTTATCCCCACTGCTCTACTCCCTTTACACAAATGACTGTACCTCTAAAGTGGGCAAGCTCCTAAAATCAGCAGACAATGGCATTGTCATTGGGCTCATCCAGGATGGTGACGAGTCTGCATATCAGCAAGAAGTTGATAAGTTTGTGCTCTGGTGCAGTCAACACTACAAAGAGCTAAACACTCTAAAGACTGTGCAGATGGTTATGGACTTTAGGAAGTACCCCATAGTGCTGCCCCCTCACAATATCCAACTGTCCAATGTCAAAAGTGGACTCTTTAAACTTTCTGGGATCCATCAATTTCCAGGATTAGAAGCGGGAGTCCAACATCAACGCCAGCAGAGGATGTACTTTCTATGGCAACTGCGGAAACATGGCCTTTTTCCACATCGGTCAGAAACTGGGCAGCTTCGGGCATCTGATCATTCACACCAGGCGAGAGGGCTTGTAAAAGAACAGAGTTGAGTACATAGACACTACAGTTAAGTCGGTTGAACCATATAGGACAGCCACCATGTTCGCTCCTCTGTCAGTGACAAAGACTGTTTTCTTCCCCATAACCGAAGAGTAAATTCCAAAGATTCTCAGGTTTTGGAACAATAAAGCTTGAATGTTTTAACCAATGATAATTGTTTTAACCAAAGTTTTTTTAACCACCATTACACCAAAGTGTAATGAGAGTTGATGTAATGGATGGTGGCTGATAGGAAAGATGTTCTGCAGTAATTTACTGTCCAGATATTTGTGGTCACCGCACATTCATGTTTCTCAATTGTAACAAGCATATTGTCGATGAGAGCCCTTCTAATTGTTTGTACCCATTTGTTCAGATGTCGAGAAACTGTTACCGCAAGAAGCTCTCAAATGTTGACACATGCCGCATGCTTTTGCACTGGGTCCTGCGGGTCCCATGGATGTCCTGTCCCATTGCAGGCCTCTAATGTGAGGGGACATAGAAATATCAGAAAGAAAACAAAGAAAACACAGAAATGATCAGATAAGGCTGAGTCAGCAACAGTGGGTAGAGACAACAAGACCCTTTGTGATAACAAGGTCAAGGGAATGACCATGAGAGTGTGTTGGCCCCTGTACAAGTTGAGTCAGGTTGAAATGATCAATTAGTGCGGGTAGTTCTCTGGCATAAGTGTTTTCTGGATTATCTACATGCAAGGTAAAATCTCCAGATATTCTAAGACAGTCAAACTCCAAGCAAATAGCTTATAACAGTTCACCAAACCTTTCCAGAAAAACTTTGACTGAGCTAAGCTTTCACCTTAACACCAGCTCTGCAGCCCCCGTAGTACTACAATTCCTCAGGGATGATATCCATTGGGACCCTGCTGGCATTACTCCTTAGAGCTACCAACTGGTTTCTTGTAAAAACTTTCTTGTTTGCTGCTGCCATTTCATTGTTTAAAACCACATGCTATGTGCTTCAATCATTTAAGGGTGCAATTTCTCAAAATATTGCCACATGTATTGAGGAACAGCGAAGTGCACCTGTTTGGGATTAAGAATGGGTGCAACCATAATACGAACTGGGCAATTATTTTCAGGGTCAGTGTCAAACTCTGTGTCAGATGCTGATTGTGTAACCATAGGGCACTGTAACTGTAGTAAGTCCATTCCCTTATGTTGGTGTGTCTTGGCCTTGCCTTCACAGGGATGGCCAACACATGTAGGGCAATATAGTCTCCGACAGAGGGCGCATTTGAAAGGCAGAGGAATATGTCTTTGTGGACAGTGTGAACACCATAAGCAGTCCTTAGGTCCTGCCGTGTACATGGAGGAGTATTTACGACCACCACTGCCCCACAACAGTCTATGTCCCCAAGACTTGATATTGAATTAGGTGCAATTGACACACTGTATGTCATTCTTACCAGGCACTGAGTGCTGTCACTCTCGCGTTCATTGCTGACCAATGCTAGGTAGCATTGCAAATTCTCGCCTGGTGCAGATCAGGTATAAGACATACCAAAATGTCGTCCACGTATTGCAGGAGGGTACTACGCCACACAATGTGTTTCAGATCCTCTTTTAGCACCTGATTGAACACATAGGGACTGTGTTTGAAGCGCTGAGGCATTCTTGTGTATCGCAGCATCCTTCCTTCACATTGGAATGCAGTCCCTACTCGGATGGTAAAGAATGCTTGAACCAGCTCGATGACTGAGAATACCTTTGCATCTGCGGGGATGTTTGTGAGCAGTATGTATGAACATCTGCTGGAAAATCTTCGATGATAGCATTCACAGGCCTTAAGTCTTATACCATTCTCGATCTCATCCCATCCGCCTTTAGCACTGGGAAGATGGGAGTGTTACAGTAGGCTTGACTCGTTTCCTCCACTCCCGCCTTCAGCATTTCCTCTATAGTGCCTCTTATTCCGTCAGTGGCTACTTCTGACAACGGATATTGTCTTTGAAATGGTAACTCCACGTTTGACTTCAGTTTGAATTCCATTGGGTTGGCAGACTTTACCATTCCAATATCTCCTTCCCCCATTGACCACATCACCACCACATCACTTTGTTTCCTTCTTTTTCCTCACATGGTTTGTCCTTGCATATTGGGCAGTATTGTTTTTGGCAGGTGGCACATCCCAATGGCAGGAATTCATGGTAGTGTTGGGACTTTTGCCTGTGCTTATCCCATTCTGCCTTCCAAATGATAGGTTTGGTCACACTGTGGCTGTACCATTTACATCAGTCCCTCCCATATGGGCAGGCATGACAGGACCTTGGACTTCCACCGGTGGTCAGCAATGGTTCTTTATCAGTTCCCCTTGCGATTGTGAGGAAATGACCCTCCCTTGCCTTTTCTGGACTTCGTCATAAGTGGGCTCCCCCGTAAGGGGAGACTGGCCCACTGTTTCCTGGTTGCATCATTATCTGATGTGGCTGTTGTTGTTGTGCAGGTATCTGGTTATTTTGTTGTCCCTGCACGAAACCTCCTCTTTGTTGTCCAGTCTGTTGGGCATACCCTATCTGTGGCTTTTGGACATATCCTCCTTGTTGAGGCTGTTGAGGTGGAACTGAAAAGTGTTTCAATCATCCCGGCTTTCCCCTGCGTCTTCACAACATTGCTATGATGTAACTGTGTAAGGGGGATAGTTACCATTCAAAATTACACTGATCTACAGTTGAAACTAGATATTTACATATACTTCAGAAAAAGACTCAAAAGCTTTTTTTTCTCTGTACTGTTGAACATTAAATCAAAGTTAACGTTTGCTGTTTTATTTCAGAAAACGTTATCGTATTTTTATATGTGAAATGTCAGAATAAAAGAGAATTTTTTTGTATTACAAAACTTATGTACACTACATACTATTTAGTAGAATGACCTTAAAAAAAAGGTTCCACAAGCTTGTCTCTTGACAAGTCTCAGGCCTCGTTCATATAGCGGTGCATGTGTATCTGTGTATTCACATCAGAAACAGTCTCCTGACTCCTGACCTTCTCAAGCTTTCGTTTATAATTAAATTAAATTCAATTATATTATATTTATACAGCATCTTTTACAGTAATATTGGCACTTTACAGCAAGGAGCACCCAAGAGCAAGAGGGGCAAGGAAAAACTACCTTAAGTTAGTCTAAGAAGAAACCTTGGACAGATCCACGACTCAAGGAACTGCCAGGGGTCATGCAGGAAAAGTTCAATCAGTTTTAACCATGACAGACTACAAGTATCTAGAGCATAATCATCCCTAATATTATTTCTATGGCCAATAAGTACGGAAAAAGTCTTGTTATGGACACAGGGAGGACAAAAGTGGAACTTGAGTGTGTTTGATAATGCTCTCAGTACTGTATATGTGCGTGTGGTGTGTTGGGGTGTGTGTGTGGGGTTTATAATTGTCTGAATATATATTTATATGACATGCTTGTATGTATATTTTAATGGACTGAGTGGATTGTGGTTGTGATACAGGTGGTTAATGGTGAGACCAAAGAGGCATGGCAGCCACTGACCGTCCCTGTAGTGGGTTGCCATGCACCACACCTTAGTTATGCTTCTATAGTCTAGTGCCGCCACAAACCTCTCATGTGTCATGAACCTGCTATGGGCAGTGAATATGCCACCGTAGTTTCACTGGCCACTGGTTAATATTATCCAGGAAATGGGCAAGGTAAGGTAAATGACGTTACTTGTACTGTTCGTTATCTACAATTAACATATAGCTAGCTAGCCATAAAACATCGCTCTCTCTCTTTCCCCTCTCTCTCTCTACTTACGTACCAGACATGGCAAGATGTTTTTGAATTTCCCTTCACAGACATTTCTAACAAGTTTGCTTTTTGTGTATGTTATTAGATTTTACATTTCATTGGACCCTTTGGAGTTTCACTCTTAAGCATGTGAGGAGCAACTTGTTTCTCCCAAGTTACCTGTTGGAGACCCCTAAATGTAATCATCATCCCTCACTTGCTTAAGATTTGCCCTTTCTGAGATTTACACACGTAGTTACCTGTTTCAGTGTCTCTGACAAAAGCTGCATTTTACCATGTTACATAAATCTTCCCCAGACAGCATTCATAGACTGTAGCATCCTATAGCAGTAATAACTAGGTAATCTATATCTCAAATGAGAAGCATATTTGATTAAGTTGCATTATTAATATCTTGGATCAGGCAGTGTGTGTGATTGGTTATGCGTTTTGCAGGACTGTAAATTTGCTATATTATGTGCTTGTTACTTATTTGTTTGGTTTGTTTTCCCTCATATCCAGCACCAGTGACTTTCACCACAAGTTTCACCAGAAGCGGCGGTGAGAAGTTGGTCCTGGGTAGGAACTACCCGAAGTGGCAAAGAGTTGGCAGGTAATTGTACTGATTGTTGTTGCTGGGATGTGCCACTTGCTTCTTGTCCAGTGTCATCTACTCCACACTATCCCGTGACAGGCCAGACAGCTCTATGCCATTTGTTTGCTTATTACAATGAATGTATCAGCATCATAATTCATTATAGAATGTCAGCTTAACTTAAGGTTATGGCCTTTCAACTGTAGGTCTATGGTATGGCTGGTAAGCTTACTCCAACACAAATGTTAGTCTGTTTAATCAGGCTTTAACCACAAGTAGCAGTATGTTATGACAAAATGATTTTCATTGAACTGTTGGCAAATTTCCCAAAAGAGCAGACACATGGCACATACCATCAACAATAGTGCAGCACATTTTTTTTTTGTTGTTGCTGTGAACCTGCACCTGACCTGACTGCCCAGATGTGGTTAGGTTAGGCTGGGATCAACTGCTGGGATGTTTTTCCTTGTCTTCAACTGATATGTTAATCATCAACTGTGGTGCAAACGACTTTGGAAGAGTGTCCATATTGTCAAAAGGTTTGTGTTGTCAACAATAAACCAGTGTTTATTGTGAAACCCATGCTTCAACAGAGAACATCACTATTTGAACCTGCTATGGGCAGTGAATATGCCACCGTAGTTTCACTGGCCACTGGTTAATATTATCCAGGAAATGGGCAAGGTAAGGTAAATGACGTTACTTGTACTGTTCGTTATCTACAATTAACATATAGCTAGCTAGCAAAGGTGGTAAATACAGGGGTAATAAGAGAATGTTAGCAAGCTAGTATTAGGATTACCGAAATAACTGCTAAGAACTTCCCAGCTGATAGCCTGTTAAAGTTAAGTTGAAGCCAATGAACAATACAATAACCAGAACAAGGCATTACTGTTCAGATATTTTAATTAGACTATAATGTGCTATGGGGTTACATGAGGAACAGTCCACAATAAACCCAACCGCTTTTTATTGAACAACCCTTGGCTGGAAAAATTCTGGTTTTGTTTGAAGGACAAGGAAAGTTATTATATAAAATGCCTTAGATGAAACAATAATTTTAAAGGTGAAAAGTTACACGGAAATTGAACTACTTTGCGAGAGATACATGGGAATGGACGGGTTAGAAATTGTACTGCAACCAGCTGTCAGGGGGCGACTAGACTTCCGGGTGCTTTGTTTTGTGGTTGATGTGCTGTCCATCTATATATTCAATTCAATTCAATTCAGTTTTATTTATATAGCGTCTTTTACAATAGTATTGTCTCGTGGCGCTTCTCAGAAAGAGCACCCAAGGAAAAAGGAAAAAGGGGGCAAGGAAAAACTCCCTTATGTTTAGTTAGTCTAGGAAGAAACCTTGAACAGATCCATGACTCAACCCAACTGCCAGGAAAATTACAATCAGTAGTAACCATGGTAGACTACAAGTTGTCTATAGTTTTAGCTAAGGTTCATAATAGCTCATTTCCCATTATCCCACTTTAAATTACATGGTAGTCAGTCCATTATTGATTATCAGGAATTATGGCTGGACAATGTAGTTGCGGCAATATATACAGTCACTGGCCCAGATTAAGGTGCCCCTTACAGGCACCTTAAAGTTTTGGTTGTGTCCTCTGATGAGTGAAAAAGAAGGGAACATAAATAAACATATTATGACTTGGCTAGAAAATCCAGAAAATCTAGAAAATGTGATTGAAGAACAACTATATATATTGAAAAGAAATACTAGACATTATAAACCATGTACAGTACCTGTGTACTGTACTTATGTACTGTAGCTTTTTTTCTCTTAAAAATGTTTTTTTTTCTCCACTACATAAACACATGCAATGTGCAGAGAAGCGTGAACTCTCCTCTACCCTTCTCATTTCACCCTAAATGGTACTGTAGAATCTGGGAGAGTGACCCTTATTGTCACACAGTGAGAATAAAGATGAGCTACAACATGCCTTATAGACCTATGCAGAATGGTATTATGCAAAGCTTACTTTAACGGAAGAAGAGTACAAGAGATTTTTTTAACTGATATTGTCACATACATTTATTAATATTGTATGTAATTAGTATTTGGTATTAAATGAGAGGCTTGGAAATGTACACTTGTGGAAGTATTTGCTTCAGGCGTAAAATGAATCCACAATATATCTAGTCCTAAAGATTCAGTTTTTCTTAACATAAATGCAGAACAGAATGTCAAACATTAAAATACACATCACAGATACTTATGGTGATAGCTTACCAATTGTTTTGTGCCTTAAAAGAAGCTGACAGAACACAGTATTTTGAATTAGTTCTATTTCACACTATTTCTGTTTTGCATGTAAAAGTGTGAAATATTCCTTAGTTCTCAAAACATCAGTTACTGTCCTTTGGGGTCAATATGCAATTGAAAAGAATATAATTACAATTGAGGCATAACTGCAATAAAACGTCTGACACCATACCTTCCAGGCTAACAATTTTTGGTATCAAAGCAAGAGAGAACAAATTTAAATCATATGTTTCCAATATCAAAGTGTTTGCCAAATAACAGAGGACTAATTTAAGTCAAGAACCTAACTACAAAGTATCTTGAATGCAAAAAAAAGAGTTCAGGAATAATTTCATAAACAAACAAAATACCCTTTGTGTCATTATTTCCTTTGCTCTTACAATGCAAATACAAGAGTAGCCTAAGTGTTATACTGTTTCAACATTGATTCTAAAATGTTTTATTTTAAATGCATTCTAAAACTTTTAATTTCTATCATGTTAATATAATTACATATGTTTTTGTACACACATACATGCTTTTATTTGCATAATGTGAAACAACTTCCTGAAGACAACTCTGTATCATGAAAGACTGTACAAGGTGCACTCGGTTTACAACACAGTTTGGAATGAAAGACAGATGTATTAGTTCCCTCCAAAACTACACATTTTAAAGTCAATCGGTTAATAGATACATTTTAATATTCTCTCATTTTATTCTCACAGGTTGCTTACTGTAACAGAAAGGAACATGCCAATGCACACATCAACCCTAAACCCCATTAAATTCTTAAATGTAAATTCTGACAAAATAAATAAATCAGACAAATCTGTTAATAAATGTATTTGAAAAGAAAAGCCCCTATTGTGATGTTGTACATAAGCTGCACATACGTGTTTAAGTGTATGCATAACAACAACTAAATTATGTAAGATGTGTACAAATGTGTGTTTAATAGACTTTACTCAAAGCACAAAGCAAGCTGAAACACATTGGATGGAGAAACAACAGAATGCCTTGCCTGACAGGCTATTAAACTGGCAAAAGAAAATAAAGCTGAGACATAGCATGTAAGTTCAAAAGAGCATTATGAATTTATTTTTTGATAATAAATGAGCTATTATGGTATTTTTGGCCATTTGAATGTGAGTTCATGGTAGTTCTTTCTTCTGAGCCTGATAGGCACTGTTTGGTTGATAATGAAAACTATATTGCAGTCATTTAGTTAGGAGTTAAGGTTTGCTGTTAATACTTTGTATGGATTTGATTTCATATACAAATTTAGTTCACTCCAGAATCACTTATACATTCAGCACATAGCATTTACAGGCTTATGGATCTAGCTGGCTATATGATTGCTATGAGAAGATTTCACATCCTTTAGCTTCTTTGACTAAATAATGATTTAAGTGTGGGGAATCAGTTTGATTGCAACAGTACACTGAGAAGGAACATAAACATTGCTGAAACTAATGTTTGATAGCCACACCAGGCTTAGGTTAATGTCTTTTTCAGCTTTTCAGCAATATCATATTTTGTCATTAAAATGGTAAAACACAAGCCAAAAGCTCATCATGGGTCTGTCTTTTCTACCTGTACGTGAATATTTTACTAGTATTTTCTAATGCTAGTAATCTCAAATAAGTCAACCTCTCCGGTCAGTGACAGAATATTGCACTAGAAGGTCCAAATGTTGCCATTAGGATGAGGATTAAAGTTTATACTGTAAAATGTCATGGGGTTATGTGGCAGGGGGTCTCGGGTACATCCCCCCCCCCCCCCCCCCCCACAGTCTTGATGTTTGATGCCATATGTTGCTTGTTGCAAATTACTCAAGACTTGACATAGCTTTTACTCAGTGTCAATCTAGCTTGACATTCAGGAGGGCAATGCATATTGGGTGAATATATTTATTAGCTTGTGTTTACCTGCTGTAAGTACTTTTTCTTAGCTTTTTTGTCTTGTTTCATAAAATAGGATTGATCCTTAGAAACTGTAGAAGCTGGAAATGATCTATAAAGAATTATATACATAAGTAAAAATGTATTGTATTTGTTGTACAATATCCTCTTTGTGCTAAGCTATGACCTTAGTGCTGTGTATTGATATCGAGCCTTTGGGTAAAAAAGAAAACACTAAATTGAACAACTGCATTGATCAGACTCTTTGTATACTCCTACTATTTGGTTAGAATCATGAATTTTGAAATGCATTTATTATGATAAATCATCAGGTACAGTGCAAAATCTATTGAATTATACTGTGTGTGAATTCAGAACTATCAAATTTTAACTAAGCTCAACATCTTTATTAGTAAGAAAATAGAAATACTCCTTCAGTATCAAAAAAGAAATAGAGCAAGAGAGTGTGTGTCTGAGAAAGAGCACCAAGAGAATGGAGACAGGGAAGGGGGAGGCAAGGCAACTGGCAAACACTGGAGAGTGGGAAGTTTGCATTGCCCATACCAACAAGCTCCTATCTCATTAACACACCCCTGAAATAAAAGAGGGCATTTTTGGCTCACAGCAAAAAAAAAATTATCATAGTGATGATGTTCCTTTGCCGTCAACAGAGCTGCGATAACGTTGTTTGATGATGACTTTCTCATGAATGTTAAGCAGCCACTGCAGCGGAGGAAAGGGGCTTATCAGTGCCTAATGCCCATCTCTAATTCCTGCCCTTCTTGAACCAGCCATTTTCTAACAGCGTTAACTGTCAAATTTACATCCCGTCTTAATGCCACTAAAGAGTACAGGGGATGAGGAGTAAATGACAGCAATGTAATGAGAAAGGCATTCCTCTCTCGCATAAAAACACGCTCTCTACCTCAGTCTCACTTACAGGCTGGAGATTTGCACAGTCAGAGAGCCTACCCCCAACATTTGGGAAGCAAAATTATCCTAAAGGGTTTTTGAGCCTAAAAATAAAATGGTCTCCTAAAAAAATGTAGATACAGTACACTGCAATGCAGCATATATGCCATTATTTTTCATAAAATCATTGAATTTACCAAAGCTCCACCACTCCAAATATACACCTCAATATGATCTAGCAGCTCTCCAATTAACGGCTTAGTCAGTATTTCAAAGAATACAACAATAGAGAGTCTTTCAAGTTTAAATAGTCCTCTTAAGGGTCATTGTAAAGTGTGAGAAATTGTTAACATTGTTAGTAAAACATTTTACTGTAATTGTAATACTGAATGTCTTTAATTGGGATTTATTTACATTTATATTTAAGCATTCAGCAGATGCTTTTATTCAAAGCAACTTACAAAAAGAGGATTAACATTCAAGGTACATTGCTGAGGAGATGTTAAGTGAGAATAAAATGAATTAACAACATCAAGGAGTGCCAGAGGATGTGAGTGAAGAAGTTTAGGTAGGTGCAGTAGAGGGAGGTAGAAAAAGGAGGGAAGGAAGTACATAGTAATTTCAGGTGTTAAGGCTCCCACATACAGTGTCCTCCATATCCACATTTAAAGCTCATTTTAAAAATCATCTATTATGAAATGTCCTTAGTCTCATGATGAAAACATTAAGAAAATATAGCTACTAGCAGCAATGACAGCATCCACAATGGTCCCCGGATTTGTATACGTCCAAAGAACGTCATGGACGATTGTTGAGACATGTTATTTTCACAAATTATAGCGCCAGCAGAGGTCAAAGGTCACCATATTTTCTGAGGGCCCTTAGGGTGGGGTCCATGTGCCAATTTTGAAGTTTACAAATCAAAGCGTTCCTGGGATATGACCTCACTTCCTGTTTGGCAGCTTTGCCGCCAATTTCGATTGGCTGTGAGGGGTGAATGCTTTGAAATGTCAAAATGGCTATAAGTAGAGATTTGTGAGGAATGGCCTGAATGGCAATTTTCATAAAGATTGGGCAACCTCTGAAATAGTTTCACTTTTAGCAAAATTTAATATGGTGGAAAGTAGTGCCCCCTAGAGGTCAATGGTCACTATATTGTTCCATCCTCCTTGGTAATGAATTCATGTAGCAAATTTGGTTTCAACACGTGGAAGAATTAGATAAACAGTCCATATCCATAGTCCATATCCAGGCAAGTCAGCAATAGTTTCAGGTGACTGGAATTTCTTAGTTATTGTTTTAACTGCAAAGGGGTATTTCCAAGAAAGCATTTTTTATAACAATTCTTTATCTTACAGAGGAGAGCACACCTGCTCTGTAAAATGTGTACTCTTTTGCCTCTCCCATGTTGAAAAATGAATAGGGCATTTGACTTTGTTTCATTTCAGTTTTTATATCTTAGTGGACCATGAAGTCATGGAATGCTACTTGAAAGTCCACAGACTCTTAATAATTGTGGAGAGCACTGTATATTGAGCTGACAGTCAAAGGACCTCTGTTGACTACTGTTTGATTTTCACCAATTAAACTTAAATTAAAACAAAGCCAAAGGTTTGCTTTATTTAGCTGTTAGGCTTGCCAACTCGTCAGACATTCCTTTAAACTGGAGTTATAACCACAACAAACAGACCAGACCATGCAGACTCCTCAGCTTTTGGCAAGTACCATTTTGAAACCAAAGAGTTCTGCCTATATGATTTGTGCAGATCCAATAACAAAATATTTGGGGTGATTTAAGTTTTTTCAGAGTTTTACATTTTTTTTCAGATCATTTATAGATATATATTAGTAGATTTTGGCATCATTTCTGGCTGTAAGTGTATCCCTTTTGACCTAACCCCAAAACAATGCACAAACATTCTAGTAGATTTACACAAACAATCAGAAAAGATTTCTCTAGTCAATGTTCTTTCTATGATAATAATAAATAACAAATACATTCCATAATAAGCTACTTGGTTAAAATTATGATCAACTGGAAGTGTATGGGATAACGATTCAAAGAAAATAACTGTGAAATAACTATTTGCACAACTGTATTGTACACAGCTGTTGCTCACTGTGCTAGTGCTGTTAAAATGAAAGCAACTGCAATGAGCTGACCGTCGGACGTCTGCTACATGAAGAGTACCGCACACTTCAAATTCTTCAATGTGGTAAGGTTAAACCATGAGCAGAAAAGAGTTTTTAAAATCATGAAGTAAACAGAAACTTCACTTGTGATGTGCTTTATGCTAACGCCTACAATGTTTTTTTAAGTACAGCTTAAGTCCACAGAAAGTGAAATGCATTCTTTACACAAGTTAGCGAAATATAGCCTTTGAAATTATCTTATAATTTACAAGGCTGACTCAATGTGAGATTTCCAGCTATGACTGGATGGCTTTGGAAAGAATGGAGGATTTTGTTTTACAGTGCCAGCCAACATATTTCTCCTTTCTCCCACCTATGAAGGAGACCAAGCTCACTCCAAATTGAAAAATAAAATAAGAAAAATGTATGTATGTCATTAATGTAAGAACATAGGTGCTTCCTCTATTTGGGGTTAGGAGGATAAAGGAGCTGTCCAAACCATCTGCAATAATTATTGAGCCAGTCTCCCCTGAAAAATGAACGTTCACAACATTTTGTCAAAGCTAAGAAGAGTCGCAAAGAGTGCCTGTCATTGACAAGCAGTGTCAACAACCTCCTTACAAGTAGAAGAGGGCATTTAAGGAGGGTGACTTAACTGAGCTGAGGCATGTGCAGAGGGAGCTCAAAGAGCATCTGAAAGAGGCAAAGGAGTCTTACAGGAAGAAAGTGGAAAGAAAATTGGGGGAAAACAACAGGAAAAAGTAATCGAAGGGAATGAAACAGATCACAGGATGCAGGAGAAACAACACCAGGGCAGATGGGGATCTGGCCAGAGCAAACGATCTTAATAATTACAGGTTTGATGCCACTACTGCTAATGGCCCTGCCATTGCCACTGCTGCAGTGACCACCCCAACACATCCCTCACCATTGTTTGCTGACTGCACAGCCATCAACCCCATGTCTCCATCACCAACTTGTGACATTTTACTGGACACTGACTGCTGGGCACTGTCTGCTGGTGACACAGCCATCAAATCCACACACATCCATCTTCACCCCAAAGTATTCACCGCTCATCACCCGTGAAACCAACAAAGAAGATCATCAAGGTGTGGCCAGCAGGGGTAGACTCTGTACTCCAGGACAGGTTCAAAGACACGGACTGGAGCAGATTTGCCTCAGTGGCCACTGAAGGCACTCATGTCAACATTGACTTACACCTACTCAGTATTGGATTACATCAACACCACAATCGACAGTGTTACTACTGAAAAGCAGATCACCACGTACCCAAATCAGAAACCATGGATGAACAAGGAAGTGCGGCTTCTACTGAAGGCACGTGACAATGCCTTCAGATCAGTGGACACACAGGCCTACAGTACATCCAGGGCTGATCTGAAGAGGGGCATCAAGAAGGCCACCAGCTACAAGCTGAAGGTGGAGGAACACTTCACAACCTCTGACCCCCAACACATGTGGCAGGGCATTCAGGCCATATCTGACTACAAGCCCAGCAACTCCACACAGCCAGCCATGGATCTGTCCTTCCTCAACGAGCTAAATGACTTTTATGCTCGCTTTGACAAGGACAACAAGGATAAGACTGCCATCACCCTTCCCCCTGATGACCACTATACTCTCACACTCACTGTCACAGATGTCCACAACGCACTGGGCCACATCAACACCCGTAAGGCCGCTGGAGCTGACAGCATTCCTGGACGCAAGAATGCTGTTTGTTGACTTCAGCTCAGCATTCAACACAGTCATCCCCTCCAAGTTAATTGCCAAACTCGGTGACCTTGGAATCAGCAACCCCATCTGCAACTGGATCATGGACTTCCTGACCAACAGACCCCAGTTTGTTAGGTCAGGACAGAACCGGTCCACCACCCTGTCACTGAGCACCGGTGCACCACAAGGCTGTGTGCTATCCCTATTCCTCTACTCCCTTTTCACCCATGACTGCAGGCCTGCGTATGGATCCAACTCCATCATCAAGTTTGCAGATGACACCACGGTGATTGGACTCATCAGTGACAACGATGAGTCTGACTACAGGGAAGAGGTGAAGCACCTGGCTGCATGGTGTGCTGACAACAACCTGCTCTTGAACACCAGCAAGACCAAGGAACTGGCCCCGCAGTACTGGCCTCACACAGGCAGCCCTCACTTAGACCTCATAGCCCTAACTAGGCCTGCACTGGCCCTCAATGGGCTTAGCCCTCAAGAGTTTTGGCCCTGCATAGGCTTTCTAGCGTTAGCTGAATGTTTGTGGTTCTGCCCACAGAGAGCCTGCGGTAACCCCAAGGGCATTGTCCTCATTAGGGCATGCTTAGGTTTGGTGTGGGCGTGTTTGCTGGGCCCTCAACAGCCAATCAGCGGAAAGAAACCATTGTTATAGGAGATAATGGTCACTGTCCGTACACACAGTACACACATCCAACATGTAAAAATGTATAACTAAGTACAAACCATTAATTGAACAAAGAGGCAGGTCACTGTCCAGTTGTACAGTACACTATGAAAACAAGCCAGATGGTTAACATTGCTAGATATTCTGTTAGATACAGAAATGTTAAATAAAGCAGATGAAAAGCACACTACTACTAAAAAGACAAACAGTTTATTAAGCAGTGTGCTCATCATTGTGGTTTGCAGAAACCTAACATAGTATACTGCAGAGTATAGCATTAGCATGGGGTTACTAAACCTAAATCAAGCAACCTAAAATACATGCAAAACTCGGATAGATACTACTCTTGTTACTAGATGTAGCATCTCCCCGCAAAGACTTGACTTCTGTTTTTCTTGTTTTACTAAAATCTTAGCCTTTGTCAAGCAATAATCTAATCAACCATCATAAGAGCTTGGCAGAGCACAGGAAAAAAAATGTATTACCTTATTAGCCAATACCATACTAGCACCTTATAAATACATAGTGACCTAATAAAACAGTAAAAAAGTTCTCCATAAAGTGAAAATCACTTCAAAACATATAGCACACATTAAACATGTTCCATTACATGAATACTAACTTTGTGTCACTTCAGAGGGTGCAAATCATTGAAATAAACCATATTTAATTTATCTATATTTCTTATTTTCGTTATGTTATGTACGATTTTATTCTGTTCTTCTCTGTATCTCGTGTTAGCCACTAACTAAACCTAAGCATATAGTTTCAAAAGAAGAGTCCCTCAAAACAAGGAAAAATATTAATCTTCTCAAAAAATGGAATAAAAAAATAATAACTTAGCAATTCAGCAGTGCAATATTTTCTTTGCAGCAAAGTTAGATATTAGGTCATTTACATTTCCACCAAAATTATGAGTATTTCATAAACGATTTTCACATTAGAAATGTTCTTGATTGGAACTTTAAAGGGCGTGTTGCATGTTAACAACTACTTTTGATTAATGTTAGAGAAATGGACGAAGAACTAAACCTTCAATGAAATATGTATCTGAAATGTACAAATTAAACATTTACAGCCATTTTTTCGTAACTGATTTTATAAACATTCCAAAATAGAATTTGGTTAGCAATACATCAGGTTGGAGTTTCCCCACTGAGAACAATAGATTATAACAGCATTTTGAAGCCTGGTGGGGTCAAAATATCAACTTAGAATATGCATTCCTTGGATTTTAATTATAACCCTTTTGACATCTACTGTAACAGACAAGGATTTTGAGAAATAACTCCCATCAACAAACAACAAATTAATTTATGGTTGAAGCAGTTAAGTGGGCAATGGGCATTCTCAGTGAGTAGGCTAAGCCAACACATTCAATAGGTTATAGATCAGAATATAAATAAATAGAATGAGAACTCAACTGAATTATGTTTGCGTTATGCCATAACAGGTATAATCTTCCCAAAGCTAACACTGTCTAATCAATTAGCTACGTATAATTGGCTCCGTTAATGTTACTGGACATCTAGCGGTACCTGGCTAGTTAACGATATTGTGCAGGGTCACCCACAAGCAACACTGCAGATCGCACTACATTTTCCTTATCGGTGTCATGCCTTGAACCTCCATGCTAGTGACCAACTTCTGGCTGATGTTGCACTTACTCTGTAGCCTATATTAATGTTATTGGATGGGTTATGTGACACACTGACATGGTGTATTTCTGCCAGTTACTTATGAGTATGTTATTTTTTGAACCTGTAACCAGTCTACTTTTTTCAAAATATGCATATGATTTTATTATTTCTTCCTTGTGTGATGGAAACCAATTTTAACCCGTTGATGTAGTGTATTGTGTTCACTTTATAACAGTTATCAGTGATCATTTTTAACAGTCCACTGTATTATTTAAGATGCACAAGATGCAAAACAAAGTAGACAGAGTCAGTAATGTTTTATGCATTTACAAATGACTGGACTGTTACTGTGGATGAAATAACAATGCCTAATGCACCATGCGCCAGCAATGGGATAGCTAGTGACAGATGGGGATGTTTACTTTTCATGATGCATGCCACCACTAGAATATGTTCAATAAAACATTGATGAGTACTGGCTAAAATTAGCACTTTTAAAAAAAAAACTCAACTCCAGGTGACAGTTCATCAATGTCCATCACAACTTCACCTACATGAAGTTGAACTCGAAGTTGTTCTTCTGGTAGATCACTCATTCACTGACCCTCTGGTGGTCTGCAAAGTCTGCAATAGATGACACACTGGTGGATGTATGAAGACATTGCTCTCCTCATACCTGGTATATCCAATATCCACTGGATCTGGTTTGATTTGCAGTAAATCCCTTGCCTTGATATTTGGTCATTTCATAGCTGTGTGCTGTTATCAGTTTAATGACATGATGGTCTTTAGGAATGACAATGGGATGTTTAAGTGAATCAGAGAGACGAAAGGCAAAGTCTTCCTCCCACCTTCCCAATGTTGCCTGTGTCAATAAAGGCATCAGGATGATGTAGTTTGTTGCCTTTTGTAAATTTGTTTCCTCTTTTTTACTGTTCAACTTCCTTTTCATATACTTGTCTCTGCAGATCTTTGATTATGACATTCTTTTCTGTTCACCCACTGTGAAGGATGCATTAAACTTGATCAGCTTAGCCCTGATCAAGAGGCGGGCCACTACTTTGATGGCTTGGGACCATGATGACAATCTAGCGATCTGCAATGCTGATTGGTTCTGCTGTTGGTAATGCAGATGTCTGCAGTGTTTGAGTCTTGATCTCTGGATCTCCAATCTCCAGGTCTGGTATTACATCTTCTGGTGTGGGTATCTCTCTTCCCAAAGGAAGGAACCGAAGAACCAGTCAGATTGTGGAGAAGTTTCTCAGAAAAACCCAAAGATGCAGAGAAGTTTGTCTTGTTCAACCAAGTCTTTAATGCGTTCACCGAGAGAATGGCTATACATCGATGATCCTCAACCATTCTAACCTTTTACCTTATTTGTCTACCTTAAATACTCCTAACAGTAGATGATGTAGCTGGAACAGAGCCAATCCTACACAAGATCTCAGTCTCTGTCCTTTTACGATGATGCTCCAAACATGGTTTCAACATGGTTTTCCAAAGACGTCTACTGTCATGCACACAAATCTCTTGTACATTCTTTTTATAGCACACACTCTACTGCATGCACTATTCTATTCTTGTATACACTCAACACACATATATTACTTGTTCTTACAGAAATTCCCACATACCTCCCTTTTTCGAGTATTTCTCGAAACCTAACAGAATTCCACAGTAATACAAGTAACACAACATGCAACACCAAAATATCCTACTAACTACACACTCCTAACATTCTCTCGGATCACATTTTCACATCATTCTGTATTCACAGAAGGCACAAAACATCATTTCCAAACTAATTCCAGAAACAAACCTTAAGGGCAAATGTGACTTTTAACCTTACTTCAATCATACTTTAATTTTTCAAAAATTTCACACAAATCCTAAAATATATATGTCATGCAAAATGCTATTTTAATCACATTTCTCTCGATGACACCTGAAAGAAAATTCCATGATTAAGTATCCCAGCATGTTCTCCTCCATGTATGCAAATATCAGTTTCTTTTATTGTGTTGTATATGTATGGCAATTTCATGAAGTGTGACGCATATGAGTATGTGAATTTTTTATTCCTGTTGTATGCAATGTATGCACAGCAAAATACGTAGGTAAATGTTTCGAACTACTCTACCCGACTTATCTGCAGACCGATCCTTCCTGCCAGGGCTGTTGACAGTCCATATATTCCAAGGTATATTCCAATTCAATGTCCTTAGTTGCAACCTCCTCCCTTTCGGGGTGACGTGTTCCTTTTCATGCTCAGAATGCCATTTCCGACACACCCAGGGCGTAATCGACAGAGACACAGTTCAAGCCCTTATTTCCACGGAGCCCAAGTCCTGTGGACCCTGTGACCAAGCCACAAACGGAATGTCCATCACCCTGTGGAGAACAGAATCCGGAACAACATATGGAGGCGCCTTTGGCAAGGTTTCTTCTTTGCAGTCATCGCACTCCTCTTCGTCAACCAGCCCCGACAGGACCATTTGAGTCTTAACCTGTCCTTCCACTACCCTTATGAACAAAGTTCTCAGACAGGGAATAAGACAACAGAAAACAAGAGAAACAATGAGAAGAATGCATCCAATCATCCCAGCTATTTTAACAAACCATGCAGTAAAAGGTCCAAAAGTAGTTTTTATCCAATGATCTACCCATTGGTCAAGCTTAGCGTCCCAGCCAGCATTAGCTGCAAGTTCAACACTTAAATTTTTTATATTCCAGATGTATTCCTCTAGGTTGACCTATAAGATCCAAATACACATTAGGATCTTTTTCATATGGCTTAACAGCTCTTATTTTCCTATTTTTATAATGTGAAAAATTTCCTACTGAGACATTACCCAAAATATCATTATCCACTGAATATACAATTGAACTATCCTGCATAGCAGTAACTCGTGAACAAAGCCCATTCCAATCTTCTGGCAATGTATTATGTAATCCCCACTCTGGGCCACAGGCCCACCAATAATCCAATTCTATAGAACACTGCGTACCTTTAGGCGAACACTTTCTACATTCCTTATCATAATATTCTACTGCGTCATAATGACGATGAGGCGCAGGAATAACAATCATAGGCGGTCGAGCTTGCGCACATACATAACACTTTTCAGATGGATGGTAAGTCTCAGCAGTATACTTTGCCCAATCATACCAACTATTGTCCAAATATGACTCATGTTTATCGCTAACGTTTCTGAGATGCCATAGAATCCTTCAAATTTCTTTTTACCCTATAAGGTGGAAATACAGTATTATGTAACCAAAGGTTAATGGACACTCTTTTTCTTGTTCACCTCCCTCTATGGGTGGACCTGAACGAATTTTACTAAATCCTCACCCTTCTTGTGTGCTCAACATTTACAAAACGCTTAGGTGACATCATAGATGTTAATAACAATTGAATTTGATCTAAGTGTTGAATGGGAGAGCCATCTGATTTTTTAAACCCTCTCTGTTTCCATTGAGCTCCATGAACATGACATACATTATGTGCATAGGCACTATCAGTATAAATAGTAGCATCCTGTCCTTCTGCTAACAAACAAGCTTCAGTTAAGGCCTTTAATTCTGCTAACTGGGCTGAGCAAGGTTGTTTACAAGGAGTACAAAGTACAGCTTCCAATTCTTGTGAATCTGTTAATCGAATAACACTAAATCCTGCACATGTTCTGTTATCATAATTATGACTGGAACCATCCACAAAAAATACTAGGCCAGATTCAAGAGGTTCACTCTCCAAATCTGCGCACAATTTTGAGAAGACTAAAGAATCCGCCACACATTCATGAGGCGTTCCCTCATAATCTAACAGAATTCTATCTGCTGGATTTGTTGCCATATCACATGTTCTAATTGTGACATCTGGACAAAAGGACAGATCGTTATACTTTAATTGGCGCTGAGGTGTTAAACAAAATCTTCCTTGTTCTGTTAACTGAGAGATAGTATGAGATGTAAAAATTACAATTAGCCATCCCATTGTTATACCTGTTGCTTTAACATAGGCCATATAAACAGGATCCACTTCCTATGAAAATACATTTTATTTTAATTCTAATTTACACAAAGCATCACGCCCCAAAACATTGACTAGAGTTGAGGAAGAAAGTAAAATTGACATTTCTGTTGTGTATTGCTTTACCTGCACCTTTACCAATTCCGAAAAAAGGAAGTAATTGCACTTGTCCTGCAAACCCTATTGTCCTAGCAACCTTTCCTGACCCATGTTTCCTAATATGTGGAATGGAAGATGTATTAATGCAAGTATAAGTAGCTCCCGTATCAACTAATAATGATAAAGTATGACCTTGTATTGTTGCAGTGATATGTGGTTCTTCATCAGGCCCTTGAGTTACCTGTTTAACTATTCCCAAATCGGAACCTAGTCAATATTGACCTACCGCAAAATTTACTGGACCGCCCTGTGGGGATTGGCTAGGACCCGCAGCAGTTTGAAACACATCCCCCCTCACCGGGTTTTGCTGGCGATTTCGCAACGCATTTGGACAGGAAAAAGAGATATGTCCCACATTACCACAAGTCCAGCATTCCACGTCTTGGAGGATCGCCGGACTGTAACCTCGTCCGCGACCTCGGCCTCTTCCTCTGAAAGAGCCTCCAGCCCTTCTCACATAGGGCAATGCCATGGGATTGTGACTCTGCTGGAACTGTGGCTGTGAAACTGGTGGAACAAACACAGATGAAGCACTCACAGTAGGAGAAGATGGAGCAGCGGGAGGGGCCTGTTCCGCAGTTGTCAATACTGCCTGAGCCTTTTTTGGGTGTTTCAACTCCTCCAGTTGTTTCATGAGAAGCTTTCGCTGAGCCTCAGTGTCCTGCTGTTCACGCCTGTCCTCAGACTTCCTGTACTGGGTAACAAAGTGCGTTACAGCTTGGCGAAACTCATCTTTTGTCAGTGTCTGCAAGCGCCAGTCATTTTCAAGTTGTGACTTAACTGGAGTGGGAAGGGCATCAAGCACAGCCTGACGGAAAAGTCCTCTGTTCAGTTCATTGTCATTTGGGTCGGACTCCAGTTGGCAACGCCAACGTGCTGTTGCAGCCTCCACAAAGGCGGTTGGGTTTTCGTCAGGTTTTAACTTATTCAATGTCAGTGCACTAGCTGGGCAACGGTTTGGATAAGCCATTCTCAATGCTTTCCATACACGTGTACGATAGTTGTGAAAGGGCAAATGGTCCGCAGCGGGATCCCCCCTTATAACATCCAAGTCCACTTTTGACAGAACATCTGCCAATGGTTCTTTGCCCATAACGATGCCCAACAAGTACTTAATGTCCCCAATAGCAAGTGTATGTCCCTGTGTTTCTGACTCAAAACGTTGTATCCATGCACCTGCTCCATCCTGAAGCGAGGGTAGACGCGAAATCAAACCGTGCACGTCCGCAAATCCCCAAGGGTCATAAAATGTACGGTCTCCTTTCACTATCATAGGCATCATCGGAGAGCCCGATGAAGAAATATTCTTACTAGTGTCTAACCTTGATGAAGCTACTCTCGACTTATGTGTATGCATGTCCTTTATGTTATTATCTACCAGTGGAGCCATAAATGCTAAAGTATTCTCTTCCTCATCCTCCTCATCATCTGTATGGGTAGTGACGTAAGAATGCAATTTATCAACATTAACCTGATTCTGATCCTGCAAAATAACTGTCAATGGGGTCCCACTAGAAGTTTGTCCCTCCAGATAACCATGCTGAACAGAACTATCCTTTGATTGTTTAACATTATAACTAAGCACATCCTGATCTGACATATTAGGCTGTGTACTTATGGCTAAGTCAACAAATAACCTTAATATTTCCAATTCATTTTGTCTTTTTATCTTTCTTTTCTCAGACTTATCAGTACATTTGTAATCCCTTATTTTACCTTCAAGTTGTACTAAGATTCGTAAATCCAATGTTCTCTGTTGAGGCCATGACTCTTGATCTTTTTTAGTGCGCTTTTCCCATTTAGCACTAACTTTCCGAATCTGATCTTCCGCTAATTTATTATTCTGCACCACCTGCTCAAGCGGCATAAAATCCTTCCCAATCTGACTTTCCATTTCACCCTTATGAAACAGTATACTATGTATTATTATATTTAAACTATCACCTACACAAGCTATAGATGTCACCACGTTGTCTACCTGATCTATACCAAGCACACAAGGGGAATTCCAATAATTACCAACTTGCTCAGGCTTCCGTTGAAATCCATCCGTTACTTAAGTCTGAAATAAATCATTGAAATATTAAAATCTTATTATTTTATTTTATTTACTTCTTCTTATACCAACTTACTATTCTTATTTTCGTATATGTATAATATCCAACTTCCATTCATCCTCCCTTTTCCAGCTGTGCCTAAATAGCTGGACCAACTGCACACCTGTCCCATATATAAGTAATCAATACCACAGAAAAGGACGGACATGACACATGTCAGGGACAAACGAAAAGGGCAACAGGCAAAAATATCCTCACGTTGCACATTCCTTGACCCTAACTTCACATACCTAAGGCACTCCTTACAAACTCCCATGCACACGAATACAGCTGCAACCCACATACAGTCCACATAGGAAAGAGAAGAAGAGGGAGAGAAGAGGCTAAGTGACCTCTTGACCTTCTCATGCAACAGTTGGAAACTTGCACACCAAGTGAACAGACCAAGTGTTATTCAAAACTTTGAACAGAAGACACATCATGTCAAATGTTCCGACATGCAGAAACAACTGATAGTACTACACTTCCACAAAAGCACAGCACTTCACACAAGAGAGATTATTGCTCATGCCAAGTACACACTTTCAAGCGCATAAGCCACACTCGCATCACGGGAAGACATCCCGTCACTCTAACACATAAAGACGCGGATCAAGGGCTTTTCCTTCCTTTATTCATAGGCCAGACCGGGGTACTGTTAATAGCAGCACGCTCTCATAATCAGCGAGCCATCAGCGCGATCAATGAAAACTCACAAAAATACCAGCGACTGAAATATTATTTCGTGGCCAACTAAAAACAGACCCCACCATATACCAAAAAACGGAAGTAATTTTGAGCCCACAGGTTTGCCCCATATGTCGCAATTCCTTTATTTCCTTTATTCCTTTATTTCTTATTCCTTTACACTTCTCATAACGCCTCCTTCCGTTATTGTCCTATATTTAAACTAAGCTATGAGGTCGTTACGTCTGACAAAAGGTGAACACTTCCACATGCTATGAAGTGAACACAAACGAGACTTAGAGGCAAGGGTACAATGACGCAAGACAGACAACATGCCCAAGATGAAAAAACCATCCTGTTTAACATTTATATTAAACACAATGTGAGTTAGAAATATCAAACACAATATGCGTTAGGAATGGAACAAAATGTTACCTATATACAGACCTGAAAAATCGGTGAAGGCAATTGAACAAGCCAAAAAAGTCTCCACATATCTTACCACACATGTTCTTTGCAGTGGTGGCCCCCATAAATTTATAAACCTAAATTAATGCCATAATTGAACTTACCCAGACCAATCTAGACGGAAGCAAAAGTTTTCCGTTCCCAAGGGGAGAAGGGACCAATTAAAACACTGATTGTTCGTGACGCCAAATTATGTGGAGAAGTTTCTCAGAAAAACCCAAAGATGCAGAGAAGTTTGTCTTGTTCAACCAAGTCTTTAATGCGTTCACCGAGAGAATGGCTATACATCGATGATCCTCAACCATTCTAACCTTTTACCTTATTTGTCTACCTTAAATACTCCTAACAGTAGATGATGTAGCTGGAACAGAGCCAATCCTACACAAGATCTCAGTCTCTGTCCTTTTACGATGATGCTCCAAACATGGTTTCAACATGGTTTTCCAAAGACGTCTACTGTCATGCACACAAATCTCTTGTACATTCTTTTTATAGCACACACTCTACTGCATGCACTATTCTATTCTTGTATACACTCAACACACATATATTACTTGTTCTTACAGAAATTCCCACAAGATCTAAGCAGCTCATTTGCTGCTCTTCCTCTGGATGCTCCGTTTGCAGGATCCCTATCTGTTGGCACATAATGCCACTGCTGAGGGGTTGTGCTATTGTGGATCTTCTGGACCCTGTTTGCAACAAATGGATGACGCCTTGAGTCATTGGTATTGTATTTTAACACAGTCAAAGTCTGTCCAGAAGTACCCCTTTTCACTGACACAGCTAAGCTCTACTTTGACCATGTGGCTTACAGTAACTGAGACTATAGCTGGTGTCAATTTGAGCCTTGGTATTGCTGTTAACTCTAGCCTTTTCTATCTCCTTTGTGATTCTTGATTCTTAGATAAGATCATTGTCCATATCTGCTGATGCTGGCATCAGAGAAGTGGCGCAATTGTCTTTCAATGACTTCTCCAAAATTGACAGGTACATAACATTGCACATTTCCTGCAAGATCCTCTTTCCAGTAAGGGCATACAGCACCAGGAAACTGAGAGGGGTTTACGTGTAGCCAATATGCAATAAGCACCTTCTAGCCGAGTGTCTGAAAAAGTGAGGTCCTTTGGCTTTGTGTTTGTTGCTCATTCAGATGAGGGTATACTCTGTAGAATGGCTTCACTTTTTGAGATGAATTTGTGGAGATGGAGGCCTCTTTTGCCACAGATATTTCTTCCCCCCATGTGCCAATCAAATCGCCCACTGTGCTTGTGACGCTGTTAGGTATATAAATGTTATTAGTCATATCTGGCCAAGGACATCTAGACATTTAGGGAGCAATCATAGAGGTGTTGCATGATTGACCCCCCCTGGAGACATTGAGCACCTTGGTTTCAGTGGTTTCTGTGGTGTTTGAATCTGTGTTTACCGCCTTTCATAGCCTTGTATTTCTCATCATGGAGACAGGTGGAGTGTCTCCCCTTGCACACGTCACAAGTGAGGTGGTAACAGCATTCCTTGGCATTGTGACCTGGTTTGAGACACCCGTTACATACCTTGTTTTCCTTCATGTTTCCATCTATCATTGAAAGACTGTTCTAGAAAGTCTGGGCATTTGGGTAGTTGTCATTTTTGCACCACGTGCAGCAGGGTTTTATATTTTCCATTGCTTGTTGGTGAACTACCATTTGCAGCTGCTTGGGTGCTGAGGACATTAACTTTAGTTCCCTAATTGGATGTTGCCATAAGGTAAACAAAATATGTTGCCGTGATGTTGTGTTATGCTCAGTCTGTATGCTAAAGTTTTTGTCATTTGGTATCTGCAAGGCAAGTTTATTTATATAGAGCATTTCCTACCCCAAATAATTTTAATGTGCTGTACAAAAGTAAAGTACAGTGGATTAGAACATAAAAGCACAAACACGATAAAATTAAAAATTAATAAAGGCATAAAATACACGTTAACATAAAAGCTAATTAATAAAAGCGTGTACAGAATATAAAAATTACACTCTAAAAATATATATTTTGGGGTAATTGTAACGTGCTGGGTTTAGTACAACATTTTGTAATTGACCCATAATTGGTTAACAATTAGGTAAAATGGCAACCCATTTGTTGGGTTGTTGATGATGCACAAAATGTTAATTTGTAGACATGTCAATCCACCATCAAAGAGTCGCAGAACTTTTTCCCCCTCAGAAAAAGGCTGCTGGTTGCTTGTTGTCTTTTTTGTCCTTTGCTTTGTGTGCAACACTATGGATTTTTCTAACCTTTCAAGTTGAAACTTCAGTATGGTAAGCCAAACTTGAATCGTTGAATTATGTTAGAGGTTAATTGTTTTGCTAACGGTAATGGAGAGTGCTTGTCAAAGTAAATCTACCGGCAGGGCCGCTGACAGCCTTGGCTGGGCCCGGGACAAAATATTCTGAATGCCCCCCCCCACACACACACACACATATACACAACCTATACACAACACAATGTTTGTTAACATCAACAAACATTTTATTTCAACATTTCAACATTCCCTTTTAGTCTACAGCTGGTGTTACATGCTACAACTTTCGTTGTGACAAAATCGATGTTATTCATCATATTTCAGTTGACCAAGGAAATCATCAGTAGACTACTACTACTCAGTCTATAGGCTATAACTAGTCTTTACTTTAATGGTTTGTAACTCTCAATACGCCACCTATATAGCCTATTGGTTACATCAGAATTTCACACTCAAACATGTTCATACAAGCTTATTTTCAAGAAATGAGGTCAACCAGAGAGCTGTGTTCCACTGGTATAGCCAACTTGCCTGTCAACTTGCCTGTATAGCCTGTCAGGAAGCTAACCAGAGCTAACATGCTACATGTTAGCAAATGCAGCATGGTTAGCCTGAAACGTCAGGATTCCAGGCGAATTTGGCTGCTAATGTACACATTCTTAGCATTGGTCACAAACATTGTTTTTAAGTCGCTGTGGTTATCGAATGATTTAATGCCCAGTCCGTTTAATATAAGGTGTTCAGTGTGACTGCTACCTCCTCATTTGTATTAACATGAATACCGTGGCTTGGTTGGTACCTATTTTGAGCCCAGTTGGATCAGGTTAAATTATGGGGCTGGAAAATGTTGGCCACACTGTCTTACCTTGCTCTTTGCTGCCTATGCTAGTACCTGCATCATCAGAAGAAAATATATTATGTTTTTTTTTTTCTATTTAGTGAATCCCTAAGGCTCTTGGTTTCTCTTTTTCTCTTTTCTTTCTTTTTTGTGCCCCGACTTATACTGAGACAGTACAGTACAGTATGTGGCATACTGAAGTGCTAATGAAATCAAAATCAAATATTATACATTTCTTGACTGTGACTTTGTAATGGAGCAATATCATCCATAATTTGTGTAATTTTAGAATTGGTCAGTGGGTCATCTACACAGTCTGATGGTTGACTTAAGGTCAGAGTGCTTGCTCAAAGAGAAGACCTGCATTATCATTTATGATTCTTTCCTACAGTCATAGCCTTGTTCTGAATGTGAGGGCACATACAAACATCAAAGAAAATACAGAAATGATCAGATAAAGCCAAGTCCTTAACAGTTGTAGAGACAATAAAACCCTTTGTGATGACAAGGTAGAGAATATCATGAGATCATGTTTCGGCACCTGCCCTACACGACATATGACAACTTTAGACTTATGCTATAATAATATAAGTAATATAAATAATATAAGGGTGGACGTCTGGTCTAAGGAAAGCTTGCAGGGACGTTTTGATTCTACTGACTGGTCTGTGTTTGTGGATTCCTCTGACAATATACATTAATGATGCTGTGTGTTGCTATATCAAATTCTAAGGAACACTAAGAACGTTATGGATTTTGCTAACAACAAACCATGGGTGTCTTCTGACTTCAAGAAAAACTGAAAAAGAAAACTGATTAACCAAAGGAAAGCTGCTATTAACAGTGGTGATGGAATTAAGGTTAAAGAACTTAGGAAAATGGTACAGGCACAGATAAAGAAAGCTAAAATCAATTACAAAGACCAGATAAAGGCAGAATTCAGCAGCAATAACCCCAGGCTTGCCTGGAACTGCATGAGAAAAATTACCAGACTTGCTGGTTTTGACTCAGACAAACATCTTGCTGATAGCCAAAATGATCTGAGAATTGACAAGCATGACTTTACAGAACAGATGAATAACTTGAGGCACATTACTAAATCAGGCCTATGTAATATCTGTGTGGACACTGGTACAGTTGTGAGGATGCAAAGGCAGACTCATTGTAGGAAGAGTCCAGGCCCAGATCAGATCTGTGGCAAGGTGCTCAAGTGGCAAGGTGCTCAAGTGTTCATAACAACTTGGGGGCATTGTCCATTTAATATTTATGGAATCTATGGAACAACAGAGAATTCCTGGCATTTGGAAACACTCTATTATTGTTCCTGTTGCTAAGTGACCTGTTGCATTAACGTCACTAGTGATGAAGGTCTTTGAGAAAGTGATAAAGCCGGTGTTTCAGGCTCAGGTGCAGGGCTTCTTGGATCCCCCAATAATCATATAGTTTTCTTTATTAAAAATGATTAACTATCTGGCATAAATAACTTGTCAATTATCTTAATTTTATTTTATTTAAAAGCCAACAGACGTAACATGTCAAAACCATGTAGAGGACTTGGTTTAACCCAACCCATTTTTTCATTCTCTCTCCTCACTTGACGTTTGGTATTTTTCACTTACTGTCCCTAGTTTGCTGGTGTGTTTGGCTTAATGCAAGCTAACTGGTCACAAAGGTTTTGGGAAGGCGAATAAAAAGGGTGCTTAAAGAGCAACCAATGATTAAACTACTGTTTGTCAGTGTCTATTAAAAAGAGGTAAGAAACACTCTGCCCAAAATGAAGTAGCCTAATTATTTGTATCATTAAGTTAGCTGGTGATTCTTTCTGGTGCTACCATAGCAACAGATATCCTCTCCACCTTCAAGAAATTCTCCTCAAAAAAACTCCTCACCTCCTCGACCCCTCACTGTCTCTACTGCACTTTTATCACACTCCTTCACTTTTATCTCCTGCCAATATCATGTTAGCAAGTTGCACTCTTAGTTAGTTTTTAATTGTGCTGTAGCACAATTCCTCTTTTTGTAAGTTGCTTTAGATAAAAGCATCTGCTAAATGCATGAATGTAAAATGCAATGTCTTAACTGAAAGCAGCAGTCTGCTAGCATGCTAATAGTAACCTAGCTTATGAGATAAAGCAAGGGGAGGATGCAACAAAATAACTGTGCTCATACTGTACTTTGTTGATAAAAACAAGTCAAGTTTTCTCTCTCAGGCTATAAACATTACTGCAATTAAATTAAATTAACATGTTAATCATAATTTGATTGATTGACAACAAAATAGAATACGTTAAAATAATTTTCATATATTCATGGTTCTGGAATGAAAGAGCCAGAACAGAAAGAGTGGCTCATGGTTCATGGTCTGAGGGAGAGATGGAACAGGAAACATACACGCACAGATTAGCTTACCACTCAAATGTTTGTGAAGAGAAAGAGATTTAGAGATAAAGGGTCACTCCCAAGCAGACCATCACCTCTGCCATGTTTGACAATTGGCATTAAGCACTGGTTGTGCATCTTACAAATGCTACAATTGCTATAAAGAGTGGCATTTAAAAGAAAAACTAAATTTGAAGAACACATTCATCAATACAAATAAAATCATGAATTGTGTCTCTAACAAGGACATGTTATCTTGTTCATTTGATTATCAGTTTAACTGCTATTAATGCATTTGAGATTGTGGCTTTGAGTGTATTACTGTTAAAGAAATTATCCATTATTTTTCTTGTTCTTCACAAACATATTTTAGCAAGCAAGGCCTTAGTCCTTTGTTCTTCTGGCATTACAGTAGGGGGGTGGAACATGCCACTTTGATGGTGTTGAACAGCCTGTATCAGCATCTGGAGAGCCCTATGTTCCATGCCAGACTTCTCTTTATTGATTTTTCCTCTGCGTTTTAATACTATACAGCCACATCTGCTGGCTGAGAAACTCATCTCTGAATTTAAACTTGATTTTAACACCAATGAGTGGATTTTAGATTTTTTGATAGAGAGAACACAGTGTGTAAGGATCAATGGGGTCCTTTCTGACAAGCTCCACTCATCCACTGGATCACCCCAAAGGTGTGTTCTTTCTCCTCTCTATATTCTGTATACAAACAGCTGCAGACTTAAGTTTGATAATAGTCAAATTATTGTTTGTTGAGGACTCGGTCATTATTAGTCTATTGAAAGGGGGGGAACTGGGTCATGGTATAGTGATGGATAGCTTTGTGACATGGTTCAAGGACTCAATGACTCAGCATGGTCAGGTTAGATATCCAATTCTGCCCACATCCAAGGCAGCCATATTCACGTGCAGTAGAAGTTCCATGCAGGGTCAATGATGTAGTATCACTATTAACATAAATGATGTAACAAACGGATTGGGACCCAAAAGCAGATCGGTGCAAAAAAAGGTTTATTTTACAAAGATCAGGGGTAATTCCAAAAAGGGGACAAAGCTCAGAAGATCGTAAAGACACAAAATATAATCCAACAAAAGGTCAAAAAGGGTTTGGGGAAGAAACACACAAAAGATCAAGTCCGCAAAAAGTCAAACAAGGATCGGACAGGCAGTTAGCAAAAAACAGATATTCACAAGTTCGCAGGAAGCAAAATCCAAAGTAGCAAAAATCCAGAGTCCAGAACACAAGTAATCCAAGGATAAGCAAACACTGGCACAGGCAAAAACACGAGAATCAGAACAGCAACTCACGACATGGAACATGGTCAGACAATCAGACAAAGTGCAATGGAAAGGCTGGGGAATATATAGGGAAGGGAGCAATGTAACAAACAAGGGATAGGTGAAACTCATTACAGCAATCAAGGACATGAGGGTCGGGTGCAGAGCAGGGGAGGGGAGCAAAACAGAAGCACATGGACAAGGTAAACAATACACGGAGATTGCAAAACGTAGACAGTCCAGTAGGTGGCCCGGAGTTGTAGAGAGCAGGATCATGACAGTACCTCCCCTCTAACGGACGCCTCCTGGCGTCCCTTTGGCCAAGGTAGGATGTTGGCGACGAAACTCCTTGACTAGGTTGCGGTCTAGGATATGCCGGGCCGGAACCCAGCACCTCTCCTCAGGGCCGTAGCCCTCCCAGTCTACGAGGTACTGGAGCCCCCGGCCCCGGCGACGAACGTCCAAGAGTCTTTTCACTGTGTAAGCCTCTGACCTATCTATGAGGCGGGGGGGAGGTGGGGGAGCAGGGGATGGGTGCATGGGGCTACAGATAAAGGGTTTAATGCGGGAAACATGGAAGGTGGGGTGGATGCGGCGTAAAGGGAAAGGAAGTTTGAGACGGACGGCTGTGGGGCTGATGATCTTGGTGATGGGGAATGGGCCGATGAACCTTGGGGAGAGCTTGCAGGATTCAACCCTCAGAGGCAGGTCTCGCGTGGACAACCACACTCGTTGACCCTGACGGTAGGAGGGGGCTCGGGACCGATGTCTGTCGGCTTGGATCTTTATCCCGGCAGCCGAACGGAGAAGGGTGGTGCGGGTACGCCTCCAGGTCCGCAGGCAGCGCCGGATGAATCTCTCCGCGGATGGTACACGACCTCCTCCTCCTGGTCCGGGAACAACGGAGGTTGGTACCCCAAGGAGCACTCGAAGGGGGACTTGCCCGTGGCAGATGAGACGTGAGAGTTGATGGCGTATTCCACCTAAGGTAACTGTCGGCTCCAGGCAGAAGGGTTCTGGGAAACCATGCAGCGTAGTACGGTCTCTAATGATTGGTTTGCCCTCTTGGATTGACCATTGCTCTGTGGGTGAAAGCCAGAAGACAGACAAACAGAGGCACCAAGCAATTTGCAAAAGGCTTTCCAAAAAGAAGAGGTGAACTGGGGCCCTCTGTCGGAAACCACCTCTACGGGGAGACCATGGATACGGAATACATGTTGGATCATAAGTTGGGCAGTGTCTTTGGCTGAGGGAAGGCCAGGCAGGGGAACAAAATGGACTGACTTGGAAAAACGATCAACAATAGTGAGAATGGTGGTGTTACCATCAGAAGGGGGCAAACCAGTCACGAAGTCTAGGGAAATGTGGGACCAAGGCCTTCGGGGTACAGTTAGTGGTTGTAGAAGTCCGGCGGGAGGTTGATTGGAGGTTTTATTCTGAGCACACGTAGGGCAGGACTGGACGAAACGGGTAACGTCGTCTCTCATGGACGGCCACCAGAAGCGTCTCTCAATGAAGGCTTGGGTTCTGCTGGATCCGGGATGGCAGGAGAGTTGAGAAGAGTGCCCCCACTGCAGGACCTGCGAACGGACAGAGCTGGGAACATAAAGGCGATTAGTAGGACATTGACTGGGACCCACCTCGTCTGCTTGAGCTGCCACAACGAGAGATTCAAAGTCGAGGCGGGCCGCTCCAACAAAACAATGAGGTGGAATGATAGGGTCTGGGTCTGGGTTTTCTTTGCATGAGGTAAACTGTCGGGATAAGGCATCGGGTTTAGCATTCTTGTGACCAGGGCGGTAAGAGAGGGTGAAGTTGAATCAGGAGAAAAATAGGGACCAACGTGCTTGCCGGGGATTTAATCTTTTAGCTTGACTGATGTATTGCAAGTTCTTATGGTCTGTCCACATGAGAAACGGTACCGGGGCGCCCTCCAGCCAGTGCCTCCACTCCTCCAGGGCTAACTTGACGGCCAAGAGCTCGCGGTTACATCATAATTCTGTTCTGCTGGAGAAAGACGATGAGAAAAAAAGGCACACGGATGGATACGGTTATCCTTGGAAGAACGTTGAGAAAGTACTGCTCCGACGCCCACCTCAGAGGCGTCGACCTCAACAATGAACTGGCGTTCCGGATCTGGCTGAGTCAGGACAGGGGCCGAGGTGAAACGCCTCTTCAGTTCTCTGAAGGCGTTATCGGCTTCTGATGACCAGGGTGAGTGGAGCGGCGATGGTGCTGAAGTTTCGTACGAATCGCCGGTAGAAATTGGCGAAACCTAGAAAACTTTGCAGCCCTCTGCGATTGGCGGGTGTAGGCCACTCCAAAACCGCCCTCACCTTCTGTTGGTCCATATGGATGGACCCCGGGGAGATGACGTGGCCGAGGAAGGAGACTGACTCCTGGTGAAACTCACACTTTTCTGCTTTAACGTAGAGTTGGTTGTCGAGAAGGCGTTTTAAGACCGTGCGGACGTGGGTGATGTGCTCAGACAAGGACTTAGAAAAAATGAAAATATCATCCAGGAACACAAACACAAAACGATTTAACAAGTCTCTAAGTATGTCGTTCACTAGTGTCTGGAAAACGGCGGGGGCGTTAGTGAGGCCAAATGGCATGACGAGATATTCGTAGTGTCCGGATTTGGTGTTGAAAGCTGTCTTCCACTCATCCCCCTCACGTATGCGGACCAGATGGTAGGCGTTCCGCAGGTCTAATTTAGTGAATACTTTGGCCCCTTGCAGGAGCTCAAAGGCAGATGACATGAGGGGGAGAGGATAGCGATTTTTGATAGTTATATTGTTCAAGCCGCGATAGTCTATGCATGGTCGGAGCGAGCCGTCCTTCTTGGAAACGAAGAAGAAACCCGCTCCGGCAGGGGACGAGGAAGGACGGATTATGCCTGCAGCAAGAGAGTCTCGTATGTATTTGTCCATTGCCTCCATCTCGGCGCGGGATAGAGAATAAAGTCGCCCCTTCGGTGGGGCAGCACCAGGAAGGAGGTCGATGGCACAGTCATATGGCCGGTGAGGGGGCAAGGATGAAGCACGGGACTTGCTAAAAATGGACTTTAGGTCCATGTAATTCGGGGGTACAGCGGACAGATCAGGGAATTCCTCGGGTTGAACAGGAACAGACCTCACAGAAATACTGGTTGGGGTGATACAATTAGACTGACAGAAGGGAGACCATGCTACTACGCGGCTCTCTACCCAATCGATGTGGGGGTTATGTTTAATTAGCCAGGGGTGTCCCAGGAGTACAGGGGAATTCTGAGAGTCTATGACATAGAATTTGATTAGTTCACAATGGGTGTCGAGAAGGCAGAGACTCACCGGTATGGTGACCTGACGGACGGTTGCCAGCTTAGCCCCCGTTAAGGCATTAGCTACCAGAGGCACCTTGAGATCCTCGGTAGGGAGCCCCCACTGGTTCACCAGGCCGACGTCGACGAAGCTCTCCTCCACGCCCGAGTCGATGAGGACCTCCGTCTCCAGCCCCGGATGCCCTGAAACGTCAACGTTGCTGCAGCCTCGTGACGATGCGGATGGCCAGATCGACCAGCCCCTCGCAGGTCTCAGGCAGAGCATGGGAAACCAATTCATCTTTTAGTTCCTCCGAGAGGCCATTTAAGAAGGTGTCAAACAGAGCTTTCTTACCCCAGCCTGATGATAGCGCCAGGGTCTGGAAGTCGATGGCGAAATCCGAAACTGATCGGGAACCCTGGCGTAGATGGAGCAATTCGCGTGCGGCTTCGTGTCCATGTTTGGAGCGGTCGAAGACTCGCTTCATCTCGGAGGCGAATTCTCTGAAATCATCACAGACTGGGGACTCCGCCTCCCATACAGCCGTTCCCCACTCTCTAGCTCGCCCCGACAACTGGGTGATGACGTAAGCCACCTTGGCTCACTCAGTGGAGAATGTCCCGGGCTGGAGGCTAAAAATCAAGGTACACTGGGATAAAAACGAACGACAGGTACCTGGCTCACCAGCGTATCTCTCGGGTGGGGGCAATCGAGGCTCGTGGAACAACGATGTAGCTTGAGCGATTGGTGCAGGAGATTCAGACTGCACGGAGAGACCTGTGGTCGATTGGGGTGGCTGAACTCTGGAAGTGAGACTCCTTACATCGGCTCTAAGTTCTTCAATCAGTGCCTGATGCCGGCCCAGCAGAGACCCATGTTGCTGGATGGCCGAGGAAAAGTGTCCTTGATCTGCTGGGTCCATCTTCTGGTCTGATTGTACTGTAACAAACGGATTGGGTGCAAAAAAAGGTTTATTTTACAAAGATCAGGGGTAATTCCAAAAAGGGGACAAAGCTCAGAAGATCGTAAAGACACAAAATATAATCCAACAAAAGGTCAAAAAGGGTTTGGGGAAGAAACACACAAAACATCAAGTCCGCAAAAAGTCAAACAAGGATCGGACAGGCAGTTAGCAAAAAACAGATATTCACAAGTTCGCAGGAAGCAAAATCCAAAGTAGCAAAAATTGACAGAGTCCAGAACACAAGTAATCCAAGGATAAGCAAACACTCATTACACTCATTACAGCAATCAAGGACATGAGGGTCGGGTGCAGAGCAGGGGAGAGGAGCAAAACAGAAGCACATGGACAAGGTAAACAATACACGGAGATTGCAAAACGTAGACAGTCCAGTAGGTGGCCCAGAGTTGTAGAGAGCAGGATCATGACAAATGATGAATGTTTTAAATACGAGTAGCCTCACACTGCAGTCTGTAGCATAGCCAGTTGCTATCCAACTCCACCCACATCCAAGTCAGCCACGGCCACTTCTGTCTATGCGGCCACATATCTCAACAGCATTTAAAATTATGCTGGTAGCAGAGCAGTAAGCTCAAGCCATAGATGGGTTGACTAAGTGGAAAATACATAATCATCGCACATTCACATCGTGGCCCTGTTGCACAACAACGCACTGGATAAAATATTTAAGATATTTGATGATGTGGTGGTGTAGTTTATGGGGTTCAGTAGTTGCATCGAGTAGCTTATTTTTGCATGTTGGATCACATAGTGTTATCATTTAATTTCACTAGCATGATCTCCTCTTAATAAAACTCCATAGATGCTCTTAAGTTTTGTGGAAGTTAGAGTAGTGGTTAAGTCACCAAGTAAAGTGGGGGCCAGTAGGTGATCCGGATTTGATCCAGAGCATGATTGTTGAATTATTTATTCATTTATTTTTAAATAAATGTCTGCCAAATATCAGTCACATTCAATTCATCTAGTTGGCGGAGTTGAATTTCCAACCTGTCCGTGCTACAGACTACAGACTATCCTCTGTGACTGCAAAAAAGTTTGAAATTGTGTATAAAGGTTATTCCAAGGGAAAATATACCTTTGCCAGCCATGTGTTTAGACTGAATAGTCGAGAGAAGGCAAAACTTCCCTGTGCTGAAAGTGAGACGCTGATAAAGGTTTGTTTAAGTTCCCTTAAATCATGTTGCACATTAAGTTGTTCCCTGAAAAAAATATTTTTTCAATAGTTCTGACACTGTCCCTGAAAGTCTCTTAGATAGTTGCATCTGGAGGACATAATACAACCCTCCTTTCTCCTTTTAAATTTCTCACAGTGGAGTCGCCAAAAACAAGGGTTGTAGGATAAACAGGTGCTAAATGTTGTCTCTCACCTTGGCCTAGTGTTTTTTTCTTGTGGCTTGGTCTTTGTCTACGATGAACCTGCTCTTTGGGAGTTTCCACCTCCAGATCTCTGAGGCATTCTAATCTGTTCTGATGAATTCTGCCTTATGAGCTGTGGGTTTTCCATAGGCCTGTAATTCCTATGGTAGTTTTTAGCACTGACTCTATTTCTGGACTGACGCCCTGAGGCTCTAACGACATCAGAACGCACTAATGTTGACGTAATAACCCTTCCAACTATATTTTGCTTTTTGGGTCTGTCACATTCTGTTTTGTGTGGTTGTTGCATTCCGCTACTCCAACTGCAGTAACTTATGCGAAGGCCATCTCTTGGGTCTTCACATTTGGTTTCAATCCAGAGTAAATTGTAACCCAGTTATCGCCAGTTGTATTGTCTGGCTTCACGAAAATTATCATACTTTTAAAACTAACCACTGAAAATTGCCATTCTTGTTCAGCTGACTGTCTGAATAAACTAAACATGAAACGTAAGTAGATTCAAGTTCAGAAACTTTGTCATAGGCAAGATATAGGTCAGCCAAATTTCACTTTGACATTACATCTGAGTGCAGCTCTGGCTTTTCAGTGGCTGATTATGTACAGGCAGTCAGGCAGGCAGCTCCATCAGGTTCTCTTCTCCTGCAAGAGCAAGAAAAGGTAATGTTTTAATACTAAGCAAATTCACCATTGTTAGTTACTAATATGATTTTAATGCCTTAATTTAGTAAAAAATATGGATCTTAATGTTTCTATCTTCACCAAAGCAAACTGAACTAGATATGATGTTTTAAATCACCAAGCTGATGTGAATTGAACAAATTCACAGCAGCTGGTGCAGAGCTTACATTTAAGAAATTTCAAATTGATTTAGCCACAGGTTCTACTGTCTTTGGAGAGGAGAAGCTGAGGAGAAGCCTTAACGTTACTCAAACCACCAAAGGTATCCATGAACTCATTAACATTAGCAAAGTTTACTAATGTTAGCCGAACTATGTAAACCAATATTTAAATTAGCAGATGTTAACATCAGCCGATAAGTTGCTAGCTAATGAAAACCCCTGTGTTGCTAGCAAGCTATTGCTAAATATTGATGTCAACGTTTGCCAGTATGGGAGATTACATCAATAAGTTTAAACAGTTCAAACAGTTTAATAATGCTACCTGTACATCAGATGACTTGGGAAGATTTTGGAAAGATTTTTAATGCTATTAATCAAAGTATATATGGGGAAGTTTCATTACAGGGCTAGCAATATCTTCAGAGTCTTCTGATAGCCTTTGGCACAGCACTAGGTCGCAATGGCAAAATACATATTTAGATTTCCAATTAAATCCAGTCAATTAAATCACTACTTACCTAATAATTTCTGCTGGGACAGGGCCAGGGCAAAAGCTTAATCAACCAGCGTCTCTCTGGCTGAAGTTGAGGTTGGGGCTTGATCCATGTTTGCCCCAGGACCCAGTGTGCGGTTGTCCCAGCACTACTACTACTAGAGGGAGTCATTGCACCATTTAAAACTATTTACCCAGGTACTCTTCACTTTGTAGAGTAAATAATAACTGAGAGAGGCTGTGTCACATCTGCACCTGGTTCTCTACTGGCCATGCTCCCTCTAAACTCTCCTGCCTCTGAAGTTCACCAGTCCCTTTAAGCAGCACAGTTTCTCTCAGTCCTTGTCTGGCTTTGTCATTGACGTAAGTATGGATTCAGCCTCAGTGGAGTTGTCAAGTGACTCCAGTTGGTCTTTCTGCAGTTTGTCCTCTCCTTTGTTACTCCAGTGTGTTTCTCCTTGGTTCAGTTAAGTACGTTTCTCTTTCTGAGCATTGGCCTGGCAGTTTTTTGGACTATGAACTCTATCCAGTGATCTGTGGTTTTGTCTGTGGGCACTGAAAATTGGTTTGTCACTTTTATGTCCCGAAATCTCCTGTGTTTGGATTACCTGTTTGTCAAGCTTGATGGTAGTTGCCTCTGTACTGGTTTATCTTGTGAGAACTCTAATTAAACAGTTTTGCTGATTTCATCTAAGCTATGTCTCTGAGTGACAGACTGTAACCAGGTGTCATTTATTTAGTTAATTAGTTAACCCTATGGGCTCGAAACATGCAAAGTGTGTGAGAATTCACACCCATTCTTCTCTATTAGATTACTCGCTGAGTTTTTGTCAGATAGCACAGATAACAGATAGCACATGCAAGTTGCACTCTTAAGTTTTTTTTAATTGTGTTCTAGTTTGAATGTTACTCCTGCTTTTGTAAGTCACTTTGAATAAAAGCATCTGCTAAATGCATACATGTAAATGCAAATATGAATGTGTGTGATGAATGATTCATGAGAAAATTAGCTTTGAATTAACTTGAAAGTACTGATATTAATACAGCTCTGCATCCATCTCCACATCTCCATTCTTCTCGGTGAAATATCTCATGATTGCTTCACTGAAGTATGACATACCACATCAAAATCCACAGCAGATCCTACCAATTCGAATGGTGTAAAGCACTTCTCTGTATGATTAGCGGTTCCTGAGGCATTCGGTCTTGAAATCACATAAAATTTCTGCATTGTCTCCAACCCCCCCATTCCCCCCACTCCAAAATTTATAATTTATTTTCCATATCAGAAGTTGTCATCAGATCCCTGTCTGTCATATAGCCAGGGCATATGCAAGTAATGTCATTTCAGCATCCAAAACAGCAATAAAGAGGAATATGATGCAGCCCTGTGTCTATTGCACCCCCATTCTTCTCTGTGAAGTAAAATATGAAAATGAATAAAGTATTTGTTAACACTTTACAGTTCAGTAACAAGAAGGTAGTTTGTGGTTAAAAAAATGGTAAAGTCATGGCTGCAACTCATAACAACTCACATTATTGTGATGGAGACATGATAAGACCACGATAAACCAAACACAAATATACAATTTTACATTAATATTAAAGTAAATGTCTAGTCACAAGATGATGCTAATTAGTGCTAATTAGCACAGCTAACTTTTCTTGAATCTATATACCCAAACCCAAATCTATAAACCAGCAGCCTGAAATATAAATAATAACTCTACCCTAAAAACATTTGGTTTTTATATCCCTCACCATTTTGGTCAGTTTAACAACCATTCAGTTATTGAATCTCTGACTTATGTCATGTCCGCAGCCCACATAGCAATGTTTTTTTTTTTTTTGTAAAAAAAAAAACAAAATTGAAAAGTTTAAATTGATCTTTACAGTCTTAACAATCTCAACAACATTAACATTTTTTCACTGCTATTATTATCATCACCATGCATGTATGTGTTCTCTTCATGTTTCAATGGAGCTAGGGTGTTTCAGCAGGGAGTTAAAGTAAATTGTCATTGTAACTAGCTTAGCTGTCAACCCAGTGTCATTTTAGGATCAACAATTCTATAATTATGTCCACATTTCTGTTGAGTTGTTGTGAATCGTGTTTGGTTTGTCATGGTCTTATCATATTTCCAACATAATGAACTAATGCAATTCAAAGATCCAATATTATTTGATCGAGTTTCAACACTGAAACTAAATTGAAACAGGCAATAATGTATTTTACAGCTCTGCAACTTCTAGCCTGACAAGATGGACTACAAAATCAAAATGTATAGTCTGACCATGGCCGATAGACCAAGCTCAATCCGAGGGGTGGAATCAACGGTTGTCTTTCAAACTGGATAGCGCTACGACTAATCAGAGCAGCATCAGCAAAACAGGAAATACATCCTTGTTTGAAGCGACTGACTTGAGTACCTTTCTCTGCTCAACTTTCAAAGAAAAGCCCAAGTCAAACTCTTCCAAAGTCGATGCCAAAGCCGGTCATTCATTCATTATTATTCATTGTCCACTTAGTTGATTTTCTTATATTGCCAGATTCCAGACAATCCCCTCTGTCCAAATATGGAAATATATCTGTACTTCTTCCAATGGTGAGAAGTAATGTAAAAAATTATAAGACAGAAAATATTTTTTTCTTTATACTAAGACTGATGTATACCACAACCACTGCCAGATTTGGATACCCTAGACTATAAAAGCTTTAAAGTAAAGGTAGTGAGATTACCCCCAAAATAGCCTAGGGCCCATGGCTGTTGGGTGTACTGGGCAATGCCCATTGGGCCGACGCACATTTTTGGGCCTGGTCTCTCATAATTGAATCAAAAAAAGTATATGGCATAGTATATTCCTGTTTTATCCCCATGCCCATATTTGGACTGTGCTTCCTCCTTTGCCATGTGACTAAATTGTTCCTTGTGAACTTATTAATGTGCCCCTCCTCTCTGCCCATATTTGGGCTGCACTTCCTGTGTTTAAGTGATTGCCACTGATGGGGAGAGAAGAACTAATTATTGCCTTCGCCTTGTTGCTTATGATTGCAATTGCCCACTAATGGCTCAATGACACACCACACCCTGTCAGGAGCATTTAAAAGCCAGTTGTGAGAGGACTGAATGGAAAGGCTGGAGGAAGAGCGACATGCCTTGCTGCCCTCGAGTCCAACTAACGCTATTGTCCTGTAAAGGGCTGTAATTGTTCCATTGTCCGGGCATGAGCTCCTGGCCTGATCTACTGTGTGTTGGACCTTTCCTCCACATTTGCGGTCTTGCTGCATAGAGTGCCATAACTACGCCTTGTTGGTGTGACAACTACCGCAACCCCCTCCTTGACGTGACTGTTTCTCTGCTCTGAAGGGACTGAGCGACAGAGGAACTCTGCCCTTAGCAACGACTGTTTTCTTTTTACTTTTTTATTGGTGGAGTAATTTTAGCTTTTTTACATATTAGTACTCCATTTTGTTTGTAAATTCTCAATAAAGGTCATTTATATCTATTTGGCTGTCTGTTGTTGTCTGTTGTCGCTAATGTTAGCCATAAATGTTACATACACCATAGATTTAGTTAGCCAACTCAGCAAATGTTTGCCAGCAGTTTTAGCCCGGATGACATTGCTACTCTATTTCCATTGGTTCCTGCTACTTAAAGCTGCTACAGGTGATTGATTAGAAATTCTACCCACAGTCGCTTCCACATTAACCTCCAGGAAACTTGTGGATAGAGAAACAAAATCTGAGTCTCATTTATTGTGTTAAATAGTTGAAGCCTGTAGTGTCATTGTGTCATTTATTTAGATAATTAGTCAGTCACTAATTAGTTAGTTAGTAACTAGCAGTACTTAATCTAGTCTAAATGTGACTGAAAATAAGTGTGAGGTTTAGAAAGAATTAGTAAATGTAAAATTTCGGTAACACTTTATATTAGTACACACAGATCCACCATTAACAAGCTGCTTATTAACATGCAAATTAATAACATACTAGCCATTTGCACAATACAAATCACTTATTAATACCTTATTCTGCATGCTTATTCTACCCATAATAGACCATTAACTAAGAATTTTTCCAATATTAACTCCTAATTACTGTTTATTTGCAGATGGTAAGTTAGTTGTTAAAATAATTATGCTTTTGTTAGTGTGGGGCTTATAAAACAGTAGTACAACAGGAACAGTTATTCTCCTTCAGTAGTACAGAGAAAAAAAGATGGTCTATTCACAGGAACAAAAAAAAACAGCAGTATAAGGTATTAATATGTTACTTACTTACTATGAATAAGTAGTAATTAGGTGCTGCTTATTATAAAGTGTTACCAAAAGTTCTTGTGAAGTGGTGAAAAAAGTGGAAGTTTGTTCAATACTGAATATTAAAAGTAACTGGAACAGTATATGTATTATTAAAGTGGATTGTTTGGTTAGTTAGGTAAGGTAGTGAGCCTAGTAACTTTATTTAGGCAAGCAGTACATGTGAGGAACAATGATGAAGTTATCCAAGTTAAAAAGTAAGTAAGAGCCTAGGTGTAGCCTAATATTGCAGAGAGACAGATACAATTTGCCTATTAAGTTAGAGGGAGAGGACCACATATAACTAGCTCAACTCAGTGAAGATTTAACTGGCTGTAAGCAGCTGTGAATATAGGACAGGTGCTTCCTGAAGGGAAATATTTGCTGTTGCCATTGGCAGTGGTCATTATACAGAAATAACTGACCTCAAAGTGAATGGAACCTCCCGCAGCATTCAGGAGAGCCATATAATAATAGTTTTTAGTGTATATTTAAAGAAGTATACATCTGACATAAAGAGTTTTAAACAACATAAACGAGCAAAGACCTATGCATCGCAATTTGAAAGGACTTTCTACGTTAAACAGTTCTAGTCAAATTATAGCTGGAGGAGCAATTTCACTTTGGATTGGCCTTACGCTTTTCCTTCTGATGCACACTCTTATTGTCTGCACTGAGCCCCCTGACTTTAGCTCAGTAGCTAACACATGCACTGTATAGCTTGATGTACAGTTGTAATTTCGGCACTGCGGCCACAGCAACTTCACTGCCCAAGAGCTAGGTCTTCTGACCATAGGTAGTGCAGCCACAACCAGCTACTGTGAGCACACTTTACCAAACAAACTGTGATCCCCCTCACCTGTAGAACCACCTTTTCTGCACAAAAGAACAGAGCCAAGAACAAAACCACGTCGGACCAAATCTGCACGTGTTACAAATAGACAAGGCAGTTCAATGTGCTTTACAAAGATAACGGCAAAGAACAGTAAATAATAAAAAAATGATTGAAAATAAAACATAAATGATAAAAAATAGTGGAAATAAAGTAATAAATGTTAAAATAAATGCACAGCCAGCCCCGCAGCATCACGCTAGGGCTACACTGGATGTATTACAGAGTCAGTAAAATTGCATTAAAAATACATAGAAAAGATGAGTCAACTCCCAGTCTCTTAGAGACTGCAGTTGGAAGAACAACCCCAGCTTCCATGTCTTTCACAGGCGGTGTCAGCTAAGCAGATGATGTTGGGCTATCCTTCATCCATGGCATTAATAAATGTTACCCTCAAAAAATCCTTCTAGTAATCATACATTGTTCTGGCAATGACCGTAAAGTTGGGAACAGCACTAAATTGTTCAACAATAGAATCAGAATAACAGATGCTTATATCGCATTAGTAACACTTAGCAAATAATGAACTAATTGTTAACAAAACATTTCTATAGATTTGTAAGTGATTAAGAAATGCTATGTTAATATTTAATATGTGGGTTGTTCTTCATTTGAAAAACATTAATAAATAATAACATAATATTTAGATAAATGATGAATCATCAATTGGAAAAAATGTTTATCTATGTTTGTACTACCAAACAAAACTTCACTTTTGTCAAATGAATTGACATTGTTAAATTATAAAATTATTGTTATTGTAAATAATTAGTAAACTATTTTTAAGTAACTTTTAAGTAACTAAGCTATGTTATTATTATAGTATGATTTGCCTTTCAGCCATTCAATGTGATGGAAAAGAAAGGGTAGCCTTTTATAGAATTAACTGATTATGAACAAAACAGAGGGGTTTTAATAAATATGATATTTGAGCACTGTTAAACATTGCTTTGTCAATGTGCACAAAGGTGATTAAATGTTTATGAATCACTTATTGATATGTGATTAAACATTTACTGATTTTTTAATACTAAGGGGTAAAAGAGTTCTCATGGTCCCAGAAGGTGCTTTATGGATGGAGCACAGACACCTCACCTGTTATGAATCATTTGTAAATATATGTATAGGTGTATGCAGCACATCAACAAAGCTTTTTGCATCCCCCAATCTACAGTGTAAACACATCTCTATACACAAACAATTACCTTTATGTGTAACTCACCATTACCTTTTACAAATGATCTGTTTTGGGGCTGGAAAAACAAAAGCCTTGCTTCCTAAAGTGTGTTCTTGAACTTTGTACAGAAGCATGTATTAATGGTAAATATTCCAAGAAACTACAGATAATCTGACTTCATAAAATTAATAGGCTGACCTTGAATATTATCAAGTAGTTTTCTAGCTAAAACCACAAGAGTAGCATGGCATAGAGATGGTTGCTGTGGTGATGGCACCGTACGATGGCTGCCTGATACCATAGCTCCCACTCTTGTTTTCACTCCTTCCACTTTTTTCACATTTCTTTTCACCTTTTGTGACCGGCATTGCAAGGATCATGCCTTTTAGTTTTCTGCTGCTTTTTGTTTTGTTTTTGTGTCCATCCCCAACAATTACGAAGGTTAAATTAGGTTAGCTTTTTTTTTTGCAGCGCCTACGAGACAAAGCTCTAGGTCCGAAGCTGAAGCTGTAAAGAGGGCGGTGAGACGTGGAGGAGCGTCGGCGTTGTGTTCGGATGCATTGTTCACCCATGGTTAGTGTGGGGGCCATGTGCCTGCAGAGGGCTATGTTCCAGGATGGCCAGGTTCAGAGTTAGGTGGCCCTGCCCACTAATTGTTTTGACTGTGCGGTGGTCTCCGATGCGCCACAGGCTATACCTTCTCACATGGGTGGATGCCATCCCCGTAACCATCTTGGCTGAAGATGATGGCATATTCTATACAGGACATCATTCCTCCGTCCTGACTTTAAAGTAGCCACAGTCTCTGGATGCTGGACACAAACTTACTAACCACATCTGGTCCGTAGGCTACATGGATGCTGATCCTATATGAACTAATGCCCATTTATTTGCTTTTGCTTTTCCTGTATCTTTCTTTTCTTTTTTATTGAGCTAATACCCAATTTATGCAATTTCACTACATGTCTTGCATTAGTATTTCAATGTATGCAACAAATAAACACTTCGATCCTTTGAGAGATATATGAACTGGTGGAATAATGGATGATATATTTAACAATAAGCCATAAACTCAAATTTATCAGTAGCAGTTAAACTGAATGCAAGTCATAATCAAATAAAACATAACCAAAGGAGATAACCAGATAACCCAAAGCAAGAATAAACCAAGAATGTAAAGAAATAAAACAAACCCAAGAGAAAGAAAGAAAGAAAGAGAGACATGAGAGAGAAAGAGACAAAGAAGGTAGAGTAAAGAGAGTAGAATCAAGAAAGAGTGTAGAGAGAGAAGATAGCCCTGAACAACGGAGGAAATGTCTCATTCATCCTCCATTGGTGCAAGCCAATGATGCCCTAACTGGCTTGTAATTGGTGTGAAGGTGCTGTGTGAAGGTGTGAATTCAGATTAGTATATAGGTTACAATATAGTTATTTATGCATAACTAAGTACATATACTTTAGGTTGCCAAAAAATTATGGACCAGGCTGCTGCCCACATTACAAGGAGCAAACAAACAACAACAAAGCAAACAAAGCAAAGTTCCTTTGTTTAGAGAGGGGTCCCCAAGATGGTAGGTCATGGTCAACTTTGGCCTCCTATGGGGCAAACATTAAATCTTTTGTTTGCTTGGCTTCAGGGTTGACCCAGGGCAGACAAAAATGTGGATTTCAGTAAATTTTTGTCTTACACTATTAATGTTTAAAGTTCCATTTTCAAACTCATTGCATCCCTTAATCTGAAGTGTAAACGTGCTGTCTTATACAATTACCTTAATATGTGTACCTCACCATTTCGTTTCACAAATGATCTGTTAATATTTACAATTTATTTATAAAGCTTTTTGCATCCCCTAATCTGAAGTGTGCACAGGCTTTCATATACACATGTTTACTTTAGTATGTATAAATGTCTGTTACCTTTAACAAATTAACTAAGTTTTACTAATTATTTACAAATGTTATCGGCATCGCCGAAACTAAAGTGTAAACATAAAGTGTTCACCACATACAAAGAAAATAAATAATAAAAAAAACAATACATGCATGATCTATGCCTACTGTTGAAACAGAGAAGGGTGGCCAACAGTGGGACTTACAGTAGCCTACTCCTGCAGTCCTCTGCCTAGCTACTTTAGGCTCCTCCTCGGCAGAAGTAATGGCCTACTATTTTTGTATTTTTGTTTAGCCGTGCTCATTGTCCATTTGTTTAAACACATACACAACTGAATACATTTGCCCTGCTGATCTACCAACTAAATTGAAGAAATGTAACTGCATTTTTATCTATGCATTCTCACCACATGACACAAACTTAATGTTTCCTGTCGACCTCTCAGCCCTTTAGTTCCATTCTAGCCATCATTTAAAATTAATATAGCCCTATTTTTTTTTTTTTTTACAGTAGAATTTTTCTCTTTGCAAATTGCACAACATTTATACTCCAGTTGAAAATAAATAAAATAAAAAATCTAAATTTCTGTTGCATTGCATTATTAATTTGGTTTCATTTTTCTGTCTCAATAGTGATCTCTTCGGTTTCATAACAGTAACTTATAGTGCACATTAGTTCTGTTATGGTTATTTCTTTGTTCTTTTTCTTATGTTTAGGATTTGCATTGTGTTGCGTGTATCATTCAAAAGGGGGCGTGTGCGCCTAATGTTCCGCAGCGTACCCTGGTCATTATTGACCTACTTAATTAATTGAGCCGGTTAATTGAGTTATGAGACCTCACCTGTTATTTAAGTCCCAGTGCTGGGATGTGAGGGAGGCTCTTGTTTGTTTGCCAATATGTTTGATACTCACAGCTGCTGAGAGTTGTCAGGTTTTCTAAGTCAGTTACGTGACACCGCAAATCATTTTGATTTTTGTCAGACTTTTTGTTTGATGTCTGTCCTATCTGTTTGTTTCGGGAACTTCTTTTGTTATCCTTAGTGTTTTTGAAAATATTTTTCACATGGTTATTTTGGAAATTTTGGTTATGATAAAATATTTTTGTCACTCCTTATAATTTTTGTAGCTGATGTGTCTACCACTTCTGCACCATGAGGCTACCTCCTTTACAACCATGTACACAATTAGCCAGACAATTAGCCAGACTAGACCTAACCAGCTCTCGGTTTTTAAGATGTTCTTTTCCTATGACCTTGGATCATGTGAAAACAAAACTTTAAAACTGCTTGTATAATATCACTTTGTATACAGTACATATTCAGTAAATGTTTAGTTGTTTATTAAAAAACTTTTTAAAAAACAGTGCTAAATAACAAGCTCTAAATGTTTTTTTCATCATTATTTAACTGTATAGTAGGCTAACACTGAATGACTTACAAGAAATTTGTTTTAGAGCTCAATTCAAAAGCCAACGTCTAGAATGGAAGAGGGGTGCATTAGCACTTTGGCATGGAAAGCATGCACATTTTGGTTGCATTTGGAGCGTCAGGATTAATGGGAAGATCTTAAATATCAAAAGAAAACAATGCCGAACTGGGGTGTGTCCCTACACAGCATTATTGCTAGCATTGTTTGCAATCTCAGTAATTCTGCCATTGGGTGAAGCAGTGTAATGACAAAGAGAGGCTATGGATCTTGGTAACATAGTAGGCTATGAGATGTCTAATGTTAGCATCCTGAGCTAAAATAAGTTTACCAACAAGAAGTAGTACTGCAATGTAGTCTATATTTATGTGTTTATCTGCATTGCCTTGCTCTTGACACAGTGTCCTATTAAAACAATCATCTGAAGTACTTTCAATCATAGCCTTGTTTAGTTTAAGTTGAGTGCTGTAGGAAGTAGAATTTATGAACAAACATATGAATTTACAGCAAGCTTTAAATCACATGCAATTACTGTACATGCAAGTGTAGCAGGGTGCTACCTTGTGGGTTGTAGGTTACCCAAATAAATGGGAGCAGAGGCTGTGATCAATACATTTATTGCTAAAGTCACTGACATCAGTAGCAGAATAGAGGACCCTGAGCAGATTGATATCTGTACTGGACAATGACCATCACCACTTGTACACCACACTCTCCAGACAGGGGAGTATGTTCAGTGGCAGACTCCTGTCCCTGACATGGTCAACTGACAGACTGAGAAGGTCTTTGGTCCCACGGGCCATACAGCTCTACAACACCACACAGATGAGGTGTGAGATAGACTGGTCTGCTTGATTCTACACTGTACAGTGACCCCATGTCCATTTCCTGGAGCTCACTTGGTCTACTTTTTACTTCTCTTTTTAATTACCCTACCCAAGCCAAGGCTGGCCTGGACTATTTCTGGGCTCTCACTGCACAGATCCCTCACCCCCTCCACCCCTTTTTATTACATCTTTTCAGTTTTTACTCTTTTCTATATATTAAACTGGACTATTAAGCTATTGCACTGCTCTTTTAACTGCTTATATTGTTTTATATATACATTGCTATGTTTTATAATGTGTAGCCTAGTTTTACTTTACTATGCCTGGAACAGAATTGCCCACACTCTAAAGACCTAACACATATGAACATGGCTACCCCACAACACATACGGAAAAACAACACAGCACAAATTATTTACTCATTACATCACAGCAATCAAATCAGTCCCCGATAGCAAGGCAACCCACGAATCCCGCTGTCCACAAGGCTGCAGCTCACTGCAAGCAAGACAAAATACATCTTAAAAGTTACATCCATGGTTTAATGTACCTTCTCTCCTGGCTGACATCCCTAAATACTCACTTGAGGTTGCATCACCTCACCAAACAGGAATCTGATGGATAACACCACTGCTTGCTGTTTAAATCTTAAATCAACTGGTCACTTATATATCTTATGATTACTGGTTAACACAAACTTTAAAAGAAAACCTACCACATCACACAGCAAACAAAAACTGACTTCAGGTGCACAGACTTCAGGTACTGAGAGTACAGGAAGAAAGGCCCAGGTAAGTTCCCACCCCTCTTTATAGACCCTGCTCCTCCCCTGGGTTCTAGTGCCAGTCAACCACCCCTCCACACCTATGTTCCAAGTGAGTCAAACATAAAGTGATGGAGCTTATTCTCACAACCTTTAAAACCACCACTTGAAAATGTATAAGGACAATACATTTGTGAGTCTACACTTAGTAGTCCTGATGGAATGGAGGTAATGCTACTGATTAACAAACCAGCCATCTTGGTTTGCATCCCACACAATGCATGTTTTTTCCCTCCTTTTCATCCCTTCAGAGAAGCAGACACTTTTTTCCAAAGTACCTTACATCTGTCAACTATCAATAACATCGAGACCAGTCTCCCCTAGAGAAACTTAGAGTTAAGTGCCTTGCTCAAGTGCACAACTGTAGCAGCTGGGATTGGAACCCACAATTTCCTTTTGTAGCATGCTAGCCAGGTTCCTTAACTACTACCTAACTACTACACTACTACCGCCCCACTATTTTACCTATGTTTCCATACCCAACAAATAACCTTCCCGGAACCAAAAATTAGCTGGGTATAGTTAGTAAGACACTACACATTGTTGTATATTATAGTAAACTCTACACATTGTATTGGGCTATACTATAGTATAACAGAGTACAGCCTACAGTTACTCGCCTATATATATATAGTAAGTATATTGTTTTAACATAAACAATAACATAAATATATGGATCATTCCATAAAATCTGTAGACTGTATTTTATGTCCCCAGGAAATGATCCAAAACAAAATGAATAGGCTAGAATAACAAATTACAAATTTAACTAGAGAATTATAAATACAAGGAATTACCAGTGCTTGGAAATGCAAACCATAACTTTGTTGTTTGATGTGGAATTTGTGGCAAATAGATGCATTATGATAGTGGCACATAGGTTGTTGCTAGGGTATTTTAGGTGGTTGCTATAGATAGTTATGGGAGTTGGTATGGTATGGTATGGTACTATGACAACTGGAGTCTTGCTATGCTGGATGACAGGGTAAGCATGTTGGTGTTGCAGTAATTTTTTCATATCAAATCGTGCCACCGTCAGTAGTTGACTCTTCTAGACAGTTTATCTGCCTATAAATGCCATTGTTCAATCAGGGTAAAGTTTTTTTCGAGTGTACTACCTCTTTTGGGATGATTTTGGTTACACTGAAAATTGCCCTAGAGTTCTCTTGTTGACTCTCCAGTAAAATCATTTTTTTCCATAAGTTACAGAAACTTTATTGCAAGCTTTATGGGTTCCGGGAGGGCTTGTAATAATATCCTTTCATCATATGTGAACAGGGATAATATGGCCAGTAAACATCCAGCTAGTTCAATTGAGTTATTTTTTACTGTTTTACTTTACTTTTTACTGGCTAGTTTTCAAAGCATTGGTGTTCAAATCAAGATAAACAGTTAAACATCCAACAATGATGAGATGAGCAAAACTGGCATATAGAGCCAAGTTGACCACACAGACCAGACGTGTTTGACGCAGCAGCTGGTGCTTGTGCTGAGGTACACACACTCACTCATCTTCAAACGTATTAGCCTAAGCTAAAAAGTCAGTGTTGTGTTGTTTATTTATTTTTAATGAATTCATTCATTCATTCATTCATTCATTCATTCATTCATTCATTCAAAGAAATGATGGGAATCAGTATGCAGTAGCCTACACAAGGAAAGACAAGTCTAAGAGGCTCATCCTTTCATCAGATCACATTGAGCCGAACCGAACTGCCAGCTTACGAATGAATGGAATGTCACCTGAGAGTGCATCAATAAATGTACAGATACACTACAAATGTATTTGTATCTGCAGACCAGGCCCACTTCTTATTCTACAGTAATAACATTGGAAAATCGAGACCAGCTACCTACTAATTTAGACAATCAAAACGGTGAATCATTATCAGAAAAATTGCCCCTTCTGAGAAATGTTTCAGGAGCTGCCACTGAAATTTTATAAATAGGAATTCTTTTCAAAACTCAAAATAAAGATGTTAAAACAAAAAGAAACAAACGTGAACATTTAACTATGTCATGAAATTTAACACCCTGAAATCTTCAAGGACCCTGAGACCATTATGCAATCCAGCCAAACCCGTATGTAGATCACTGTACAAGTTCCAACACTAAGTGGTCAACAACTGATAGATGTCAGTATCGTGACAGTATTATGACATACATAGTCAATGGTCTCCTCCCATCTCTACTGTTGAAAATATTTCATAAATATTTTGCTCTTGCTCCTGATTTACAGCACCTAACTGTTCCCCCCCTTCATACACTACCTCTATGGATCTGACACACTGCTTTGTGTCAGATCTGACACACATTGCATCCCAATCCACCACCTACCAACCAACACTCACCACCACCTCCTGATTCACTGCTTTTACATACCTCTTTTCATTGCTTTCCACTGCTTACATTGCACTCCACCCTGTCCTTTCCAACAAATGCACTCACCTCCTCCCCAAAATTTGCATTTTGCCACCCTTTTGCACACTTTTTATTCCCTCTACCCACACCACTAATACTATACAGCCCATTGCTATCACTCATCACCACCTTAAAATTTATTTCAACATTTTTGCAAAGGATCAAGGGAGGAATGGCAGACTAAATTATATGAACTTAAATCTTTTGTTTAGATGGACAGTAATAAGTGTGATACACATGGCAGGAATTAAGGAGGCATCTAAAATCACAAGGACACCTTGTTATCATATTGATATTTTAGTAGAACTACCATTACTTTTTTAGCTTGATAATTAATTTACCTCAATTCTAATTACTTTCAGAAAGTATATTATTCCATCTGTGTTTTTATTATGTGTCTTGCTAACTCTTGGATAACTGTGCTTATAAATATTATATGTATATGTGAAGCCCATTATGTAATATATTGAAGTATTAACTTATGTAGACATTCTTAACAAAAATGCACTTTTGTACTTTGCGAAAAAAAAAGTCTAACTTGGAATTTAAAAAGTTGTTTTCATCAGATTTACATTATAAGGACATACGCAGAAGTTGCAAAGAATGCAGAGACAGAGTAGTGCATCGCTGCAACTGATCATCTTTCATCTCAACTCTTAAATGTTCAAATGCTTATCATTGTGTATACATTAGTTTAAAATGAAGTGGTGAGACCAGTTGAACTAGTTTACCTAATATATGAGATCTTACCCCATCATTGTGGTGAAAAATTGGCAAAGATTTTTATTCTTGGAAATGTAATAACCTCTTTATGTGCATCAATAAATGGGATTTTTAAAACATATTTGTATATATAGTAGTTTATTAAACAAATTAGCTTAATAAATAATGGCTGTAATGACATTTTAGGGGGCAGTAAGTCAGAGCTTTGGCAGGTAATGTATGATGTATGAGTTTCATGCCTCAGCAGTTCCTCAAAATGAATAGGCTCAGAGAGATAACTGAGGTTTGCAACCAGCCTGTTCACCAGAATTATCTACTTGTTGTCAATTTGCACAGTGGAATTACACATGCAAATTGCACAGCCTGCATAAACACCACTTGGAAATGATAAAAACAAATTGACAGAGACCATAGAAGAAGGATTCCTTTCACTGCCTCACCTAGGTCAAGCAATCCATGTATTTGACAATTGTGTGTACCCAATTTTGGTGTAATTATATGGGCAAATTGTTCCTCATAATCTTATTTTTCCAAGCATTTTCCAACACATAATTAGATGCATCCCTTTCTGACCAAAAATGTAGTAACAAAGCACCACTCTGTATTCTGATTTGGGCCTTAGTCTCATGACAAAGTACACAGTAGTGGACAGTCTTTGTGGAGTAGACAACATGAGAGGGTGAAATGTAGAGTAAATGAAATGTCTGGGTTGTTAAGTCTTTGGATGGATAGCTATTATATTTAAATACTTTAACGAATCAGAGTGAAATTTACAGAATGTACATGTAATATCTTTTAATATTCATCATGCAAATGAGCTCCACAGACCACAATGTCTACTATTAGATATCTATATTTGTTTAGTAGACACATTATTAATGCATTTTGCCATGATCAGTGTCATAAATTTCTTGTTTTGAAACTTTTGTCTGATTTCCTCCTCATGAGGCTCAGTTTTCATTTTCTTTAATACTATTTTACATCATTAAAAGAGGTTACTTAGCAGTGCATCCAGGTATATTACTTTGGCCATGAAGACATCTTTCAGCCATGTGAACTTCTGATTAGTAGAGTTAAAGTAGAGTGACTTTATTTGATTAACAGATTTCATAATTTAGTGTCTTTCAGCCATGTGAACTTCTGATTAGTAGTTAGAGTTACTTTATTTGATTAACAGATTTCCAGTCACAGTCAACAAAATTAATTTCTTACCTAAATATAAACAGATCTCCATAAATCATAATCAACTTTTAAGACATTATTAGTGACATAATTTAGTGTATTTCATCACGTAAAATTTGACCCCAACACCTTTATTACAGCTAACCCTTGTTAGAAGCTGGGTCATGCCAGTTGTCATTAGGGTACACAATTGAACACAATTGGGTTTGTCGAGGTTGTCATTTTCCTATCTAGTAATTAAATTGTTTAAATAGCAAATACAGTTGTGCCCCTGGGTGAAAAGGTGCGTTTAGGTGCGGCGTTATCTTGCAGTAGCTGAAGGCATCTGCAATTAATTCAAGAACTTGGTCACTGGAAGTTGCGTGGCATTATTTATATTTATTCTGATCAGCCGGATACAGCCGGGTGCCACTGCCTGTGGTCTGGAGAATACTGGAGTCAAAATTTGCTGTATCTGGTAATCAAAGTTACTGTGTGTGTCAGTGTACACAGGCACACCATCTGATCTGTAGATATGTGCCTGGATTTATGGGATTTATACAACCACATCAAACACAATTCAGCCAATCATAATCAACTATCCTGTTTAGAAACAAGCATAGATTGCACTGTACTGCCTGCTGTCCATTCTGTGCTAATTTGAATAACATTACTCTCTACCAGTTAAATCAAAGCAATGTTTAATTGCCTGGTGGTCTTTGAATTGGGACCTGCCATATAATCACACAATTATGCCATCTGTCATAACATGTTAATATTATGACAATGTCAGCCTTTGGACATCTTCCAAGCAGGCTGGATTATCCTACTGTTATGGGTTCCTGTTTGACATGCATCTTCCAGAATCAAGCTAGCACCAAAACAGACCTGCCAGATTCTTACCACCACCTAAGATAAGGTTCCATATCACACCAACATTTACATTTATCTCTCAGTCTGGAGAAACTTATCAATTGATGTTATTCAACTAAATTGTAGAGTCAGTTTTTCTGCTATTATGGCAGCCTGAAGACCAGCATCTTTTAGCACTCTTCAGCACTCGCTATGTTAAATAGACTGCATTTATTTGGCTTTTGTCATCTCCAAAGTGTTTCAATGTCTCATAATTTACACATTCACACACACACACACACACACACACACACACAATGAATGCTACCCAAGTAAAAGTCTAGAAGTATTTAAGTACAGGTAATCTGTAATTTAATTTACTTAAGTAATGAAAGTAAAAGTAAAGGTAGCCTGAATGTTAAAAAAGAAAGCTGTCTTGAGTACTACAAAGTTTGTTTACAACATGGAACCTACAGCAACTTCAAACAATGTTTTTTTTTTTTATTTTGATGTTTATCCATCACCATTTCAGATGAAGCCAACATCAAACCTTTACCATATTTTAAAAGATAAAACAAATGTAAATACTTAGTCAGGTAGGAGTAGGAGTAAAAGTAAGCAATTAGAGTAAGAGTACCCATTAAGCCCATGTACCATTTAAGAGCACTTTTACACATTTTACAAAAAGAAAAAAATATTTTGTGTTCATTCATTGTTTGAATCAATCCAGCAGTTCGTCCATGTGTTCTTAATTTTAAATCAATCACGTTAGCCAATTTTAAGTTTGCCTAACCACATTGCCTAGAGTGTTAAGGTTAAAAAGTTACCTCAAAACTTTGGTGTTTTGGGACCCCTCAAACTTTATTTTACTGTTTTTAGCGACTTCCTTCATAATTCCATTTATTTTATGAAAAATGAAAGGTAAATTAATATTTTTGTATTAAGACATAAGTCATTTTAAGTTATCGTTCTACATTTGGAAAGATGACTTTTATGCGCTAGTACACAGAGCTAATCTGTCAGTCAAACTATAAGCCTTGTTGAGTGATACACAAAAAAATTAAATGTCAGGTGTGTATAATGAATGTTTGTAATTGATATGACATTAATCTAGACATTATCTTTTATCCCTTTAGAGAATTGAATATTTTCATAAAATTGCTATTTTTTAATGGTGGGCTTAAATGTTACAGTGCCACAAACTACAGGCAACATAAGCCAACTTTGATGAATAATAAGTTCACATTCATAAATTCATTCATGTTCAGTTCTGATTATATTTTGGCTTCATGCATGATTCTGTAAATATATCTTTAATTTTGAGAGGAATATATTGTCATTTTTAACTACTACTCAGTAAGGCACCAATTAAGCCCACTATGCTCCATTTGTATTTCAATGGGGATTTCCTCCCTTTAACCATTTTTTTCTAAATTCTTGTGCGGAAGTGTTGATAATAACCATTATTTATTAATAATAAATAAAAATATAAATAGGCCTTATATTATAGACCAAAAACAAACTAAATTAACTAATTAACTAAATTAACAAATTAAGAGAGAAAGAAAGACAGGGGAAAGAAGAGGAAATAAAAATAGCAGAATTAAAGGAAGGACAACTGTAAAAAGGTTATGATTCTGTCTGGAGGTAACTGTGTCTGTGCCTTTCCACAGTCCTTGTAAGTGCCACATAAATGAAGGTTAGGAGGGTTAGAACCTGAATAGACCTTGGTCTAGCTAAAGAGTTATTTTACATTTGTATATAGTTAACATGTTACTGAATTGATATATATTCTTGTAAAGTAATATTTCAATTATATTTTATAAAAAAATATGATGTGGGCTTATTTGGAACACCCATGGGCTTAAATGGTACCACAGGACCAATTAAGCCCACGCATAATGCATAGATTTTCAAATGAGATTTCAGTTTGACAAGTTCCCCCTGAAAACCATGTCAATATTGATGAAAAACATCTAAAGTTAGATTTTGGTGGGCTTAATGGGTACACTTACCCTAACTCAGAAAATGTAGTAAAGAAGAAAAAGTTGACAGAATTATAATGAAGTACAGAAACTAATTATTTATCTTTGTAAAATCCTGTAAAAATATGAACATTAAAGTCTTACACATTGTTTCATTTTATTATGGCTCAAGTTTTACACTTTCACCTATTTTACAGTGTTCTTCATAGTCTGATTTCAATTCATGAACTGGTAAACTTACTTTTTTACTCACTTTAATCACCCCCAATTCCAAAAGAGAGAATGTCCCCTTAACCACAATTATGAGTGTGTCAATCTTCCATTTTATGCTAAATTAGCTTCAGTCTGCTTGATCTTGCAATCCTATGAGATGTATCATTTTAAAACTACAGGTATTCCCGTCAAGGGCATATGCACATCAAAGCAACAAAACCAACACCTTTAAAATGATTGGCTTAAAACCAAGATTACATTCTTTCATAATGCATAGCCAAAAGTCCTATACTCAGACCACTGCACTTCAAAACGGTGGGAGTGGTTTTTATTAACTTGGTGAAATAAGGCTGTTGGATTCTCTGTCTCATTTCAGAGAGGTGTGAAGAGGGTTGGTTTTGAAGACCTTAGAACCCCTACAAGAAAATACAGTAGCTGTCCTATCATCTTGATTTGTCACAGTGAGGTGCTTGGAGATGGCTTATCTTACCTCTCAAGTGACCAGTCCCCTTAAGCAAGAGTGTTCACATTGTCATCTTCCATGTTCAACTTTGACAAAATCCCAAAGCATGAGGGTGAACAGGAAAGAAAAATGAACTAAAAAATGCTGAGGGTCTCTCTAAAACCATCTTCTCTTACACTGATTGTATTTTTGATGATACTTTGAGTTTATTTTTAAGCAATCTAATCATTTAGGTCAGGTGGCAGCTCATGGAATTTTATGGTAAGAAGTTCAACGATTTTGGCCAAGCTATGGACAAAGAAAGATAAATGTAGACTGCCCTTGTTCCAAACAGATTGATCATATAATTTGTGATAATGCATGTATTTTATTTAGGATTTTTTATTTTGGATAAGAAGATGACTGGGTCTGGACAAATTCAAAGACATAATGAATTTTAACTTTATTTTTCTTTTGCTCGTTATTATTTCATCCTAGATCAATTTCACTACAAGCATTACAAGTGTAGGCTATTATTTTGCAAGCAGGCATGTTACTCCTTGAGAGTGCAATGGAGCAGTCCATCACACATTTGCCAAACTGGGGTACAAAGAATTTATAGATCTTCATATGAGGTGAATCAAAAGCTACGTGTAGCTGAAGTTGGAATGGTTTCATCCCTTATGGTGCATCACTTTCACTAACAATTTTCATTTTATTGTCATCTTTTCATTTTATTGTCATGAAATCTGTAAAAGATGCTGCTCAGAATGCAAGCATCTAGTCTGGAAGGGTTAAGTATGCTTTATTAAGTATTAGTATATAGGACAAAAGCATGTATTAATGGTTGTGAAGGGCTGGGGCAATTAGGCAAGAAGGCACAGGAATAAAGTTTTAAATACATTTTTATTTTATAATAATTAATATTTTACATTTATGATTATGCATATGGCATAATGCTCAACATCAGAATAATTTACCTAAAGAGGTCTTGGTCTAAAAATTGGGTCATCTGAACTAAACTCAAATCAAAAAATAAGGAGCAAACTTAACATAACAGAACACAAACAACTGACATAACAAAATGACACACAAGCTAAACATTTAAGCTGGCTGATCAGGGGTGCATTTCTCACAGAACTATGAATATTAGCATTGAACCACCATAGTACAGTGTAAGTTTGAACTACATAGCAGCTTAAGTCCAACTGTTTCCCACAAATCACCAGCCAACATGGTACCAGGAAGCTGGTACCGTGCATTACGTTGGTCTATATGACCTTTGTTCCTACTACCATGTTTCCAGCTGTTTTGATAGTGTTCTTAGAGTTCTCGGATGTATTTGCAGTGGTAGGCGCGCCAACACCGTGAACTACTTTGTGTTGAAATTGTCACGCAGTGTGATCTGTGAAATTCAGGCAAAGTGTATAATACTGAAGTGAGACATTGTATGAGTTATGACTTATGTATAGACACACACACAGATGTTTCTTGCATTTACACTACACTTAAAAAGTGGACTAAAGATAATCACACACCTTATCCCGCCAACATCCTTTTTAACCCCTTATCCTCAGAAAAAAAGATAAAAAGTATCATGTCCAGATTCACCCAATTCTCAAACAGCACATATTGACAAGCAGTGATGGCCCTCAATTCTCATCATCCCTCATTATCTGCTCTGTTGCCAAAGCTATGTCCCCCTCAGGATCTTTCCTAATGCACCAACAGCTGTTTCCATTTATTTCTTCATCTTATTCTTTAAGACATCCTGTGTTTCAGATTTTAGACTTCCTCTGTGTATGCCTTTCATGTAATGTATATTGATGTCATGTACTATATTGTCTTTTGTTTTGAGTAGAGTATATATAGTAGTAGAATATATATATATATATATATATATATATATATATATAGAGAGAGAGAGAGAGAGAGAGAGAGAAAGAGAGCGGGAGAGACAGTTGTACAGCGAGGTGGCGGGGGGGTTATTCCACAAGAGCGCCACACAGTAGCAAAAACCTCTTCCTTCTATCGTAGATTTTATTATTCTCAGGATTACAAGGAGACCTGCATTCCGGAATCTTAGGGTTCTAGGAGTGTGGTAAGGGACAGGTAAGTCTTTAATATATGATGGAGCACGGCCATTGAGGGCTTTATAGGTTAGGAGGAGTATTTTAAAATCCATTTGACTTTTAATAGGGAGCCAGTGTAAGGAAGCAAGGGTAGGAGAGATGTTTAGTCCTAGTGAGTGTTTGGGTCACGTCATTTTGTATTAGCTGTAGGTTTTCAACACAAGTATTACTACACCCAGAAAACAGCATTACAATAATCAAGCCTAGAGGTAACAAATGCATGCATTAATTTTTCAGCATCCTAAAAGGATAGGAACTTTCTAACCTTAAAAATAGAGCATGGTAAGTGTGCACATGCACACAGGCTCACACTAGCCCCAGCTGCGAACAGTGGTATAGGGTATAGGGTAATCTAGCACATACAATGTACCACCAACAAAACAAGACACACTACACTAGTGTAGTGCAAGGGCACTAATAGCACCTAGCTGATGCATACTAGTGTATGGTTTCTGTGGTATTACAAAGTTTACACAACAATAAAACCGGAGGTCATTTAAGGACAGATAAGCTGTTGGACAGGGTTCGCACATGTTTTTTCTGGCCTGGGTGGGAAGAGGGAGTAAAGTTGTGGTGACTTGCCCTGACTGTGCTTCAAGTAAAATGACTGGACCCCCACCTAGGGCGCCGATACAAACCTTTCAGACTCTGTGCCCTGTGCTCTGTGAGTCCAAAACTTAAGAAAAAGTTTAGTGGCAGGAGTGGACAAATCGCCAGAGGTCAGCCCTGAAGGAGCGGACAGCGTCAGGAGGTAGGTTTGTCATGCCTCCCTTGCCATCACCAGTCTTGGTGTTACGTTCGCTAATACTCAAAACAGGAACCCAAATGCAGATCAGCACGGTTTATTTTACAAGAGCAAGGAACTATACAAAAAGCAGTACGTGGTGGAAGAAAGCTCAGGAGATCTTGGTAATATCACGGTGGCAAAAACTAAACAAAAACAGTACGCAGTGGGAGAAAACTCAGGAGATCTCGGTAGGCAAAAACACACAAGTAATCCAACAAAGGGTTTCCAAAAACAGGTATCAAAAAAGGGCAGGGGTTCGGGGAAAACAGAGGAAACTCAAAAACATCCAAAAGATACAAGACAGTTATTTAAACTTCTTCAAAAGGCTCAGGAACAAATTCCACGAGGCATACACGAGAGCAGGTAAAAAACACAGAAACAGAACTCACGGGTAGGTGAGCAGACTAGAAACAGACTTACGACAGACGAGGAACAAGGTCAGATGAACAGACAAGGGACAGAGAAAAGACTGTGGTTTATATAGGGAGCAGGAACATTAGGGCAAACAGGGAACAGCTGATAATCATTACCGGGAACAAGATCATTGAACACAGGTGTGGAGCAGGGGAGGAGAAAGGGGCAGGGCAGGTGAACAGAACAGAAGCACATGTGAGACAAAAAACAAACATAGAGGCTGCAGTGCAGTGTTAGTCCAGCGGGGGGACAAGGTATCAGGAAGCAGAACCATGACACTTGGTCCAGCTGCCACCTGTGGATACATCAGAGGCCACAGTCATGGAGACCCCAGTCATGGGGGGAAGACTCGTCAGCTGAGTGGGCCATCTTGCCCCGAGACGCCCTTAGCAAGAAACTTTGGAAGTGGCTTTGGAAAGCTTGGAAGCTGGAAGTAGAGAGACCTTATCCTACTAGTCTTGCATTTATTGTTTATGTTAGCAAAGTTGCAGTTTGCGTGTGCTGGTGAGAGTGGGCTGGGGTTAATGACCAGGCCCCTTCCCCCATAAAGAGGACTAGCTCAGTGGGTGGTGTGAGTGCAGAGTGGTTGTGTGTGGGTGGTTGGGCTAAATTTATAAACTGATTCTTGTAAATAAATCTGATAATACGTACCCTGTGTTTGTGTGCATCTAATAAAATTACAATAGCTTCATAACATGAGCATCATCATAACATAAGCTTAGATGAACACATTAGCTGCGCAGGTTCAAATGCATCCCTTTTACAATAGTTAAGTCTACATCAAAATAAGGAAACATGAGAATACCACTCACATTTAGGAAATAAAGGTGTCTAGTAATAAATAATAGGTTGGACTGGTTTTTATAAGCGCTTATGGCTTTCAATTAATCATGTTTCAACATACATATATCCATAGTTAAGCTAACTGACAAAAATGCAAGTAAACTCACCAAAGTATTGACATGCGTATTGACATTTCTCAAAAAATTTGCTCTAATATCTCAGCTAACAATTTCTCCAGCAGGATTTTGCTGCCAAGCTTTGTTATTGCTTCTTGTCTGGGGCTGGCACATTAAAAGCCAGTGACTCAATGCGTGGTACACGCATGATTTTCATTTGCAAACTTTCCCAGACAATAGGGAGCCTAAGTTCCGCCCTTTCTGTTTTGCCCTGTGGGACCTATGAGAAATTTTGAATGGGGTTGAATGGACAGATTATGGACAGATAATTATTTTTTGATCCCAGTCAATAAGCCTTGAATTACACATATGATGTTTGTGAATTTTGAACACAATTTTTTTGCATGTAAAGAAAGTTGCAGTTCGTCTCATTACTGTTGAGCATTAAAGCCTGTCAGTCGCATACTTGACATCACTGAAGATAATGCTATTCTTACCATGATTCACAAGCATATCAGCAACAGGTCTGGTAGCAACTTTGGACTACTCTTTGTTAAGAAGAGATCAAGAGTCCACAGAGCTGAATAGAGTCACAGGCAGGCACATAATTTCCACGAGGGTTAGGGGATTTATGACCCCTTAATAATCTTATAATTGCGTTTATCAAAAATTATTAACTATCTGGCATAAATAATTTGTTGGTTTTCTTTATTTCATTTCATTTTGAAGCCAACAGAAGTAACACGTTTATTCATCTGACAAGGTGTCTCCCCCCTTTTAGTGGACTTGGTTTAGCCCAACTCATTGTCTTTCTACCCACTTGTCATTTGGTATTTTCACTTACTGATGCTAGTTTGTGGGTGTGTTTGGCTTGATGTAAGCTTACTGGTCACTAACTAAAAGGTGTTGGGGAAGAGAATGAGAAGGGTGCTAATTGAGTTCAGGAATTTGTTAACTCCTGTTGATAAGAACAAGTCAATTGTCTTTCTCAAGCAGTTGTGGGTTAGGCTAAGTAATAAACAGTGCAATTAAAAGTAAATTAACACTTTAATAATAATTTGATTGATTAACAGCAAAATAGAATGTGTTAAAATAATTTTGGTTATTCATGGGTCTGGAATGAAAGAGCCAGAACAGAAAGAGAGTGGCTCATGGTTCATGGTCTGAGGGAGAGACAGCACAGGAGACACACACACACACACACACACATAGCCTACCACTCAAAAGTTGAAATTTGTGAATAGTCAACATAGCAAATCAATGAGACATTTTTTAGAGATAGAAGATCACACAGACAATCACACCACCTCTGCCAGATGGCGTTAAGCACTGTTCTTGCATCTTTTCATTTGTTGTGCAACTCACAAATGCTACAATTGATATAAAAAGACAATAAGAGCTTATTAAAACAGTCAAGGCTCATTCATTACTAGACATCTTGTAATGGCATTCTGATGGTGAGTATTCTCATGTTTTCTTTTCTTATTTTAAAGTAACTTTAAAAGTAGCCTGCTATATTTGAACATGCACTGCTAACATGTACAACTAAGCTCAAGTTTGAATGTTCTATACTGACGTGTAAAAACTACCGTTGTGTGATCATTAATCGACATTGTTTGGTTTTATGTACGTTTTATGCATTACACATTATACTACAAGGGTATTACTGAAGTGTTTGCTGTAAACTGTCTGGTTTGGCTATTTTATAGCCTCAGGAGCTGATGCAGAGTTCAATCTGCTGCAGATTAAATGTAGGGTAGTTAAGGTAGTATTTTAGTGTTATAGCCTTCCTATGGGGGAATAAGATGCCATAGGCAAACCAAATTGAATCCTCACAGAAGAACTTTTCTAATCATAACATGTAATGTGTCGCGTTAACATTTTTTAAAAATATGCAGGATAGAAAAAAGATTTCTGATTCTACAACATGGCACAAGATTACCTCACCAGTAGGACGAGGCTATGGCCTGGCCAGCTGCCATATGGTTTCTTCAGGATCTACCTGAACTTCTAAACTTTGCGTATGGATAAGAGATTATCTTATTTTTCACACAAAAGGTCTTTGAATTTACATACACACACACATTCTGAAGGACTGAGTTTCACATATTGGGTGCATTTGTTGTACTCTTTACACCCTAAATGAAGCATAACTGTATTTGTTTATTTTGTTTTAATTTGTTTAAATTGTTTTATACATACATTCAACATCTGTCCAATTCCAATTATTCCATTAATATACATTCATTTACTTGTGCCTTCACTTTAATGCGCTTATACATTTATCCTACTCATTCTTACACATACATTTGTGTACAGTTTCTGCATTAAAGAAGAGGGCTTTGCAAAGTCAGCTACAGTTTTTAAAGTCTTGGCTTTTGGTTCGTACAATGACCCTGTTTAACATGGTAATATTGCAGAACATAAAGGTTAAGACTTGGTGAAACGGACGAGAGACCAATCCTAGTGTAATTACTTAGCAAGACATTTTTTAATACTATGGGAACAATGGGAGAACCTTGTGTGTAAGTGTACAGAATGTTTGCTATAGGCTGTCACACTCACAAACATTTTAGATACTAAAAATTCAAATGTTACATTGTGCCCTCACATAACGCATGGCTTTTTTTTGGCATTCCAATTTTGAAACCATGTGGGAATGTTCCTGGAAGGTCATGTCATGTCCAGTCCAACAGTTGAGCCATTACCTGAGCCATTAATGAAATGGTAAATCATTTGTATGTATATACAGTGCCCTCCACAATTATCGGTCTTGCTTCTAGTTTCAAGCAAGACCGGTAGGCAACTATTTACCTGTCGCTGGAAATTCTGTATAGCACTGAGTGCTACCATCAATACGTTCCAAGTTATAATATCACAGCGCTACTGTTCTGTTTATAGTGTTGTGCTGAGGCTGCTGTGATTCATCACGACACAGAAGGAGTAGCGTGTGGGGACTTGTAGTGCCAGGTAGCCACTGTTTAATTGAACTGTTACATTTCTCATGTTCTTTTCAATACCATATTTGTTAATCATAAATATTAATATGTATCAAGACGTTAAAAGCATGAAAGCAATACATGGTGTAAAATGCCTATTGATAATGTGGGAAATATTCACGTCTTAAGAGGTGGAGCACTTAGGAGTGTTGTGCTTTCTTTTGGTTAGCTTACCTCCAAGCAATAGGGGTTTCTTTTTCTTTTATTTGATTTCTGTTGAGACTCATGCCTTTCTTATTAAGCTAAGGTCCAGTGTACCTTGTCCATTTACACCTGCCCATTGTAGACCACATTAAGGATTGTTGCTGTGAGTAAGTGTATTACTATTTGCCCTAAGACGGGTCGCTTGCTGTGGGTTATCACGTGCATTACTATTTGCCTAAACACAGTTTGCTTGCTGTGGGTTGCCATATTTGGGTGCTGTGTTGTAACTAAACAGACTGAACAAATTTTGGGTCACCTGGTTCCGTGTGAAAGCACAACTGCAGGCCTAATATGTGTTGCTACTGAGTCTGTGACATTGTACTACTGACCAACCGGCTCTGATTATTTTCTATTTATATTTATTGTGTAATAAACATATTTATCTTTTTTATACCAGCTGCCTTTGTGGGTCCTTCTAGAAGTTGTTGGGAACTTTTATGGGAACCAACCTAGTTCTCCATATTACATCTGGCATAGTCGGCAGGATACCCACTGGCTGTTTTTTTCTCTTTTTTTTCTCTTTTTTTCTTCCCTTAGTTGGTTATAGTAGAACTTTGAGGCTTGGAGGTAGGGTGTTTTGGTTGTTTAACTTAGTTTTGAGGGGAGAAGTGGCATCACACTTGTGTCGCGGGTCCTCGCTGGAACATCTACCAACAAAGGCCGAAGGCCAGTCACCAGTTGGAAGACAATGTCCTCCTTTGAGGGCATGGACGAGCTCCAGGAGCTAATGAATGAAATTAGACAGCTTCGGGCTGAAAATGAACAATTGAAGGCACAGGAACAAAGCCAAGAGAGTGCAACGAATGGTTCAGCATCTAATAGTGAATCTAGTGTACCATCTGCCACCGTTGGTTCTCAACAACCTACATCTAGTAATGCTACAAATGCCTTCCGCATACACGTTATGTTTATGTACCACGTGAACGTAAATGTTTTACTACTAAATTTACAGGCAAATTGTCAGTCAGCTTACTTACGGTACACCAATGGGTCAAAGAGGCCCGCAGGTGCCTAGAGGCTAGACCAATGTCTGATGCAGAACAGGTTTTGTTTTTATATGACCACTTGGATGGGGGTGCAAAGGCTGAAGTTGAGTTTCATGACTCTTCATGTAGAGATACAGCAGAGAAAATCATTAAGATACTGGTAGACAATTTCAGTTGTTCTAAGTCCTATGTAGCTGCACAATTATCTTTTTTTCAGCATCACCAAAAAGGGGGGAGTCTTTGTGGGACTTTTCGCATACGTTAAAGACGTTAATGGATGCAGTAATAAAAAAAACTCCTGGGGGGCTCTTAAACTCGGGTAGGGTTTTGCGTGACCAGTTTGCTGAAGGTGTCAATGATGATAGGGAAGGGAGAGAAGGGAGCTAAAAAGGCAGTTAGCACTAGACCCTGACATGGACTTCCTTACACTTAGGGGGGTAGCGATTAAATGGCTGGAAGAGGGTAGGCAAGGGGTACGGCCCAGACCCAGAGTATTCTCTTTTGATACACATGTTTCCATGGGGGGTGGAATGGGGGCAGAATCCAACGCTATTGCTGCTTCTAATAGCGAAATGGCTGAGCTTAAAGAGTGTCTTCATCACCAGAAGGCACAACTGGATGCCATCTTGATGCAATTAAATGCATCTCGCCTACAGACTAGTCAAAGAGGTGCAATCGCGCCGGGCATATTGCCAAATATTGCCTAGTAGAGGGGGAGCACACTAATGTAACAACCCACAGAACCGTGTCCCATAACCAAGTAATGGAGCAACCCATGTCCTTACAACCACAGGAAAACTAATGCCCCCTGGTGTGTGGAGCCAAACACCAGGAGGTGCTACCTCAGGCTCACGCGACTTGACTCCTAACAACTCTAGGCCCATGTCCCAGCTCATAGGCCAGTGTCCGGTGGTCCAGGTGTCATTGGGGGAAAAATGGTTGCCTGTCTTCTGGACACCGGCTCTATGGTGTCTACTATTACCAAAGAGTTTTTCTTTGAAAATTTCCAAACTTGTGACGAGTCAATCAAGCCTTGTAACTAGTTACAACTATGAGCAGCTAATGGCTATGAGATTCCATACTCAGGTTATGTAGAACTGGACATTACAGTATTGGGTAAAACCTTTCCGAACATGGGCATCCTAGTGGTACGAGATTCAGCGGACCCCTTCACCCCACAGCAAAAGCAGGCAGTAGCAGGGTTGTTAGGGATGAACATCATTCAAAGCTGCTACAAAGAACTATTCACTCATGCAACCATCCAGGGATGGACACAGCAAGACCTGGCGGCAAGTGTTCACTACCTGCCAATCTATGGAGAGCCTATGTAGTAAAGGGTATTTGGGGCTAGAGTTCAGAGTAGCGCAACGTGCATTCCTCCAGGCTCCTCTAAGCTCATTCCCCTTGTTTGCCCCAGTGCCGCCAAGTTGTCCCTTCACTCTGTGTTACTGGAGCCCCCGCTAGATGACACCCAGTGGCCCATGGGCTTATTAATATCTAAAGCTTTATTGTCAGTGAACAATGGGGTGATAGAAATATCGGTGATTAATGTCAGTTCACAGGATGTGTGGTTACAGCCGCACACTGCTCTAGGGGAGCTTCACATCGTTCAAGTGCTGTCTACCAAGCCAGCTGTGAGCATTGTGGAAGGAAGCAGCGGGGAACAAGTCGCCATCGTTCAATCAGCAGAGGTACGGGCCACCCCCTCCATCGACCTCTCCAACTTGTCTTGGCCCACGTTATCGTCTGAGCAGGAGAAAAAAGCAAAAGCATTGCTACATCAATATAGTGCTGTCTTTAGTAGGGGGGAAGGGGATATCGGGTGCACCACTGTGGTCGAGCACCAAATCACACTCACCGACGACATCCCTGTTCGACAGAGATATCGCCGGTTGCAACCATCACAGTATGAGCAGGTTAAAGCCCACATACAACAGTTGCTAGAGACGGGAATTGTAAAGCCCAGCTGTAGCCCCTACTCGTCACCTATAGTCATTGTACAAAAGAAAGGGGGCGACATGAGACTTTGTGTAGACTACAGACTCTTGAATGCTAAGACTAGGAAGGATGCTTACCCATTACCCAGAATAGAAGAGTCCTTGGACGCGCTGACAGGAGCAAAGTGGTTCTCCACTCTTGATCTTGCAAGCGGCTACAAGGATGATAAGGTGAAAACAATATTTTGTACGCCTTTTGGGGTCTTTGAATTCAATCGCATTCCATTGGGATTGTGTAACTTGCCTAGCACATTCCAGAGGTTAATGGAGAGAATCTTCGGAGATCAAAGTTTTCAATCGCTCCTTCTGTACTTGGACGACATAATAATTTTCTCTTCTTCCTTTGAAGAACACTTGCAGCGACTCAAACTTGTATTGACCCGCTTGCAGAATAATCTCAGAATAACAAACTAAAATTGTCCAAGTGTCACTTCTTCCAAACCCATGTGGCTACTGACCTGGATAAAGTCATTTGCATCTTATTATCGGTGGTTCGTGGAGGGTTTTGCGATGATGGCAGCACCGTTACACCGACTGATTGCCAGTGTGGAGGCCAACCAGAATAAGACCAGAGCTCGGGTGGCCACCCTTGGAAGTCATTGGACCGCAGAATGCCAGACTTTAAAGGATCGGCTCACCAGAGCACCAGTCCTAGCTTCTGCTGACTTCACAAAACTGTTTGTCTTGGAAATCGATGCAAGTCATGCTGGGCTTGGGCCGGTGCTTGCCCAAGATCAAGATCAAAGGAAAGCCTATTGCGTTTGTCAGTAGAGGTCTCCACCCAACAGAGAGAAATATGTCTAATTACAGCTCTCAGAAGCTGGAGCTGTTAGCCCTTAAGTGGGCTGTGACTAACAAGTTTAGAGAGTACCTCCTTTGTGCAAAATTTGTAGTCTTAACAGACAACAATCCACTAAGCTATTTACAGATGGCCAAGTTGGGTGCGACAGAACACCGCTGGGCATCCGAACTGGCAATGTTCGACTTTGACATCAAATATCGGCCAGGTACTGCAAATAAGAATGCACTCTCTAGTAACCCAAGTACCAGCCAACTCCACCGCAACTCATAGGGCACACATGGACCACCAACCTCGTGAAGACAAAAGGAGGAGAACACGATCAGCAGAGGAGAGTGAGGGAAGGCAATGGGTCAAAGAGAATGATGATGGGATCATGGTGATGGAGCCCGTAGTGGACCTACGGAACCATGGCAGAACACCTCCTGTAGACAACCCCGCAGCGTCACCCGCCCTCCTGAGCCAGTGGTTACTCCCAACTCCACCACGGACCACATCCCATGGGAGGACCAGGCTGGGACCCCAGAAAGTGGTATACCGCTCCTTTTACTGCCCCCTCCTGAGCCAATGAGTACCAGCTCCACCCCCATTATGGCCCACACCCTGGATGATATTCAGCCCTCAGAGGAGAACATACAGTGTCCCCCCTCTCACGCTGCCACGGCCGTGAGAGGGTCAGCACAGAGCAATGCTGGACACCATAGTAACCCGTTCAATCTGCCGAGAGCAGTGTCCGCGACTGTATCCCATGTCCGTTCAATTGAGGCTAGACTTAGAGCCTCCCCAACCCCTATACACGTGGAATTTAGGCCTTGGGTATGAAGATCCGTAAGCTCACTGGGACGGTGAGCTCTTAAAGCTAGGGTGGGTGTGACCGGGTGTAGTATTCTACCATTCCCACTTCGCTTTCCCTGTAGAGGGGACTTGTTTTAATAGTGAGCCTTCATGCACTGCCTCCCTGTGGAGGGAGCATTTTTGGTTGTAGACCAACTTCGTTCCCTCATCCGGAAGGGGAAGCCATAGGGGAAACAAGGAAGGGGATAAAGGGGCAGGGGAACAGTTTAAATTCTTTTGAGCGTAAAGCCAGACTAGTTGTACACACTGGAGTGAAGCATAGCGTGTGGGGCTTACCTCCAAGCATTAGGGGTTTCTTTTTCTTTTCTTTGATTTCTGTTTGAGTCTCATGCCTTTCTTATTGAGTTGAGTATTACTATTTGCCGGGTAGCTTGCAGTGAGTATTACTATTTGACGGGTAGCTTGCTGTGGGTTATAACATGTATTACTATTTGCGTAAACACAGTTTGCTTGCTGTGGGTTGCCATATTTGGGTGCTGTGTTGTAACTAAACAGACTGAGCAAATTTTGGGTTGTTGGGAACTTTTATGGGAACCAACCTAGTTCTCCACATTACATTTAAAAAAGAGAGAAGAAAAGAGAGTCTTTAGGCCATCTGTAACCAAGCTGTAAGCATTGGGGTGAGTCTGCCAGTCACTGATTCCTCCAGGGTCCTAAAAAGACTTTTGCTCAAAGGGCTTGCCGCCCCTGGCTCTCCATCTTAGAGGTCCTTCCTAGACAAAAAAAGTGTACTTCACTACTTATTCAACTCATTCAGTATCTGCAAAAAGAAAGAGGTGTTGTGAAATTACACATTGTCGTTATGTATGTGTACATTGCTGTTGCATGTTGCCAGTTGATTCAGAATACTGATCTGCATTGAAACAGGAAAATCCTCTACTGTGTAAGTGACTATAAGTTCAGTTCAACCTGCCCCGGGCTCGATCTGTCAATGTTACAGTAACATTGGATTGGGAAGTGAGCACACAAGTGAGCTGACTGAAGAACAACAACGGATAAGTGTCAGATAAGGGACAGGGTGAACAATCTAATTGTAACAGGGTTTAATTTCATTTTCTTCAATACAACACTGTAAATTGCAGTAACTCTTTTGTGAGACATTTTATATGTATGGATAGCAGAAAGATAGATGTAAGTGGTCTGATGACAGCAGCATGAGCACATTATTCTCTGCTGTGAAGCAACCAGCAGAAAGTTTTTAAAAATTGGGGGTTGGAGACAATACAGGAATCTGATTTCAAGATCGGATTACTAGGGAACCGCTAATCGGGATCTCCTGTTTATTTTGATATGTGATTTGATTTGCCATATGGGAATTAAGAAATTGTTAGACAAAGAGAGGAATGGGTATGACATGGGTGCAGAGCTGTATTGCTGACATTCATTTTGATGTAAATTCAACGCTAATTCTCACAAACCCTACATCACAAAAACTAGCAGTTAGCACCATTGGAAAGGTCGAGTCATGCAGTTTCACGTCATATGCAAGTAATTTAACAGATCAGAACAGATGTATCAATTCAGTAGCCTACGCAAGGTAAAGGCATTGATTGATTATCTCCATATGAAAGGACACAAGGTGAGCTAGGGCAGAGAATCTCGGAAGGAAAGAGAGAAATTACTGCCGACCGCACAACTGCAATCAAGCAAACTCCTGAACCAAGCACAATTAAGCAACTACGCTTATTCTTGGGACTGTGCAACTACAACAGAGCATAGGTTGAATCATACAGTGAGAAGGCCCCCCTGAAAAGTGGCTAAAGTGTCAGACGGTGGGGGAATTGTTAGTTAGTTTGGGAGGAGATGGAAGGGATGAGAGGTTAATCTTTGAATCGTTTGACCCTGTTGGAGTTAAGAGAAAGACAAAAAAAGTATAAAATGAACCATAAGCTAAATCAATCTTGTGTTTTAATCATATGATATGTTTACAATGACAATAATCATGATATAAATATAAATCATACTACTGGCAAATCAACTGCTGCTATAAATAGATTCGAATCTGTTTAATGTTTTATGTCTAAGAACTACCTTTCCCATCTGATACTGCTGTGTTTTGTTCTGTGTGTCTGTAAGTCTATGTGTAGAACATCCTACAGGAATCCTTTTGGACTATTAATCACTGAATGGACTGAACTGAACTATAAACCTTGATTCACATTGCCACTACCCTGGGAGAAGTTCAACACTCCACCCCGTGACCTCAAAGATGTTGTTCAACATGACATCTGTTTTGCTGTTTGTCTTGTGTGTATTTAGTGGGGTTATCTGTGTTTATGATAGTCACCATGAAGTGCATAAAGACTTTGAAAACTGCCCATGAATATGCTAAAGCTAAAAGGGAACAAGAATGTTGGGTGTGTGGTTTAATGCCATCAGCTGCTGAAACTTACCCTTATTTGGCCATTCCTTTTACTTTGAGTGAATATACTACTGCTTATAACTGTGGATAGTCCCTGGTTCAACCCTAATGTTACTTTCTTTTCCTTGAGGTCAACTGGAAAAAGTCAAGTTGAGTCTAGCTCCTAAGGGGTTATTGTGTTGGGTTTCATGGAGGAGGAGGTGTTATGATGGGTATTAGTGTATGTGATTATTATGTGAAAGTGGGACGACCTAATGTGACCATTACTTGGTTTGGAGGAAGTTTTGCCCTTGCCCCCTAGAATAATATTACCTAGTCAGAAGGCAGTGAATTTGACATCTGATGCCAGAGCCGCAATGAATGGTACGATGTTTGTATGTGGCAAGTGCTTATTCATTTCTTCCACCTTATTTGGCAAGGAACCTGTTATGTAGTGTATGTAGTACCTGCTGTTAGGACGGTGGGGAAACATCAGTTGATGGTAAGATGTAGATAAGTGTGATATGTGTGTGCTGTAATTGAGCAGGAATGTTGTACCTATGTTCCAGATTCTTTTAAAAAGGTAGCTCATTATGTGTCTATTATTTACAAACAAGTCTCACTTCTAAAAGCTGAATCCAAGGGCTGATCACTTAATGGGTGGATCTCTTCTTGGGGTGTTGTTATTGTGTCTCAAATCTTCCAAATTCTGGTCCCGGTTGTCCTGGGTATCTTAGTCATTATCCTAATCATTAAATTCGCCTGTTGCACTGTGAAGCGAGTTTATAAGGCCAAAATAGCGCGTGTCCAGCAGACTGAGTTTGATCCAGTAGTGGCTGAGGAATATTTTCTTGCTATCTAATTTTTATTCCTCACTTCTTAAAACATCATTACATTTGTGTGAGATGATTAAAACACTTGCGATTACTTGCAATTTTGATTTTCAGGTTTGATTTAAGTTTTTGATTTGGGATTATCTTCATTTATAGTTATTGATTTGATTTTCTTGATTTTCTTTTTGGTGTGATCTTTAAACTATCGTTTTGTGATCAAAAGGGGGGAATGTAGAATTTGATATGATTTTTATATGATTTCTTGTGACTCCTTTCTGACTGTCGAATGAATAATCCTCATCTGTGTACTGCTCCAAGTTTCTATCTATCTAGCTAAGTCAAAATGTTCAGTCAACATCTTGTGTAGCATGGTGGAGACTTTAGAGGTCGCCTTGACCAGTGATTCAATTCAATTCAATTCAGTTTTATTTATACAGCGCCTTTTACAATAGTATTGTCTCGTGGCGCTTCACAGAAGGAGCACCCAAGAGCAACAGGGGCAAGGAAAAACTCCCTTATGTTCAGTTAATCTAGGAAGAAACCTTGGGCAGATCCACGACTCAAGGGGCTAACCCAACTGCCAGGGGTCATGGAGAAAAATTACAATCAGTAGTAACCATGACAGACTATAAATTGCCTATGGTTTTAGCTAAGGTTTATAATAGTTCATAATAGAGTATTATCCCACTTTTACAATACATGGTAGTCAGTCTATAGATGGTTATCAGGAATTATGGCTGGACAATATAGCAGCGGCCAGGCATAGTGACAAACTCAAAGGAATGAGATGGGTCATGGGGGTAACAGTAAGGGTCCATTTGACAGCGCCATTGTGAGGGGGGGTCAATCACAAAGCCTCAGGAAGGGGAGTCGGGCCCAGCATCGGCGTCCAGGAAGGTCCTCTGTGATGGGGAGTCGGTCGTGACATGTGCCTCCCGTAGTGTTGGTTGTAGTCCACTCAGGAGGGGAGGGTGAGAGGAGTCCGCCGGAATGAGGCAGAGATGACACTCAGCAAAGATAATTGTGGACAGAGGAAAATAGTGAATTAGGCCAGGCTCACACATCAGAAGCAAAAAGCAGAAAGCAGTAATTTGGGCATACCTATATGTGTATATATACATATATATAACATATATACATATATATATATATATAAATAGAGAGAGGGCTGAAAGAGAGAGAGAGAGAGAGAGAGAGAGTTGTACGGCATGACACATGAAGGTTGTGTGGCGGCACTAGGCTATAGCAGCATAACTAAGGTATGATGCATGGTAACCCAGCACCACTGCAGGGATGGTCAGTGGCTGCCATGCCTCACAAGTGGTGGCAACAGCAGAGGCAGTCCCTTCCAAAAGACCCATGAGAAGTGATGATTTGCCATGCACCATCCCTAACTATGGGAAACAGTAAAGAGGAAGGTTTTAGGTCTAGACTTAAAGGTATTGAGAGTGTCCGCTTGTCGAATGTGGGGGGGGAGACTATTCCACAGGAGGGGTGCACGGTAACAGAAGGCTCTTCCTCCTATTGTAGATTTTGATATTCTTGGGATTACAAGGAGACCAGCATTTTGGGATCTTAGGGTTCTAGGAGGGTGGTAAGGGACAAGTAAGTCTTTAATATATGTTGGTGCATCACCCTTGAGGGCTTTGTAGGTTAGGAGGAGTATTTTAAAATCAATTCGACTTTTAATAGGGAGCCAATGTAGGGAAGCAAGAATAGGAGAGATATGTTCATATTTTTTAGTCCTGGTCAGTTGTAGGTTTTTGATGCAAGTATTGCTACACCCAGAGAACAGAGCATTGCAATAATCGAGCCTGGAAGTAATGAATGCGTGTATTAATTTTTCACCATTCTCAAAGGATAGGAACTTTCTAACCTTAGCAATATTTCGTGGAAAAAAGATGTTTTTGAAATGTGTTTTACATGACTATTTTGAGAGAGGACCTGGTCAATAATTACCCCGAGGTCTTTAACTTTTGCATTACATGACAGTGACATGCCACTGAGTAAGTTTTGGTGATGGGGTAGAGTGTTGGTCAGCTGTTTAGGGCCAATCATCATAACTTCAGTTTTATCAGAATTTAAACAAAGGAAATTATTAGTGATCCAGGTTTTGATGTCTAGGAGACATGCATCAAGTTTAGTCATTGGCATATAGTCATTAGGCTTCATAGAAGGGTAAAGCTGGGTATCATCAGCATAGGAGTGGAAAGTAATACCATGTTTCCTTATAACAGATCCTAAAGGTAACATGTACAGGGAGAACAGCAGGGGACCTAGCACTGAGCCTTGGGGTGTACCAAACTTTACTTTAGTATGGGTTGATGACTCAACAAGTGTACAAACTGGTAGCGACCAGAGAGGTATGATTTGAACCAGGCTAATGCAGTGTCTTTGATGCCTATCATGTGTTCAAGTCTGTGTAGTAGGATACCATGGTCAATAGTGTCAAAGGCAGCACTAAGATCCAGTAGGATTAATATTGATATATATCCATTATCAGATGCGATAAGGAGGTCATTGAAGACTTTAACTAGGGCTGATTCTGTGCTATGATTAGTTCTAAAGCCTGACTGGAAGGTTTCCTGGATATTATTGTCATTTAAGAAGCTACAGATTTTCTTAGACACTATTTTCTCAAGTATTTTTGAAACAAATGGGAGGTTAGATATGGGTCTGTAATTAGCAAGGACATCAGGATCAAGGTTTGGTTTTTTAATTGATGGTTTAATAACAGATGTCTTGGATTATCTTTATTATTGTGTATAAGTGAGGAATAATATGCTGATTTGGCATTGTTAAGTGCTGTCTTGTACTCTTTTAAGCTATCTTTCCAAGCAAGGCCGAACACTTCAAGTTTAGTGGCATACCATTTCCTTTCAAGTCTACGAGCAGCTTGTTTCAGTAAGCGAGTCTGTGTGATATACCGTGGGGCAATTTTTTCTTGTTTCCTAGTTTTCTTTTTGAGTGGTGCAATTGTGTTGAATGTGGAGTATAGTACATTTACAACACTGTCAGTTAATTGATCAACTTGGGTTGGGCTTGGCATAGGGCCTTCTAATACAGGGCTATATTGGCTCAGCAGAGGCTCAAGGAGAGATGGAATTTGTTCATATGTTATATGCTGCGCAGGTGCAAGGCCTTGGTATGTGCATGTATGTTCCTGTTTAAATGATGTGTGACTCTGTCCCTGAGTTATGTACTTATATGGAGTTCCATCCTGATTTAGAAACTGTTCAAGATATTTTCCACTGTTTAAGATAGATTTACGATTAGACTTGTAGGACGTGTAGCAATCAATTGGATGGAATAATAATTGTAATCCAATTTGTAATAAATCATTGATCCTGATCCAATGCGGACAATGGACAAACCTGGCAACCCATTTCCAGTTCCACCCCCATGCCCATATTTGGCCTGTGCCTCCTTCCTTGTCAGTGTGGTTCACTTGTTTCATTTGAACTCGTCATGCTCCACCCCTTTGCCCATATGTGGACAAGACTTCCTGTCATGGACAGATGAGTAGACAGGAACCTTGGCCTTTCTGCTCAGGGTGGCAGTTAGCAACTAATGGCTTAACGACTGGGCACGCCCTGTTTGAGGGATAGTTGCCACTTCAGCATACGCTACTACTCTGTAAAGGGCCGTCATTTTTTACCACCTGGTGTGAGTGCCATTATTGCCACTTGTGCTTCCCTACCATGCTTTGCACCATGCCAAGCACCATGAGACAATAGTATTATAAAAGGCACTGTATAAATAAAATGTAATTGAATTGAATAAAGTAGCCATCTGTAGAAATTACAGAAAAGTCTTAGAGTGAAGAATTTGTTAATCTATAACTTTATGTGTTGTGAATATCTCATATTCCCACCAAATTAAGATTGCAGAAGTACTGAGTCCACTGAGACAAATGTGACTAATAATATCAATGGGAGTTTTTATGTGAAAGCAGCATCATTTTGTAGCCCTCTGCCATGCACACTCTGGCAGACAGCAGATGTTAATGAGTCAGGCCTTTCATCAGATTTACTTCACCCTCCCCCATTTTTGCTTAAGAAACTCCAGTCCCACCCCTTCTCTGAATAAGACCCTCCAGCATACAAGACCTGCTGAAAAGAAACTCTCTTTCTTTGTTTTCCTCTCACGGTGTACAATGTAAGCAATTTATCAGAGAATGAACTTTTATCATATTTTGGATGACTCACATGAAAATTTCCCTATTAATTTCTGAAATGGTAGTAAGCCTTTATCAAATGCTGGAGAATCTCATTTGGATTATTGTATTTTCCTAATTACTTCATAGACAAAACATACTTTTCAATGTAGATTTTTGTGCTGTTTAATTAATTAGCATGTTTTCTCTTTTAATTAAAACCATTTTAAAGCCCACAGCAAAACACATATATAATTTGTTTGTAATTAGCTCCTAATTGGTGGTAGTGGAAGCTTAGCACTGTTGGTTTCTTTTTTCATGATTGCCATTTTATTGCCAGTCATCCATTAATTAAACTGTTTTTCTAATTAGCTTATAAAACTGTTGATGGCTCATAATTGTAAGTGTGAGTTCAAAGCTTGCTAATAAGCCTTGGCTGCTTGGAATATGAAAGATAATGGAATAAGCACAAAGCCAGTTAACTCTTCTGACACTGTCTCATACCCCAGAGATGAGTTGTGTGGATCTGGGATCAGATTACTGAGACAGAATCACAGAGAGTACATCATACAAATGGCTGTCACCCTTAAATCTTTTACAAGAAGACTTTTTTTATACATTTTTATACATTTTAATATTTGTCAGGTTTGAGGGGAGCTTACTCATTATTTGTATATCTTTGGGTAGAAAAGGACATGAGACCGTTAGAAAGTCTACTGCTATTTTCTCTATAAATGATTCTAAGGCCTGTTCTGGCCTGCAGCCAGTCCAATGAGTCTTCTAAGGGCAAGGGGAGCAAGAACATGTGGGATTATGTAGGAGTCCTCCGTTAATATCTCCAAAGAGGGCAACAAAAAATAATTTTAAAGGTTTTGCTGAGGGCAGGAGGATTCAGCATTTACTGCATTAGGTAAGTATTTATGGCTGAATATGTATACATACATGCATTCGTGTGTTGTTCTTTCATTTTAATACTAGCAGTGGGTGAACACCCAAGGATATATTAATAGCATTCCCTAATAGAGCTTAAGCAAATAAATGTCTCACTGTGCTTCTACAACACTGTTGGGATTTTACTACAGAACAGAAATGAAAATCTGAGTGAAGAATGATTCACTGTTAAGGGATTATTTCAATAGTCCTCACATGGGGCCTGCTTTTGGAGTGACATTGACTTGGTTCTTGATCTCCTGGTGACAGTGCAACCACCACTGCTTCAGATGTGAGGTATTTTTATTGTGTCCCAAGCCAATCTAAAGACCAGTACACTTGCCACAAACAGGCAGGCTATGAGTTCTAATTTCATCCACAACCACTTTGTAAGTTTTTACGACTACTGACAAGTCTGGTGGGACTGACCAGTGACAATGTCATTTAGCTTCTCATTATTAATCATAAGATGACACTGAGAATATAGTGGTAGTGGTGCTTTGAAAGCATTACTGGTTAATGTTGGTAATTTGAGTTTTTCACAACAAATAGTGGAATATAATAATATCTTGTACGTACATACCTACCTACCTACATACATACATACATACATACACACGCACATGCACATATGTAGACACCACTCCACCATCAAATGGAAATGTTAATGAAAATATTAGCTTAGGTGCCTTTCACCAGAAATCATCCTGAAAGACATGGGTTAAAAGATCACAATAGATGATATTGCATTCAGGTTGTAGAGATTAATATCATTATCAATCAATATCATATCAATAACATCAGTATTATCACCCATACCTCAAATTCATGTCATTTCTACAATGGGAATTAAGCATGCAAATGTTAATTTGCAGGCATAATGTTCACATTATCCTTACCTAAATTAGGTTTTGTTTGTGAAAGTACTACTTTCTGCTACACTCTGCACCCTGAATCTTTCTTTTATTGCAGACCAAACTGCCATTGCTAATTGTACATATATCAGTCCTGTGGCCAAAGCCTTATTGTTAATTCCATTCCTCTAAATATCAATCTAACCTTTAGCCTCTTGTTGAGTTTACCTATGTAAAATCTTAGAGCAGATACATACTATGGAATATAAGTTATTTAAGAAATATCATAACTGAAGTGTACAGAAGCAAAACCCTTTAGTTTATTCTAATAATAATGTTTAATAATATAATAATAAAGTGATCTCTATCAAACTGTAATTTGAATTTTATCATGAAGTAAAAACAAATCAAGTCAAAATAAAATCAATGTTGAGTTTGACTGACTAATACATTTTATCAAAATGATATAAATGTATTTCTGTAAATTCATTACAAATGGACAGGCTTAGAGGGGTTTGCATCTCTTCGGTTATTGTTTAGCTATACAGCTGCATTGACTTTTACCTCTGTAATGATGTGACAGTTAATCAATCTCAGCAAATATGGTGAATTGCCTAACCACTGTTCAAATGACAAGAAAACTGTCCTTTACAAATTAGCCTTTCGCATCTCATCTCAGTCTCTAATTATTAACAACTGATACTGTCACCATATGAGAACTGATTGCAAGCTGAAATGTAGCAAATGTATTTTGACACTAAACAAACAGAAAATGCCTCCAAGATGAGTATAGACACAACAAAGGGCAGAACCGCATTCTTTCACATATAATTATTTGGGTTTTCCATTTGCCTCAGAATTTCCAGCCTTGACAGTTTGTGATATGGATAGATTTGGTACTAAGACATGTGATGGGACAGGAGGAGAGAGAAATCCTGAAAAGTGGATCAGGAAGGGAATGAAAAATAATGTCATATTACTGAAAATATGAACGTCTCATTTGTGCCGACTTTCTGCTAATTTTGTTCTCTGCACAGAAAGGGGCGCTGTCACCTGCTCTGTGCCGCAGCGTTTGACAGTGCCAGTGATCCATGAAATAAGCTGCCGCTGGCTTTGTTCAGATAAGAATGAACAAATCTGCACAATGTACTCCTCTCTGAATCTCATTTTCATACTTGCATGCTGGCTAAAGGAAATAAGCTGTTTGCAGGCTTGATTAATCAGACATTTGAGGGCTTTTTTGTCTCTTTGATCTGCTCTGTCTCCAAGGTAACTTGGTTGACATTAATGTTGAGCTTCAGTAAAGACAATCAAGAATTGTAGGCTAAACTGATAAAGAAATTAGAAACCTGTAAAGCTTTAAATATAGCCACTGCCTTTGTATGTATTTACAATGTGAAGGATCTAGTGGCTGTTTCTCTGTCACATGGTGGTGGTAGTGATTATGGATGGCATTTTAAAAGCAAACTCTCTTAAATATGTATGCACTTTTGAAATGCTCCCTACAGGAGAGCAAATTGACATTGGTAATCCTTATATCAAGAAGCCGGTAATTGTGAAACCTGTCTACATAAACCAATAAAATGCATTAATGTGCCACTAAACGAGTAGTTGTATACCTGACAAATCAAAATACTATTCCTGACAACAACTGGATAACTATTGTATGCTATCCTATATTTGCACTTCTATATGCACCTTCAACATTGACATGCCTCTCAAAAAAAAAAGAAAACGAGAAAAGGGTAAAAAATCCTGACAGAATTATCAACTGACAAATCTACACTAAACATGAGCATGATCGGCCATTATAAGTATCCATTTTCACTGTTGTCTGACTAGAAAACATGATTTGTGGCATTAAAACCCTCTAAAAATGGCAAGGAATTAAAAAACTGTCATAGTGTGTTAGCTTCAGGTTATGCAGATGCTTTCACAAATCTTCCAAGTGACTGTATAGATGAATGCCTTGAGGGCTCAGCCAGAGCCCAGCACTTGCAGCCAGCTAAGGGTCTTATCTTAAATCCAAGCAAAGTACCATTAATCTTTTTGAAAGACCTTTATGGCTTTTAATGTATCCCAAATTAGAACATTTTACACCCTAGGTTCCTGAAATATGGTGATAAAAAGCCTTTAGAGTTTAATTTTCCTTGCCTGCTCGCTTTGACCTGCTTAATCCTAGCCTGTATTAGGAGATATTTTAGTTTCAGTCTTTCTAATAAAGTTTATCCCACTTAATTATAATTGAAAGATTTTTTTTCTCTTCATGTTTTTTTTCAAGGTTTGAAATGGTGGTGCAATTTACTCATTACCTATGAGTCCCCCCCCCCATTTTATCTTCTCTCTCTTTCTTTCCTTTAATGACATTCATATTTCAAGAGAAATTAGTAAATAGTTTATTTGTTTCAATAATTATTCATGTTTTTTTTAAACAAATCCCTCATGAATGAGATTAATCTGAAACATAATGCACATTTAAAACTGCCATTTCAAAGGGGTTCAGAAAGTTGCATCCTTTACACATTTTGTTTCCGTCTTTCCTAATATTTTGGGCATGCAACAACATGAGGTCTGGAGACACACATTGAGAGTTTACTCTTGATGCATATTTGATAATGTTCCTTGGCTAACTCTATGCTCAGCATACAGAGGGTATTATTAGCATATATAGGGTCCTGAATGCATTAATGTAATGTCAATTCCACACACTACCTGGTCAATTCCACATACTAAGCGGTTTGATTTACTCCAGAAATTATCCGTTTTGCACATATCAACACTGTGTTGTACTGTGTTTAAGGGCCTTCTTTAACAGTTTTGTTCAAAGTAGAAGGATGGGTAAAGATGAATATTTTGTCCTTGTTAATGTGTCAGTTACCTACATCTAATTCTGAATGTAAAATTAATGCCAGAAGAGTATAACTCGGTATCTATTAAGTACACGACTTTTCATGGGGATTCAATGGATCTTTTTGTGTGAGATAAAACAAAAAGAACATAAATTTGTGTACATGTTTGTGCATGGATTTATGATAATCGTGTTTATTTGAGTGTAAAATCTAATAACAACAGCATATGGTCCTTTGCATTCTTCAATCTGTTTTCTAAGAGCAGAGACTGTGATGGTTGGTGAATTATATTTGTATGTTTATGATGTCTCTTACTTCTGCCTTCATACTACTAATTAAATCTACTGAACATAACTGCATGGCGCCCTTATTTATTGCTGTAAGTAGGTTAATCAGGAAGCCTCTTTCTTCCAAGGAGGTATACAGAGTACGAATTGAAAGGAGAGATTAGAGGCCTAATGCAATGTACGGGATAATGTGCAATGGGATTTACCAGTGCGAAATGAAATTTTGGACTCCACAAACCTGCCTGAACAGTCCTAAATGAGCAGTTTAACATTTTGTGTGTGAGTAAGATACAGAAGCAGGCGCTTGAAAGTGGTCTTCCCCCTTCATTGTTGATGAATTCTCAGATTGAAACACATATAACATGTTTCTGTAACCTTCTTTTTAAGGTCAGGTCAAAGAATTAAGGATGTTTCAATTCAGTTTCACATAACCTCACTTTCAATGAAAATTGTTGATTAGACACTGACCCCAGGGAAAAGAAAACCTCTTTTTAACAGGAGTAAGCCCCCTAGATATTTACATGAAGATATTTACACAGAGGATTTTCACAAATGGAATTGTTTTCTTTAAATTGTATGTGGTATGTATTGCATATTGTAGTTTTTATATAATACACACACCAAAACTACAAAGCTATATCTTAGAAATGCTAGAAGAACAAACTATAATAAAATGATGATGATGATGATGATGATGGTGATTATTATTATTCTCGTTCAAATAGTCTAAAGAGACTTAGTCATTCTGAAGTTCAGTTCTGAAGACAACAATTCAGCAGTCAGTTATGTATATAAATGAAGTAACCAGTTATCATTATTCTGAAAGTTATTTTAAGATACAGTTCCTAATTCTGACGGGTTTTTGATATATGATATATCTACTGAAATAAGCCCTTCACATCTATGCTTCTGAACCAGTATTTCTGAACAGCTGTCTTATATTCCACAGGACTGTGCAGGAATTCTTAAATCATTATTATTATTGAGTACACATTGAACGATAGCTAGATGCATGAGTGGAGTGGATTTTTTCACCATTTTAAACTCCTGACAGAGCCTTCTGGACTAATTACTAAATTGTTTTTACATGGTCACTACTGTAAAAATGCACACATTTTCAAGAAACCAGTTTTGATATATTACCAAGATGCTTCAACTGGACATGCATAAATATTGAGTGTAAATGGATATCAACTATCTACACTAGACTTACTTTCCATTATCACATTAATGCCTTGGTAACACAGAGTATTGCATAACTGCTAACCTCTGTAAAGTTTTACAATCAGTGCCTAACCCATATCTTGTTTTGTGTCTCTGACCTATATCAATAGTCTCTAATAGTCAATTCAGTTCCTGTTGTCCCATAAATAGAATACAGCTTCTATAAACTGACACTGGAATTTGTTTGATAGGTATATACTATGGGGGAGGGGGGTATCAGAGACCAGAAAAAGAGAAAAGGTCTTAAACAGGAATTTCTAAAGCCATTCTGTCAATCACTTGTAATGACATTGAGCCCAGTGAGTAAAAAAAAAAAGATTTACAGCTTCTATGTCTATCATTTTATTGTTACTATTATTATTATTTTTATTATTATTATTATTAGCAGCAGCAGCAGCAGTGGCAGTAGTCCTACTAGTAGTAGTAGTACAAGTACTAGCACTAGTAGTAGTAGTAGTAGTATCAGATCCATGATGTCAATAAAATGGCATGAATAATATTTGAGCATTTGTTTCTGCTGTATTCAGCTGTAGAGGTTGTGAAATAATACAAAATGTTTAACAATGCTATGCTTCCTCAGGTTCTGTCACAGTTTGGCCTGGGTGATGGGTGACACTCAAAGGCAATAAAACACAAAAAAACACAATTGCCAAATAGTGGTAGCATTGCGATCAGGGTAGCTTTTTGTGTTTCATCAGCTTGTTTATAATGTTGGTGTCAGGTCTGCATCAGACCTGGCCACAACCACGCCCCCTCACTCCGCCTCGCAAACCCACAGCTCGTCTTCCCGTTCACAGCCACTTCCTAGTGCACATTCACCTTCACCTGTTTATTGATTGACTCTCCCTGATTCTCTGATGTCTGGCCTTGTCAATCCTCCCTTGGATTTGCTCTGCATTAGTCGTGTTACCTTTCGTCTCCAGCGAACTCTAAGTACCTTACCCCCCACGTTTCTGGACATTCCATTGGTATCATTTATCTCCTTGGTTCACTGTTTACCCTCGTTAGTGCCTGTGTTAGTTTATGAGATCTTTTGTGTGTTAGTTCTGTCCTGTATCTTCTGAGCTTCATAGTTACTTCCTTATCCTCCACTATTTGTAGCGGACATTGGCTTTAGTTGTATTCTGTTTATCTGTTTGTAAATAAATCCCCTTTTGTTTATTCATTAAGTCATGTCTCGTCTGTGCCTGACAGAAGGCCAGACCATAACAATGGAGGCTGAAGCCCCTGACCCATTTCGGACTCTGGTTGAAGAACTACGTCTAAACCTGTTGTCGCACTCAGCACCTCAAGTCAGCATAGTCGCTTCCCCTCCTGATCCCCCAGCCTCCATCCTCTCCCCAGCCAGGGAGATCCAGAAGCATGTGGCGGATTCCTCCTGCAATGGTGGGTCACATCGCAGAGAGAGGTGCCTGCAAGGAAAAGAAAAACCGCAAACCACCCAACTAGCTATACCAGACTCTACACCAGAGGAAACCCCCATGTAAATAGATACCGTCAAGCTGAGTCCCACTGAGCGGCACAGGCGAATGGAGCAGGGATTATGTTTGTATTGTGGGGCCACAGGTCACCTCATACGCACATGCCCTGTTCGTCCGCCTTGCGTCCAGGTGAGTGAAACCAACTTGCAACCATCGGTTTATTCCCCATTGCTGCTGCCAGTAACCCTCACTGTAGTGGGTGTTTCTTTCACAGCTCAGGCCCTCCTCGACTCTGGCTCTGCAGGGAACTTCATAGCTGGGTCTATCTGCAGTCGTCTGCACCTCCAACGTCTCGACTGTCCGAAACCCTACACTGTCCACTCTATTGTTGGTCGCCCCATCACCCGAAGAGTGATTCGACATGTTGTAGGGACCACTTACTCTCCAAGTGGGTTTTTATCACAAGGAGAGTATTGAACTTCTGGTTCTCGAAGGAGCCAGGTTTGACGTAGTGTTGGGCCGGCCGTGGCTAGTGCAACATGCCCCGGTGGTCAATTGGGCTAACGGGAAAATTTTTAAATGGGGTAATGAATGTTTCTCTAAGTGTCTATCCTGTCTCCCTATCCCTAGGTCCTTGAATGAGCACTCCACACTGGTGTTGGGAACCACCTCGGTCGAGAGTCCCCCTTCTGCACGCAGCACCGCAATCCCACACGAGTACGTCACTACTCCGATGTTTTTTGTCCCACACATGCCTCACAGCTTCCCTCACATCGACCATGGGATTGTGCCATTGACCTGCTGCCCAGTGAACCAGTGCCTAGAGTCTATCCGCTGTCCTTGCTGGAGCAAAAGGCAATGGATGAATACATCCAAGAGGCTCTCCGACAAGGATACATCCGCCCGTGCGTGTCTCCTGCCGCATCCAGCTTCTTTTTCGTAGCCAAGAAGGATGGCAGTCTCTGACCTTGTATTGACTACTGTGTGTTGAACAAGATTACGGTTAAGTTCCGTCACCCTCTTCCCCTGGTCCCGGCCGCTATGGAACAGCTTTGAGGGGCAGTGATATTCACAAAGCTGGATCTGCGGAGTGCGTATAAACTCATTCGGATACGTGAGGGGGACGAGTGGAAGAGCGCCTTCATTACACCTAGTGGGCATTATGAATACAGGGTGATGCCCTATGGTCTAGCCAACGCCCCCTCCGTGTTTCAGGGGTACATGAATGAGGTGTTCCGGGAGTACCTCCACCATTTAGTTCTGGTGTATATTGACAATATACTTATTTACTCCCGGAATGAGGCCGAACATCGCCATCATGTGTCCCTAGTACTCGGTAAGCTGTGTGAGCATCATTTGTTCCTCAAGGCAGAGAAGTGTACGTTCCATGTCCGTGAAGTACAGTTTCTGGGCTACCACATTCCCCCCAAGGAGTCAAGATGGACCAGGGGAAAGTCGACACGGTACTCAATTAGCCAACCCCTACGTCGGTAAAGGAACTACAGAAACTTTTGGGATTTGCACATTTTCATCGGAGGTTCATTCACAACTACAGCCTGATAGTAGTTCCGCTCACAAATCTGCTCCGGGGAAAACCAAAAACGCTCCAGTGGTCACCGGAGGCAGATCAAGCCCTGGTCAGCCTGAAAGCCTCCTTTTCATCTGCTCCACTCCTCACAGTCCCAGACCCACCGAAGCCTCCACCACCGGAGCCGTGGCAGTACTATCCCAGGAGAGCGGATCTCCCTCCAGACTTCATCCATGCGCCTTATTCTCACTCTAAGTTTTCATCTGCTGAGCAGAACTACGACATCGGGAATCGTGAACTGTTCGCAGTGAAGCTCGCCTTGGAGGAATGGCGCCACTGGTTGGAGGGAGCCCAGCACCCCTTCAAGGTTCTTACGTACCATAAGAACCTCACCTATCATCGGGAAGCTAAGAGACTCAACCCCCGTCAGGCACTGTTTTTTACACGTTTTAATTTTACCCTGTCTTACAGGCCGGGGTCCCGGAACGTTGTAGCCGACGCCTTGTCCAGAGTCCACGGAGACGCTGACTCCCCTAAGTCCAGCGAACCCATCCTACAGACCCGTCTCTTCGTTAGCCTCATCCAGTGGACCCTGGACGACCGTATAGCCCAGGCTATCATCCAGGAACCAGCCCCACCTGCGACCCCCGCCCATCGACAGTATGTGCCCCCCGGGGACTAACCAGACCAACGTGGTTGAGGACTGGTACCGCGAGAGTGAGAGGGTCTGGAGCACAGACAGAGGGCAGTGCAGCGATTCCAACATCATGCGGATGTCTGGCGAGGACCCACACTGTCCTACGAAGTGGGCCAGAAGGTCTGGCTCTCCACCCGGGACATCCGCCTCCAGCTGCCTTTGAAAAGCTCAGTCCCTGGTACATTGGACCATTCAAAGTTCTGGAGCAGGTCAACCCCGTCACCTATAAGTTACGTTTACCCTCTCACTATCGTATTCACCCCACCTTCCATGTCTCATTACTTAAACCTCACCATGCACCCTATCATGTTTCCCCTTCTCCTCCAGAGTCTGATGCACAACCAGATCCGCCTTTGGCGCTCCTGTTGGACGACGGCCCAGCCTATTCGGTCGACGGCATTCTCGATTCCAGACGCCGGAGGGGCTGCCTGGAGTACCTGGTGGACTGGGAGGGGTGCGGTCCGGAGGAGCGTTCTTAGGTCTCAAGGGAAGACATCTTGGACCCCAATCTGCTGACGGCTTTCCATGCCGAACACCCGGACCGTCCCGCTCCCAGAGGTAGAGGTCGTCCCAGGCGGCGTGCCCGGTGTCCGGGCCGTCGTGCCCCAGGAGAGGCCCCTGAAGGGGGGGGTAATGTCAGGTCTGCATCAGACCTGGCCACAACCACGCCCCCTCACTCCGCCTCGAAAACCTACAGCTCGTCTTCCCGTTCACAGCCACTTCCTAGTGCACGTTCACCTTCACCTATTTATTGATTCACCTGGTCTCCACGCTATTTAAGTGTCTCTCCCTGATTCCCTGATGTCTGGCCTCGTCAATACAATTCAATTCAGTTCAATTTTATTTATACAGTGCCTTTTACAATAGTATTGTCTCGTGGCACCCAAGAGCAACCGGGGCAAGGAAAAACTCCCTTATGTTCAGTTAATCTAGGAAGAAACCTTGGGTAGATCCACGACTCAAGGGGCTGATCCAACTGCCGGGGGTCATGCAGAAAAATCAGTGGTAACCATGACAGACTACAAGTTGCCTATGGTTTTAGGTTCGTAACAGTTCATAATGGAGTGTTATTCCACTTTACATTATATGGTCTATGGATCTATGGTCAGTCTATCGGTGGTTATCAGGAATTATGGCTGGACTATGTAGCAGTGGCCAGACATAGTGTCAAACTCAAAGGAGTGAGATCATGGGGGTAACAGTAAGGGTCCATTTGACAGGCCATTGTGGGGGGGGGGGGGGGCCGGGCCTAGCATGGGCATCCAGGAAGGGCCTCTATGATGGAGAGTCGGTCCTGACATGGGCCTCCCTTAGTGTTGGTTGTAGTCCACTCAGGAAGGGAGGGTGAGAGGAGTCCGCCGGAATGAGGCAGGGATGACACTCAGCAGAGATAATTGTGGACAGAGGAAGAAAGTGAATTCGGCCAGGTTCTCACATCAGAGAGCAAATGTGTAATTTGGGCATACATATATATATACATTCAGTCCAAGTCGTGTCTCGTATGTGCCTGACAGTGGGGTTATATTACAGGTAAATAGGGTGAGCAATTTAACTATTAGATACCTCCCAAAAAAACTTCAACCTCAAACCTCAACTTAATATTATACATTAAGGCAACATTTTTTGCATTGAAGGTTTTCTAAAATGTCATTAAGTGTATGCAATAATTAACAAAAGAACTAAATGCTGAATATGTTAATATTATATTTTAATTTAAATTCATAATTTGACTGGTATGTTACATCACATCCTGATGTGATATAACATTAATTAAAAATCTCCTGTACATTAGGCCGATAGGTCAATCAAGTGGACAGCTGATATATTTTGGCCTGTACCATGAGGGCAAACAAGTTAAACTGCCTAACCTACACATTTTCCAAAAGCCTACACCCAGATAATATTAATTTATTCCCACCTTCTTCCACACTACAGGAGACCGACTCCCCTTCCCTTAGGCTTTGTGACTGACCTTCTCTCACAATGGCACTGTCAAATGGACCCTTATTTGGACCCATCTCACTCCTTGAACTTAACACCATGTCTGGCCACTACTACACTGTCCAGCCATAATTCCTGATAACCACCTATGGACTGACTACCATATAATGTAAAGTGGGATAATACACTGGAACTATTATGATCCTTATCTAAAACCATAGAGAACTTGGTTGCTAACTTGGTTGCAAAATGGTTACTACTGATTGTACTTTTCCTGCATGACCCCTGGCAGTTGGGTTAGCCCCTTTAGTTGTGGATCTGCCCAAGGTTTCTTCCTAGACTAACTAAACATAAGGAAGTTTTTCCTTGCCCCTGTTGCGCCATGAGACAATACTATTGTAAAAGGCACTGTATAAATAAAACTTAATTGAAAATTGAATGAATGGTGTGAGTGTGTGAGGTTTGAGTGAGCTTGAGTATAAATGGGTCTCATTGACGCTTAATTCCATTGAAATACATTACACATCTATGTATATAATCCATGGTGTAGAGGAACAAGGGCGTAGCAACTGCTGAACATTGTGGTGGGCAAGATCTCCACCAGCATTTTTGCTCATCGGTTCTCCACTGCTGTTTTGCCATATATGGTTTCCTGTGCCATCTGTCCCTAAGAACATGAACCACGAGCCTGGCTTTCATTCCAGACCCGTGAATAACAAAAATGATTTTTAACATATTCTATGAACTTTGTTTGTAATTAACATGTCAATTAAATGCGCTAATGTTTATTACTTAGCATAATCATTGCACCATAATTGCTTGAGAGAAAACTTGAGAGAGAAAAAACAACAAAGTCCTATGTGCACAGTTATTTTGTTGCATCCTCCCCTTGCTTTACCTTATAGGCTAGGTTACTATTAGCATGCTAGAAAATAGCTGCATTCAGTTAAGACATTGCATTTACATTCATGCATTTAGCAGATGCATTTATCCAAAGCAACTTACAAAAAGAGGAATTGTGCTACAGCACAATTAAAAACTATCTAGGAGTGCTAACATGATTTGGCAGAAGATAAAAGTGCAGGAGTGTGATAAAAGTGTAGTAGAGAGAGTGAGGGGTGCATTGTAAGTGAACTCCAGGTATTCAGAAGTTTTAAGAATTTCTTGAAGGTGGAGAAGGTATCTGTTGCACTGGTAGCACCAGAAAGTGTACCGTGCCAAACAACACCCCTTAGCTGTTCTAAATCCCATGATCTAAAACCCATGGCCTCTTGTGGCTTACTTCTTACATTACGTCATCATTTTGATTAATGCTGCCATATTGGCAGTAAAGTTGGAATCCGTATGTGGAGCCGTAGTAGTTACTTTTACTTAAGTACATTTTAAGCCAAATATTTTACTTCCTTAAATTTGAAGCCTCTCACGTTACTGAGTAAAATATATTGATATACAATAATATTGATAATATCGAAAAAATAAAATGCGGGGCAAAAATTTGCCAAAACTGAAAGGAAATTGCAGTGCAGGCTTTGCGCACAGCAATTCCATTGTTTCACACAATCTGGATAAAGGCGTTGGAACAAGATGGCTAGTGCAGAGCCAGATATGGAGATCATGGAGGATGAAAGACCAGAAGAAGATGCATTAAATTCTGGAGAGGAAAGCCATAGTAACCCTTGGCCAAACCTTGATGACCTATTCACGTTTAAACGCAAAAAAGGCAACAACATAATCATACAATGTAAAATGTGTGCCAAACGGATCTTTCAGCGTACAATACCTCAACATTGAATCTACGAAAACATGTGGCGGTAATTAGGCTACAAATATAGGCCTTTTTGTTTTGCCTGTTATACCCAAACGGTATATTTATTGTTGTTGGGTTAACACCTTACGCTGTTAAGCACAATCACTAACTTTTCAAGTGAAGTAGCCGAAGGTAGGGGAAATTAATCACCTCACGTTTAAAATCGGCTTTAGAAGTAATCAGTAGTAAGTAGTCAGAAATAATAAGAATGCAGGACGATTAGTGTCTTAATAAATTATCTTAATTTATGTTGGCTATAGGATAACTTGTGCTGGATTTGGTTTATGACTCATCCTTTTTTACATCAAATAATTGAAAGTAACTAAGTAACTTTTACTCAAAGTACATTTTCAGATGGGTACCTTTACTTTTACTTGAGTAGGATTTAAGCAAAGTAGAGATACTTTTTAATTACAATTTTTCTGTACTTTTTCCACCTCTGCTGATGTTATGAATAGTATACTCAAGGTCAGAGACAATTATGACTCCAAGAATAACTTTGTCATGTTTAGTGTCATGTGTTATTTCAGTGTTAGTTAACGCTAGCATAACCAGTTTAATGTTTGGCCACTAACCTCCATGCACCAACCAACCAAAGAGGTTAAGTTAGTTCTAAGTCAGACATTTGATCGATATTGCAATAGCGTAATGCATATCCACATATCCTAGAATGTCCAATTTGACTTCACCACGGTTATGTTTTGTTACCACTCCTGAATGAGGCACAAACATAGGCTACACTTATTTACGTGTAAGTGTTCATTATTCATTCATTGTGACATCATCTCCCAGATCTCTACAGGCTTTCAGGAAATGTATAGTTTATGCTGTTTAATTTGTTTTCCCTTTGGCCAAAATATATCACATGTCCACATAAAGGCCTTCATTGAAAAATTGTGAGTATATAATAAAGGAAGACATTTAGCATGGCCAGAGCTATCAAAAAATCTCAGAATAGAAGCATCCTTCAAAATCTTAATCTCACCCATTGTATTTCATCATAAACAATCAGAAAACAAAACTATGAGTGTAAAAAAACAAACCTGTCCTTTAACTGAATGTGAAGGCATACCCATACAATTCCTTTACAGGGAGCAGATTTTGTGGGAATCTCTATTGAGGTTTTTCACCTACTTACATCATAATACTCAGTGATAGGCTTGGCAGACAGAAGTGCAAGTTTTTTATGAAATTATGAGCTAATGTAAGGTTCATTGTACCCCATTAATCTATATGACGACAAACAAGATGGACATTAACAGCCTATGTCAAGCTGTCGGTGTGCTTGTGTCACACTGTAGTGGGGGAAATTATTTGTTTGACAGCTAATGTTAGCCAAAGTGTTCAGTTATATGCAACTGAACTTCTTTTTTGGAGTTTAAAGACGTTTCACCTTTCATCCAAAAGGCTTCTTATATCCTGGCCTTGTGAAGACCAGGAGATTATTCTCTGGACCCAATGCATTGGCAATGTGAAGAAGATTCACTACAGTGAAAGCTGGCTGTTCTTCCAGGAGAGCTGCACAGGTCTTAATTTCCTCCAATGTTTCCCCAGCTTTTATAGCAAAATGAGCCCTGGAAATCATTACCCTTGCGTCATGATGGACCTCTTAGCCAATCAGAATCATGCTGTCCTCCCTAAGAAAGTTTATATTCGTGGATAAATCCTCCTGATTTACCATAAAAATGTCCTGCTTTAATTGGTTTGATTCATTACTTTGTTTATGACAGTTGTCTTCTTTCTTCCTGCAGTTCATCTTCCCCAAGTCTCACTAATTCCCTGTTTTAATTGTTTTTCGTTCTTTCATTCATCATTTTGCTCCTTTTGTTCATGACAGCTCTCTCCTGGAATCTACCTCTTCCTGCCCCAAAACATCTAGGTACCATTCACTAATTGCCTCCCCATGACTCATAACATATTACTCATATTCCTGTTTTCATTCAACTATGTTCGCAAGCGGTCATTCAATCTTCTTCAGTACATGGCCTTCAGACTGCTTTGAACCATGTAAGCAGGTGGCCATTACATCTTCCTTATTCAGTACCTGGCTTTTAAACTACTTAGAACAATGCAATCAGGTGACCATTCAATCTTCTCCATACAATACATGGCCTTTAAACTACATGGCCGTCAAACTTTGAACCATATAATCTGATGGCCATTAAATCTTCTTAATTTAATACATGGCCCTCAAACTATATGGCCTTGAAACTACATGGTCTTCAAATGATCATTTGATAGACACACACACTCACACTGCTATTCAGCTCCATGTGAGATAGTTGCATTTAATTCCTTAAACTACTACTCACTTTCAAAACCAAAAGTGGAGAGTGGGTAAACACTTATCATTAACATACACAATAGGAACATGCTTTCAACAACACCTATGTTCCATGGTGGTTACAAAAGAGGGCATGTTGAAAACATGTAAGACACACATACACACACACACATTCTTTCATGCAAACTCTCTCATCCACCTTCATGCTCTTGGAGCTATGCACTAATGAGGTACAAAGACATAAATCATGTCCTCCCTTCCAGTTGTGTGAGCAAACTGAGCTCAAGGCCCCTCTTCTGTCTGACCTCACCTCTCTCCTTTTACCAGTCTACAACTACTGTATTTAAGAGTGTACAGCAACCAAGTAATGTATTCCATATACATTCTTAACATTATTATATTATATATGTTAACCAAAATTCAACACATAACTGTGAGCTGTAGAAAACACCTCCAATCATGTGACAATAGGTCACTTGAGTCATCCACTGACATAATTAGCATGAGTCAGTGTGTGAATTGGATGGGGCGTTGTATGTACTGAAGGTTCTCAGCACACAGTTTCTCAGGTAATACGGATACGTAGGGGACCACCATGTGCTTCCTTCTGTTGCTTTTCTTTGTGTTGGTCGGTGATTTGGTTCTATTTCCATATCTCTTTTTGTCTTGATGAATGCCCAGTTGGGTAGCCACAAATTCTTAGTGCCTGCTTGATGTGTGTGTGCTTCTTTTCTTTTCCTTCTGTTTTAAATGGGATGCTCTCTGCTCGGTGTTGTGAGGTCCTGATGAGAGTCAAATAGTAGGTACTGGTCAGTGTGCGTGGGTTTCCTGTAGACCTCTGTAACCAGGCTTCCATCATTCTCAACAGGTACCTCACAATCCAGAAATGGTAGTTTCCCGTCTATGGTGTCCTCCCTGGTGAACTTGATGTGGCTGTTGACTGAGTTGATGCGTTTTGCATCAAGTGTCATCTACATATCTAAACCAATGGCTAGGGGTGACACTGGTGAGCCCAAGGCACAGCCATGTTTCTGTCTATAGAGCTCTGTGTTGTACTTGAAGTAGGTGGTGGTGAGGCAAAGTTCCAACAGAGTGCAAATTTGGTCTGTGGTGAAGTTGGTTCTAGCGTGCAATGAACCTTGCTGTTGTAGTCTGTTTCTAACCACCTCCACTGTTCTGTTGTGAGGATGCAGGTGAATAAGGATGTGACATAATAAGATACCATGGTTTCTTCCAGGTCGGCTTTTTTGATTTTGCATGGCTGTTGAATGCCAATCTTCCTTCATGTTTCACTATAATTTTGACTGGGCTTACAATACAGGAGACAGAGAATGGGTCTCCTTGGGTAGGCCTTACCCATGCTGCAAAGGTGTCTTTTTTCGTCCAATCTGCATTGAATGTGACAAATCTTTTTTCTTTGTCATTGGCTCTTTGTCTGTTGTTCTTCCTTGTCCATTTCTCTAGCCTATACAACTGACTTCTCTGATACAGTTGCCTGTATACACAATCACCACCATGTGGTTGCGCAAGGCCACAGTTACTAGGTGATCAGTAAGGTAAACTTTCATTTAACTAGGCCTACTACGGCAACTAATCAAATAAAAGTATGCGTCCGCTACAGCAACACAGAAATCCACAACCCCTAGACCTGTCAAAATAGAGGGGAGGAGAACACTGATGCAACAGCAGAATAATATGTTTATTTAAAAGTGAAACTAATGAATATGTGAATTGAAATGCAGTTTCATGAAAAAACAGGACAAATATGCATTCTGGGAGGGCTGATCAATTTTCCAGGACAGACAGTAAAAAAAGAGAACAATCCCTGAAAAACCGGCACGTGTGGCAACCCTATTTGTGAGCTGGTGTTGCTATTGCTTCCTTGAATGGAAAATAGGGGTTGTCTTCCCCTCGTGTGTGGCGTAAGTTCCATATTCGCCTTGAATTCCCCGACAGGCAAGGTGCGAATGCCGGCTATCAAAGCTGCCCATAGTGCTTGTACAATGAAGAGGATTTACAGGAGACTTCACTTAGCACCACCTGGGGTGATTTCTGAATGTCATTTTGTGCAAGATTTCTCGCACACACCAGACATACAACATAGCAAAATATTTCTAATTTTTCTTTAGAGCTCCCCCTACAGTTGCTGTTTTTTTTTAAAAATAGCAACAACATTTCACATTCTCACCAATCCATGTGAATTCACTTGCAAAGAATAGGTAATGATTATTTTCATGTGTAACGTTGATTGACAAGCCAGTAATAAATGCAATTTAGATTTCATATACTTTCAGTTTTGTTTCCTTGACCCAGCATCTCAGATCCTGCAAGTGTAGTAACCACGGAACCTATGCTAGAGGCGGATGAGAGTGCCTTCATTCACCCCGTAATGAGCCATTTAATCATTAAAGTGACTAAGAAGCTTATAAATTAACCTAAAAATGTGTCTGGTGTGACAGCTACTTCCCCAGTTCTGCTATAACTTTTGACAACCATCTATGGCTTGACTACCATATAATGTTGTGGGACAATATGGAATTGGAATTATTATGATGCTGAGCTACAACCATGGCCAAATTGTAGTCTATCTTGGTAACTACTGATTGTACTTTTCCTGCATGACCCCTGGCAGTTGCCCTCTTGAGCTGTAGATCTCCCCAAGGTTTCTTTCTAGACTATCTACCACAAGTGAGTTTTTCCTTGCCCCTGTTGCTCTTGGGTGCTCCTTGCTGTAAAGGACATGAGACAATACTATTGTAAAAGATGCTGTATAAATAAAAATGTCATTTTCAGAGCACCTTGTGGGAATGTCTGTCGATTTTTAAATATATTTTTCTCTTTATTCTTCACAATCCCTTCTTTTTAAAAACACCAATTTGACTTGTCTTTTCATTTTTATTTTCCACAATGGGTCAATGTCCCTAATGTGTAATGTGATCACTTGAAGCCTGTCTTGAACCAATGTGTCCACGCAAAAACCTTTAACATTTGTGCTGTTATACCGTGTACTCTTCCTGTCCTGCTGTGTAGTGGTGTGCTTCTTTATTGTTCCATTGTGTATTGTGAGCAGTTCCTGTTGCAGGACATTATTGGGTTTTAGAACTCTCAGAGTGCACTTGAGTATACATCCTGAAAAAGTACAGTTAAAGTGTATTTTTTTACCTGGGGTAATATGTTGATCCACAAGAAACTGATGACTTATGTAGTTGTTTTTCAGGTTGATTACATTACAAGCTTCGAAAATTAATACTATTTCCAAAATCTAGATGGACTATTTATTGTTGCAGGTGATTTCAATCATGCAAATCTCAAGAAACTTCTACCAAAGTTTCATCTGTGTGTGAATTTTGCAATGAGAGGGGAGAACTGGACCTTTTGTACTGAAACATCAACTGGAGCTGCACTCCTCCACCTGGGACACTCAGACCACGTCTCTGTTATGCTTTGTATATCAGCCTCTATTCAAACACACTAAACCAACCCTTTAAGTGACAAAGACCTGGTCTGAGGGAGCCATGTCAGCTCTTCGGGACTGTTTTGAATGCACAGACTGGGATGCATTCAAGTACGCAGCCACCTACAACAACACCATTGACTTGGAAGAATACACATTAGTTGTCACTAGCCAAATCAGCAAGTGCATTGACGATGTAACCTCCTACATTACCATCACAACAGAAGAGAAACCATGGATGAGCATGGCTGAGAGCACTTCTGAAGGGTAGGGACACTGCCTATAGGACTGGGGAAGATGCAGCTTTGAGGAAAGTGAGAGCCGAACTGGTCCTGTGATGGTCATAGTTCCCTCCCTGAAGCACTGAATCAGCTGAACTCAAGATTCGAAGAACAGAATGACACAGTAACAAGGAAAGCTACCCTTCCCCCCAATGACCAGGTGCTATGTTTGCCCACCTCTGAAGTGAGTGAGTGCTGCTGGGCCAGACCAAATACCAGATTGTGTGCTGAGAGAATGTGCAGAACAACTGGTTGACATCCTGAGGACCACTGTTGCCCCTACCTGCTTCAAGACTACCACTATGATCACCATACCAAAAGAATTCACAGTGGCCTGTTTCATCGACTACCGCCCAGTTGAACTTATATCCACAATCATGAAGTGCTTTGAAAGGCTAGTCATGAAACACAGCAAGTCCCAACTACCTGTCACATGCAGTTTGCATATTGTCCCAACCACTCCAAGGATGATGCCATCAGCACTTGTATTCACCTGGCTCTCACAAATCTGGATACAAGGGGCTTAAATTATTTAAGTAAATAGTAGTAACTGCACTTTATGTATATCTATAATGTATGTAATGACTAACAACTCCATGGTCTCAGCACAAATCTCAGATTGCCTCTCTGACATATCTGCGTGAACCTCTCCAAAACCTTTCCTGGCCATGCCAACTAATCATTGAGGCAGGGGGTTGGTTGGTACCATCTGAGAGCAGTAAGGCACATAGTGATTTTTGGAATGGTATACCACTCTAGAGTTTTATACAATTATAGCATTGTATTGGTGGTAACTTTTTGTGTGTTATCACCAATGTTCCCTCAAATTTTTTTCAACACTGAGCAAATTTGAATTTGTCTAAGCGGCATGCCTCGGCATTATGAGTGGCCTTTTGTGGTCGAATATGAATTAATTCAGCTGTTTGGTATTTAGACAAAATACCCTCCATGGGGAGCAACGGGGCACCATTGAGGTGAAACCTCACAAGCTGTAATCTATGAGTAGTCTGAAGGTAATTCTGCCTCCTATCTGTGCATAATAATATCAGCCATGTTGGTACATTTTGATGGGCCGCAGAAAGGTTTTTTAATACCGACATGTGGCACAAGAATGTCTCATCGTGGTAAAGGCAAAGAGCTCTCCCAAGACATCTGAAACCATATTTTTGCAAATATCACATCAATTCAGCTTTTCAAAGATGTATTTCAAAACCTCTGGCCCCTGATGATAGAGTATTAAACAGACATGCACCAGAGTTCTTTGTGAGTTTTCGGGGAGTCAGAGGGATAGTTAGACGTGAAGCTCAAGAGCCAAGGACCACTCACAAAGAGTTCAGTGAAGCAGGAACATTTGTTACAGAGAAAACAATAAACAGCGTATACCACCTCCATTGACTCCATATGGGCATACCCTGTAAGACTTGTTCAAAGTTTCCTTCACAACATTTAGACCAGCCATGAAATACTGTAACATTGTACGTTGATCAGACGATGGATGTACTATATGCAAGATTTGGAGGAGAAATTATACAGTACATTGTTTCGTCTGTAACAAATATACGCGCTACCTCACAGTCCTGGAAATCTTTCTGAGTGGTCCTTGGGTCTTCAGATACTCTTCTGACTATTCTTTTGACTTCCTGAATGGTTAATCTGTGGGTGCCGAGTTGACTGATGTGCTTCCCACTTGCAACTAATAGCCCAATGATACTTAGTAGAAGAATGCCAAATTTTGAAATAGGTCTCAGAACAGTTATAGATATAGATACAGACAGCAAGTCTGGTTAATGCTAACACAATTTAGATGGAGCTTTACTCATTTCTGAGGGCAATGCTTTAAGCTATTTATGTTCAAACTGTTCTATGTGCATTGTCATCTTGGTACACCTACAAACGGGATATTGAGGACAATTTTGATTGATAACTGTTAACTTCATTAGCTTGCTAACTCACTATCTTCATCACCAGTGTAAATGTAGCTAACTTTAGCTCACTAAACTGAGTTAATCAGGCTGGCCATTGGAAGAAGTACAAATCCATTCATGACACTTCTGTCAGTGTTACTGGAATTAACAAACATGGAAAATATATATGTCTAAACCCATGCAAGCAAACAGGTCATCATCAGACAAATCATCTCATATTCAGTTTTAATTTGCAATCTATTATTGTTAAACAATTTTCTCTACCTGCAGCAGTGCTTCTCCTCTCACTAGCACGCCAACCCCATCCTCGCATTTGGCGGCATTAACCAGACTTGTTGTCTGTATCTATTAGTATGTATCAGCAACAAGAAGATGGCAAGTGTCTGCTGAGAGCTTTTTGTCTTTACCAAACATGAGATCTTCTTGTGCGACACCTTTGAAACAAAAAATATTTTTAAAGTCCACGAAAATGTACATGCTGGGCTTAAATGTATATGGGCTTAAATGTAATGCATATACCACTTATAGATTCAAGCTGATTCCTTACCTTTTGGTGCCTTGGTTTGCCATTTTTTCTTGGTGTGCACAATACTTTCACTCTTGCTATTTCACTTTATTACACATAATGTTATTTTAGGGGTCAGATTGTTTTTACATGTGTTTATTTCTTGGGTTATTACCAATGTCTGGTAAAAAAAAACAAACAAACAAAAAAAAACATGTCAATAGTTTGACGCTGATGCTGATATGCTGATATGCTCAAAACTTATTTTCACTACTTATATCATGGGTGAATATGATAAAAAAATTAACAAATAGATATCCACTCAAAACTTCCCCAGTTGATTATTTACATTAAAAATGTTTTTGTATTGCAAGTTTTCTGAAATACTTTCTACATACACACATCCTTCACAGAACATGTAAATCAGCTTGCCCACGTCAACCATCAAAGTTTGATGAACGAATGGTGTGATGACTTTTGTAAATATGTTTATGATGTTATTGGATCCAGTGGAAAAGTCATTGCTAACAAGAGAAGACGGGGCAAAATTAATAAACTTTACAGGAATAACATGAGGCTGGCTGAGGAAAGATTTCTTATGCGCCAAGACAAGCAACAGTTAAAAGCTGAATTTAAAGGCAGACAATATGCATTCGATAAAATACTTACATACAAGAACATACAAGAGAAAATATCAAAGAGGTCATGCATTACACATCGAATTTAGTCAAACTCACAATCCTCAAGCATTCTGGAATTTGATAAATCAGCTAGGCTCTAAGAAAGTTAAAAAGAAGTGGCTCAGGAGGACAGGTCTTTATGTTTTGACATTGAAAACGTTTTGAAAACCTGGGAATCTCCTTTTGGAGTTTCCCCTAAGTTTATTTAGAAATGACAGTAGCTCTTAAAATCAGATGGAAAATCTTATGCCAATGAGTTTTTCTAATTCTTATATTATTATATACTCTTGTTTCACTGAGAGTGAAGTTAAAAGGGCCATTGATAAACTAAACCTTAGGAAAGTGACAGGCTATGATGATTTGTCGAATTAATTGGTTTGTTCCCACTGTTTATACAACAACCTTCTCTTTGTTTGTTTTGAACAGGGTCTGGTTCCATCAGATTGGCAAAAATCCATAATTAAGTCAATTCCAAAGTCACAAACTGCTGACTAGGGCTGGGGGTAAACGATTATTTTTATATAGCTAGCTAACATTAACTACTAACCAAACAAGCACGGCCAAACTGCATAGACAGTTAAGATAACTAACACTACCGAAGTGCACTGAGGTCAAACTGCACAACACACTACACAAACGCTAAATTAATTTAGCCAACACAAGACAAGGGGGTGCCTCCGCTTCAAGTGTTCCAGCATGGCTGTTGTGCTAGTGTGGTATGCCAGTTCGATGTGGCAAAGACTGCAAATGACAATTCCCTTACGTTTCGGACTAACTTTAAAGTACTCCCATACCCTTGAAGATTTTGGGCAAGTTGTTTTTTGGGGGCTTTTGAAGGGCTTTGTTGTGTATGCCGTGATGAGGTCGCTGTTTCGGTCTCCATCGTTCAAATAACGAAGTTTGTTTTGGGCGTCGTGCGTCGACTATAAAATATGACGTCAACGTTATTTTGAAGTCGACGCGTCAACATAATCGACGTGTTCCTACAGGCCTACTGCTGACCCCCGAGTGCCTATGAACTACAGAGGCATCAGTCTTACTCCAGTATTCTTAATGAGAGAAATCATTGTATTTCAATACCGGCCAACATTATAGAGGACTATGTGTTGTCCATGCATTGGTGTGGAAGAAGGTAGGACTTGTCTCAGTGTATATCACATCTACAGGGTGCAGGCTTCTAGAAAATACATAGGTTAGGCTGTTTAACTTGTTTACCCTTATGGTACAGGCCAAAATTTAGATAATTATTGCATATATATAAGTGTGTGATGCCTCATTTACATATTTATACATGGCAATACAAAAAAGTGTTGCCTTAATGTAACTAATCAGCTGAATATGTTTTGTGTGGATATCTATTAGTTAAATTTACTCTATTCACCTGTAGGCTTATAATGGACATAAACAGGCTAATAAAACACAAAAACCTACCCTGAATGCAATGCTATCACATGTTTTCTAACTCTAGGGTGGCACACCTTGCCAAAAAACGTGACACTGAGACTGACTCCCTATCTCCTACTCCTACCAAGGTAGCAAGAACCTTGGGCGTCATGATTGATGACCAGTTGACCTTTACAGATCATGTTGCCTCCTGTGCCCAGGATTTCTCGCCAGAGTTTTATAGTTAAGGCAGCTGCCTTGACAACAAACAACTCCAGCCTTGACGACGAGCCACGTCAAAAAAAAAAAAAAAAAAATTAATAAATTAAAAATAATAATAATCCTGTATGGCCAGAGTAATAGATGCCCATTATTCTGTATCAAATTACTTGAGAAGATTTTGTCACAAATATAGCATAACCATATCACATGAACTGACACGACCAGAGCTTTCCAATGATGTTACTTGCTAGTTGATGAACGGTTCGTGAGAAAATTTGCTTTGAATTTAAATAAAAATAATAATTAATACAGCTCTGACCATCTCGCACCCATTCACCACAGTGAAATATCTCATGATCTCATGATTAAATGTATATGTATATATATATATATGTATGTGTGTGTGTATATATATATATATTTATGCACATATAGGTATGCCCAAATTACTGCTTTCTGCTTTTTGCTTTCTGATGTGTGAGCCTGGCCTAATTCACTATTTTCCTCTGTCCACAATTATCTTTGCTGAGTGTCATCCCTGCCTCATTCCAGTGGACTCCTCTCACCCTCCCCTCCTGAGTAGACTACAACCAACATTATGGGATGTCACGACCGACTCCCCATCACAGAGGACCTTCCTGGACGCCGATGCTGGGCCCGACTCCCCTTCCTGAGGCTTTGTGATTGACCCCCCTTCACAATGGCGCTGTCAAATGGACCCTTACGGTTACCCCCATGACCCATCTCATTCCTTTGAGTTTGTCACTATGCCTGGCTGCTGCTACATTGTCCAGCCATAATTCCTGTTGACCACCTATAGACTGACTACCATGTATTGTAAAAGTGGGATAATACTCTATTATGAACTATTATGAACTATTATGAACCTTAGCTAAAACCATAGGCAATTTATAGTCTGTCATGGTTACTACTGATTGTAATTTTTCTCCATGACCCCTGGCAGTTGGGTTAGCCCCTTGAGTTGTGGATCTGCCCAAGGTTTCTTCCTAGATTAACTGAACATAAGGGAGTTTTTCCTTGCCCCTGTTGCTCTTGGGTGCTCCTTCTGTGAAGCGCCACAAGACAATACTATTGTAAAAGGCGCTGTATAAATAAAACTGAATTGAATTGAATTGAATTAAATGCAATTCAGTTAAATTTATTGTCTCATGGTGCTTTACATTAGCGAGCTACAGGGGAAAGGAAATACTCCCTTGTGGTAGTTGGTCTAGGAAGCCTTGCACAGCCTGTACCTTGCACAGATCCATGGCTCAAGGGGCCAACCCAGTTGCCGGGGGTCATCCAGGAAAAGTACAATCAATAGTTACTATGATAGACTACAATTTCTTAATGGTTTTAGCTAAGCACATAATAATTCCAAAATATTGTCCCACAGCTTTAAAATAGTATTTACTAAGTTTTGCTCTGAACTTTGAGGATACAAAATGCACATAAAAGACAAGGGTAAGTGTAGTCCCAACAAGCTCCTCTCGATCCTTGATGGAATTAAAACGGCTCAGGGATAGTGGCTCAGGGATAGTCTGGAGTATACTTTGCAGGAGCAGATGCTCAGAGTCAGAACCTGTGCAAGGAAATGGAGCCTGTGGTTGCAGATGCTTGGACTTGGTGCAGGGAAAAGGAGCCTACAATTCTGGGTGCCCAGTGAGGAGGTGTGAAAATTGAGCTTGCAGTTGCAATTGCTCAGAGTCCTGGAATTACAGACTCAATATTAAGGTGACATGAATGTGTGATAACATGAAAGATTGACCTGCCGTTCAGGATTGACGTGATGACATTTTGATGCATGGAACCTTTAATGCAATACAGCAACAAAAATTTCACAAAACATCATGTGAGGTCATATCATGGAAAATCTGTGACTGATTGCCACAAAACATAGTGTGAGCATTTGTCACATTGGCATTGATCAAAAACCATGATATGTCTATGGTAACGCTGTCCAATTATGATGCTTGGCCCCCATATTGCTGCTTGCAGACAAATGTTAAAAAGGAATTTTCAAGTGCCACTGTCTTGCTGCAGTGACAGATAATTTTGTTTGAAATCACTAATAGTGATGATTGTAATAAGTTAAGTTTAGGCTTACTTGTCTAGATAAAATAACTTGAAACAAGTAAAATTATCTTCAGTGTCTGACGAATTCTGAATTCTGGGAAATTAAAGATTAAAGATTTTCATTTTTTGCAGTGTGCTTACTGTTTGTGTGGGGAAAAAATGAATCTGTTGTGTGAACGCCTTAAAATGTGTGCTTGTCACTGTCCTCTACTTTTCTTGTCACTTGTCCTGTACTATATTTTTATTTTGTTTAATATGTAGTCACTTTTGTGCAGCACATATTTTAGGCCACTTTGCCAGATCAGGTAACATTAGCATTTCACCCCTAGTGATGATGTCCATACACTCATCTCTGGTCTAAGAAGGTGATGCAGACTCTCTATAGAATAGAAGTTGGTGTGCCCTCATGCTATGGTTGTGATGATAACCACTGATCACCCCAATGATAGACCCTGGGGCAACAGCCTCAGACTCAATCAGTATGTCTTGCAGTCCTGCGTCTTGGATCTTTTCCCTAGAATACCCAGGTAGGACATGTATGTGTGAAACTCGCCTAGTCTAAGCACTAAACGCTGTGTAAAGTAAACAGATTTCCTGGGCTATTACTATTTGGGTGCTGTGGCTGAGTGTGCTAAGGAGTCACACCATAAACACAGGGGCCTGGGTTCAAGTCTGACCCAAGGTAATTTCCAATCCTTCCCCATCTCTCTCTCCCAATAACTTCCTGTCACTCTCCTCTGTCCTGTCAGAATACCCCCCCCCCCCCCAAAAAAAAAAAAAAAAAACAAAACAAACAAACAAACAAAAAAACACTATACTGTACAAACACAACCAGATCCAGTTTTAGCTGATTAGAAATTTGGACATGTCACTTCATCTCATTGTGTTGACTGTTGACACCTCTATCAGTAAAGCCACAATGCATAACAATGCAGTGATAACTTTTGTCTAGTTTAGGATTGTGGTCTTTCCAACATCTATGGACTTCATAAAAATATATGGCAGTTCAGTTCAGTGAGTGTTACATCTGTATGTTTCTGCCTGCACTGGACAATGCAAATTATGTGGCCCTTGTCTTTTAAACAAATGGTACTGTTCTAGAGGGATTCTGGGGCATGTTTTGAATGAGCAAGCTCACTTCTTTAGTGGCTGTCTAATTGTTATTGACACTGGATCAACAACATAAATTTGCAGCATAATCCCATGCTATGGTAGGTAGTCCCACAACCTGATGGTCTCCTCCTCAATGTTAATGTTATCACACACAGGTGTTGAAGGTGTGTTTTTTTTTTTTTTTTAAATCCCTTTGGTAGTTTGTCACTGTTGGTCTCACTATGGGCCATTTGATTATCAAACCTAGAAATGACAGTGATAAATATTCACTAAATGACATGCACCATAGTGCTCCAGAATAGATATGGATGGGGGAGAAAGCTATGCCTTACAATGGAGTAATAATATAGTCACCAAACCAGTGGCAAACATGAGATAAATTAGCTATCACTAGGCTATACATTGATGTTAACATTACCTAATGTCAATTTGCAAGACAATGTCTGTCAAGCTGTGTCCTGAGAATTTACACCTAAAATATTTCTGGTTTGCAACGAACATAGTTCACAGAAGATGTACTGTGCTGTAAGGCCACAAATATATTCAGTCTTCAATATGGATTTTTGCAACATTCAGATAATCTGTATTAACTAATTAATTACATTTTTTTATCAGGCCAGAATCATACTTGCACTTAGCACAGAGCCTCAGAGCCACTTTCATTTTACTATGCCCCGTTTTCAATCCATTTTTGATTGGTTGGTTTCCTATTTCAGGCCAACTGGGAAAAGTGGGAATAGCCCAAGTGGCTAGTGCTAGGAAATCCTATTGAGGTGTGATTCATTTTGGTTCTGGTGCCCTTACATGGCTTTGACACTGTTAGCAATATTACGCTCTGCTTGCTGCTCAGAAATATGCTTCCACAAATGCAACTTGCACTTGAACAAGATAATTATAGACACAATATAATTATAGACATATAATTGAAAACCATTTTGCCTTGGCTTTGATGAAATAGGAGATGTTTGTACATGGCCAAAGAGCTCTCATGAACATGGTTATGCCCTGCTTCATATGAAAATCTTGAACTTAATATTATATAGACTACAAGTGATAGTGATAGACTACAATTTGCCCGAGGTTTTGGCAACATAACCATTACAAAATATTGTCTCATAACATATATGGTAGTCAAGCAATAAGTGCTATAGGTGGTTGTCTAAAGTTCAGGCTGGACAGCGTAGTAGCATCCAGACATAATGTTAAAGTCAGGGAGTGAGATCAGACATGGGGATAACATTGGGTGGAGTACATTTTGACAAGTGTCATTGTGAGAGGGTCGGTCATAGTCCATTCAGGAGGAGTTGGTGGGCCGTGTTTTGCACGTTTATGTTTTCAGCACAAGAAGAATGAGCATTTCATTCCTAGACGAAATACAGCAACAGCAACATGCCCATTTTCATAAACGCTCACAACAGAATGGGGAAAGTGTCGAGGCTTTCATTCGAAATCTGTATGAATTGTATGAACACTGTGAGAATGGAGCAGTTAAAGACAAGCAAATACAAGACTGAATGATCACTGGTAATGCAGACAGGTAAGTTTCACAGAAACTACAGTTAGAGTCTGAGCTTACTCTAGAAAAAGGCAATCCAAATGGCTTGTCGGTCCGAAACTTGTTAAAAAACAAACACTTCAAATGAGAGCAGGAAGTGAAGTTAACGAAGTGAAACAAAAGCAGTTCAGAAAGTCTAAAAAGGGCACAAGGGCGAAATGAAAACGTGAAACGTCAACCGAAGGAAAGTGCACGAAATGTAATCATGAGCAAAGGTGTAGAAAGAAAGATAAGGGCATTTTGAGGTTGTATGCAAAACCAAGAATGTAAAGGAAATCACTACACAAAATATAGATGAAGAGTCAGTTGGTGCATTTTCCTTGGGCTCAGTTTCTAATCAGTTTACAGCAGATGAAAGATGGCATGTGGAGCTCCCAAAACAGAACCGGAGATACCTGCAACTAATCCCTGAGCTACCAAGTTTGGAAGGACAGCTACCATCAGAGGGCAATACCCAACCATCTGGTGTGACCACAAGTAAACCAGTCTTGCCTGTATCAACACCGACGGGTCCAGACCACTCGTCTTCTGAAGGAGTGCCTGACCAGTCACTTCCCACAACAGTGCCTATGGTAAAGAGGAAAAACTATCAAGTGAAGTTCACAGAAATTAGAAATGAGTCATTTAGGTTGTAGTTAAGTAATATGCTTCTTTGCAGGAAATCTACTGTAATGTTCCTAGTACAGTGAGTTAGTATTAAGGACTTTGTGTACAGAAATAAGGAGCAGTGCAAATGTTTATTTGCAAATATTTGTTTGAGAAGCTCAGCGGGACAGTCGATCGCCACTGCATAAGTAACTGTCTATCTATTTAATTCAAACTTCTCTCAGCTCCATAGTAATACGAAAACAGGTCTAAAATGACCAAACATGATCATCTTATAAGGTTATAAGGTTACACAGTTTACAAGTCTACATCTTCATTAACAAGAGACTTCATAGAAATCAAATAATAATATCGTTGACACAACATGACATTTTGTCATCATTTATTACTATTTACAATTTTTTCTGTTACGTATGCTGCTTTCACAGACATGAATTCTTCACTGACGGTGTGGTATCTATTCATATTGATGCTTTTGACTGGGTGTAACGTTAGAGAGCTGTTTTGTTACAACTGAAGCAATGCCTATGCTAGCAAACATTTTTAGCATCAGCTTGGCATATGGGTAGAGCTGCCACAAGCAGTTTCTTAATCTGTTCTTTTCTTCTCTGAGTTTCTACCTGGCTGCCTACAACTGTTGTGGTGTGGTGGTGGTGAGGTCATCTCTGTAGGGCTTCACTGCTAGCTTCAGCCAACCCAGTGCGGCTCAGCTTGTGTTTAACAATGCTTTTTAAAATTTCTATTCTATCCTAATGGCAACGTGGGACTTTGTATCTTCCACACGATTGACAGCTAGTTTAGAGAATGTTTCATAGCCATAGACCAGTTAACAGCCTGTAGACAGACGCTGAAAGATTGAAGTACAAGCCAAGCTTTGCAAGTCCGGCTGCGATTCCTTTGTATCATCGTATGGCAGTTTGACTGGGCTGTGTTACTTACTACCATCACACATGGCAGAAAATGGTATTATTAAACTGGACAGTGGGAAGATAGTCATTTAGCATGCTAATTCAGATAGATAACTCATCAGCCCAATTCATAGTCAGCATTTTTGTGAGACAACTGCACTTTATTTCTTCACATTATCTTGCTGGATTTTGGTCATTTTTAGATATTTTAAACTTACAATCTCACACATGGCTAAAATTCTATGAAGTCTTTAAAAAGTATAGACGGCAAGTTACTTGTTAAATAAAATGCTATGAATTACAATAATGACTTCTCCTTGTAATGTGTCATTCTATTGCAAATATTGGTCTCACTATCACTCTGCTGATCCACAAGTTTTCAGGTGCAGTATCTGTTGCATGCCATTAATTTAGCAACATATTTGCCAGTAAACTAAATAAGCATTGGTTAGTGCCGTTGGTATTTTAAAGAACATTTTAGCAAATTAAACATGGAAGTTGAGTGATGTTTACAAACTGTTTCTGTAATGTTATCTGATTATTTGTGTGGTTGATGACAGCTTTTTGAGAATCTTTAAAGCTGGTATTAGCAAAACCTTGTGACAAAATGTGCTCTTTACTCTACCTCATGAAATATTTGAAACAAGGGATCAAAAACACCATAATTGGTGTGGGAATTCTCTCTATTCTTAATAAGATTGCTGACACCAATTTGTCATTAGCACAGTGATCACTGTCTGTCCAGGGAATTCATATTAGAGGGGGTTAGGACAGAATCAAAGAATAAATAAAAGCTTGCCCACTGGGAAATCACAGCAACAAGCAGATACATGCTAAAACTCTGGAGTAATTGCTTATTGGCACTGACATGGGACTCCAGATGTGATTATACTACAGAAGGCAAAAACACACAAGGCCCTCAACCTAGATGGAATTATGAAGCAATTACAAAGACTTATGAGCACCTGATAAACTGATTAACATAGTTGCAATCCATCTATGTCAGTACCATAAGTGTATCTCCTCTACCAAGTTAACTGAAAACATAGGCGAAACACAAATTCACAAAGATGCAGTAGAGAAGGTTTATATAATGTTTACTCTTCACAGCCATTCTATAATCCTTTGCATTAACATAAATTACTGATTAATGTTAAATTGTAATTGAATAAGATCATATGAGATAGCCTAATGAGCTTATGGCACTGGCAACTTTTAGTATGTATGTGGTGAACTACGTACAAGTCCTGAGTGCTTATTTGCACAAGCTGTCAAGATATAAAGTATGTCCCAGGAGTGTCACACAATGAATGGAAGTAATAGAGGAGTGACTGGTTCTGTCTGATTAATGGGTGGGAGTAATGGAGTTAGAGGTCCTATCCTGGCATCAGAAAAGTTTAACCAACTCTTGATTCTACAGCATCCTCCATAATTAAGAGAAAGTGGAATAAAAGTAGTTATAAAAGTATATTATATCTTATATTATGTTATGTTTTATGTTATGTTATGTTATGTTAGTTTCACAATAAAAATGATCAAGAATAATCCAACCACAAAGTGAAACCATTCATCCAGAGAAAACACAATGTATCAAAAATAGATACATATTTTTAATAAAAACTTATGTGCAACAATTGTTTGCAGAAAATATGATTCATAATGTAACTGAATAATTTTTCAATCTATATTAAACCTCCTAAAGTTAACCTCCTAAATCTGTCTGTGGATTTTCAAGTAGTTTTCCATGACTCACTAACATATAAAAATTTAAATGAAACAGGTAAAAATGTCCAAATAATTGAACATGGGAAAAACAACATATTAAACATTTTAAATGCATTAAATGGTATTAAAAAATTACTTGCTTTTACAAACAACATGCTATTGGATGCAAAATGGTAGTTATGGCAAAGGGTCTGTGATTTTTTATACATATACATATATATATATATGTGTGTGTGTGTGTGTGTGTGTGTGTGTGTGTGTGTGTGTGTGTGTGTGTGTGTGTATGTATGTATTTAACATTCCAATGGCTTGGAATCTCATTAGGGTGGATGTCATCATGCACCTTTGGCTGCTACTATGCTGTCCTGCCAGAACTTTAGACAACCACTTATGGCTTGAATATCATATAATGTTGTGGGACAATATTTTGTAATTATTATAATGCTCAGCCAAAACCATGGACAAATTGTAGTCTATCACTCATGGTAAATACTGACTGTACTTTTCCTGCATGACCCCTGGCAGTTGGGTTGCCCCTTGAGCCGTGGATCTGCCCAAGGTTTCTTCCTCAAATAACTACCAGAAGCGAGTTTTTTTTGCCTCTGTTGCTCTTGGGTGCTCCTTGTTAATGACTGTAAAGTGCCATGAGACAATTCTATTGTAAACGGCGCTTTATATAAATAGAATTGAGTTGAATTTAATTGGATCTAATAAGTCATTAAACTAAAACATTCTACCAAGACAAGTTCTTATAAACAAAAACATGGCTTACTGATCACAAAATCAAGCCTCCACCATGGTTGTCTCAGTCGTCGGTAGTAAACCAGTGGCTGAGCTATAGATATTCACCAGACCGGATCTAGGAAGTATCCTGGATAGATTCTGTAAAAAGGAAGGGTCTGAAACCCACTTCTTTTCCTCTCTCATTTGTCAAACAAGATGATTAACACTTGTATTATTGTGTATTAAAATGTCATGCCAATAATTGTGGTACATGTATTTTTTGTGTGTATATATATATATATAATTTTTTTGAAATACATTGATACATTGTACATCTGTTTCTCATTATTTGGCTAAGGTAAATTACAGATAGATGAAATCTTTTTAAATGTGCTTTACATATGTTTTTAGACAACTTTGCCAGGGCTGCCAATAATTGTGCAAGGTGCTATATCTGAAGCTTGGTTTCCCATCTCAGTTTCTATCTGATTAAAGTCCATGACACAATATCTCTTCATGTCATTAAGTCAACAACTGGAGTTTTATTAGTGACCGGACACTCTTAACCAAAATTACTTGAATTCATCAATCAACATCAAAATTGTGTGTAAGGGTACCATTTTAGTTTTACACAATTTGAAAGTAATCAGACTAATTAGGTCAAATGGAAACCTTCACTTCAGTCATTCATTGCTTCCTTCACTACTCTAAGGTTCAGCTGAGTAGTGAAGATGAAATTATATCAAAATGTCACTGAAAAGAGTTGCATGTTGTGAATTCATGGTTGCAAAATATTATTCATATTAGGTTGCAAGGCTTTAGAACACTGTTACCTTTAACCTGTGAGATGACTGGGTGAGTCAAGACAGGCATAGCAGAGTTTTGGTCAGTGGAGAAGCAGAGAATAACAGAAGGTAACTCCAGGATAACACTGGAGATTTAAGTGATTTAATTTAATCTGCAGTGTCTGACATCAGTCAAACCAGCCTATGCTAATAAAGTTGACTTTAAATTGTTAATTTTAATGCCAATGTTAGAGTTATTGTCATTATTACAGGTCACTTTGGACAAAAGTGTCTGATATGTGAACATAAACATAGTCACTAAACACTGTGTATAACTGTAGTCTACTAACTGTTGGCTTGTCAGCTAGTGTTAACATGTTCAAGGTCAGTCCTTGAGCAGAACACCCTCTTTTTCGGGTGTGGGATTAAAATCTAGTTAAAATGAAATATAGTTAAAAAATTCAAACATCAAATCTTAGTCATACTGCACAGCGGTATTCAACTTAGACCATAGTTAGTTTATAGACAAAACCTTCATTCAAATCTGTAACACTGTATCACATGTAACACTTAAATGAAGGGGTGACACCCTTAAAACTCATCTTAGTTCCTAAGATATGTGTTCCATCTAGAATCTAATGTCACTGTTACAGCTGTGTTATTAATGTGATATTTGGAAATAAACAATTTTTGGTGTGTATACAGATAATCCCTTAAAGGCTTCTAAATCATTTGCTTGTAAATAATAAATAAGCCACAACTGTTGATGTTATATGGTCATCCAAGACCATGAACAATTAGCAACAATATCTAGGCCTGTTATTGCTTGCTAACAGTAAAATATCTGTTGACCTAATCTCAATTTACAATCTACAATTTACCATTTTTAGCAATGACCAGCAACATGTGTTACCCACTTTAGTTGAAATGTGCTAAAATTTGCCCAATTGTGTGTGTGGTGGGAACATTAGGAACAGTGATTACACTTCCTATATTTATATTTAGCATGTTCCAATATTTGTGGATTAATAAAAAGACAAGAGAAGCCTGTGTTGCATTCCACATCTGGCAGTAATACAGTCACCCACACCCCATGCCACGCCACGCCACCCCACCCCACCCCCTCACCAAAAAAAAAAAAAAATCCTTCACTTACTCATGAAATACTTTTGTTGTCAGTGTCTGGAAGACTACATCGTCTTCCAGAACATCTTTTATTAACAGCGACAGCCTACATCAGAATGTCCTTCTCACTCAACTCTAGTCAAGCACAGTTTTTATCAGTTGTTTGATAAAGTCATTCTGTTGCAGGGGATGGGAAAAGAAGATTAAAGGTAAAAAAAGAAAATTGTATGTACATATGAGCAGAATGTATTCTCCAAAACAATATCAACATCTGGCAACTGCATCTTGTTCGTGCTTAAAAAACAAACAAACAAAAAGAAAAAAAAAAGCAGGAAAAAAATCAGCTGGCACTAATTTACTCCACTATCACTTTCATGTAAATGGGTTTGCACATTGAGCGAGAGAATGAAAAAAGGAACAGCCTGGTGAAGAATCCTTCAATATAGAATGATACTGTTGACAGCAGTAGTCGCTCCAACTTAGTATATCTACCAACTGGTATTTCTTTCATCCTGACATAATTATTGTAAATGAATGAATTGCTGATGTGCTTTAAGAAGGCCATGCCACTCTAAGCAGTTTATCAAGAGGTACACTGAAAACTGTTACTGCCAAAGGGAGGTTTATAGAGCAGGTGGAGGACTTCTGTTTCCCAGGTTTTGTTGAAAAGCTGTTGTCCTCTTGTGTGTATAAATTGCTTCCAGAAGTGAATAAAATGATCCCATGTGTATCTTGGAGGGCCAGAAGCACTTTTGAAACTGAGTAAATTTTTGCAGAACATTACATTTAGGACAACTATATTGTGATATGAGGGAGTTCAGGGGGTAGCCTTATCCTCATCTCGTAGAGGGTTGAGTCAGCACTCATAAGCCATGGAAAGCCCACCTCTCAACATTTTATGTCATAATTAGGCACATGCAGATACTATTTTTAACCTGCTTAATGGAACAACAACCATACGCTTTGGCAACATGATGGCAACATGGTATGTACACATGATGGATATTGTGACACACCAAATAAACAGATGTAGAAGCTCTAACCCATGGCCAGATACATATTCTAAGATACAATGACTCAAAATGTAAAAGTTAGAATTGTGCAGAGTAATAGGAGACACTTTATATTGTAAAAACAGAACATAGACTTCAGTTTAAGCAGATTTCAGGTTTCAGAAATGAACCATTGGATAGTTTTGCTATGTTCTCTTAGCTCTTGTTTGTGTCTAGTTCAGCTGATGTGCTGGTCAAGACATCACAGTTCTGCTCCAGAGGTAAAATTATGCTGCATGCAATACAATATTCAGTGTTCTTGATATTTTTTCCTGATTCCTGATTCCTTTCGAAATCATCTCTACCTACACATGTGCTTGTGTACTTATTGTTGAAAAAATCATGCTCATGCATGACCATGTAAAACTAGACATTATGCATTTTTTCATTAGACGTGTCCTTAGCATTCTTCACAATAAAGTGTGCATATTTGGGAAGTACCTCCATAGAGATTTTAATAGTGTATGGGTAGTGTACATGTTTTTGATGGTTTTGATCATGTAAAAATGATGTGTGATCATCATAACAGTGTGCAGTTAATAACAACTGTTGTGGTATCTTTTACTTATATTTTGGAATATCATATTATTTTTTAACCATAACCATATTTACCACAGCCAAGGGGATTAGGGGCTGGATCATTTTTTGTGTGTTTATGGGATTACATGAAAAATACCCATCTGATTTTCATGAAACTTTGTAGCATGTGTAAAATATGGGCTAAGTAACAACCACTTTTTGCACTGGATATGGATTATGGGGTGGATCCATTTTTTCCCTTCCTATATGACACAGGCAGAGATATGCACTTTCTGAGTGTTCTTTAGTTTTTATTCACTCAACATAACCACTAGGTGGTGCATGGTAACCACTGGAATGAGCAGAACATGGGGGCTAAAAAAATAAGTGAGAACGTATTTCCTTTGTAAGTTAAGGCACTGTTGCAACACAGCTCACAAATTTAAACCTCTTAACTAAAGTTAGAATCATTTATTTAATGTAGTAGACTTTTTATGTAAACATTTTGAAAAATAAGATCATATGTAATGAGGTGTTGAAATATAAGAATTTTACTAAAATACAGAAGGATATATATATATATATATATATATATATATATATAGGGTTGTGTATATATATATATATATATATATATATATATATATATATATATATATATATATATATATATGCTTCCCATTTTGATACAGATCCCTATTTCCCTATTTTCATTCAATGCAATTATCCTTTATTATAATGGATTGTAAAACTGCCTTGTATGCATCATCAATCAAAATTTTACATGGCAATCTCATTTGGCTTCAATAAATGGCTATATATGTATTTTGCTATAAACAAAATTACTTGAAAACAGTGGACAACAACCCTCACTTGCAGTTCATTTTCTTGAAATGTAATGTTAACTTTTCCTGTGATTGATATTTGGACTAGCATCTTATTGTTAATGGTATATATGTAAATATTAAAACAATTCTTAGATGTGGGACAGGAAGCAGTATTGTTTATTGACCCAGTATATTTCAAGTGCCAGTCATTTTAAAGTAATTCCTTTGAAGATGAATCAAAACATTATGGTCCTATCTGAATGAATCCATCCCTTTCAAGGTGTTTGAATGACATACGCACAATTTACCTTCTCTTTGCTTTTTACTACTTCTGAATAATAGTTGCCTTCTGGCCACATCAGATTGATGTTCCTACATGCCATCCATTGCGATGGAATGGCATATCACCCTGAAAATCACCCAATCAGAATGCTAGTCTTAAGAGCAAACACTGAACAGGGGAGTGTGCCCCACACTAAGCTCAGAGCAGTGGTGAAGAGGGTCCTCCAGACGCCGATGTAATAGACAGGCTTATGATGTGTAAATAACAGGCCACTTAATGGCCCCCCTGGCTTGTGCCGCCTCATTGCGCTTCCCGATTGCATTCAAATCACTTGGGAGCGGGACAGAGAAGATAGAGTGGGTGTCCTGGCTCATTCCACCCTCCAGCCCTCCACACTCCTGCTTGAAGGCTAATCTCATTGACCTCAGAAGCTGCAAGATCGGCGTAAGGTTTTAGAGTCAGAGAACTTAGTCACTCACAACCCTACATAGCTTACCTTTCTAAAGCATGCGTATAATTCATCCTTTGTAGTTGAGATATGACACGGATTTTGTTGCCTAGCATTAAGTCCACTAGGACAGGCATGGAGAAAAAAACGGAATTATTTGTCATCAGCTATTCCATTAAAAGTGTGTGCTCAAAAATACTCTGTTTATTTTGTGATGGACTGTAATTATATTAAAAACAGAAACATACACAAAAAACGTCAGCTGTAAGGATAGGTTTAGATACAACAGTGGATGTTTTTTCAGTGGTTTCAATGGTTAATAATCTCTGTAGACGTAATATGGGTATTGTAAAGACTACATAATCTGCTAAATTAAAATAAAAAACACACATTCAATCACATGAATCAGCCATGCAATAATAATTTTATTCTTTCTGTACTTCCTCAGATACAATAAAACACCATCACAATTAGGCTGACTTGAAGTTTAAAGAAGATATATTATTCAATGAAATTTCAACTTCTCATTAAAGCCTCAGCAATTGTTTGAGGATTTCAGGATAAGATATATAACTACTTCTGGAAGTGTAATACATATTTTTTGTGTGTGTGCATGTTGGACACTCTCAGACAGCCAAGATAGTTTGCCATTAAAAGCATGAAATGAAATGTTATTCCTATGTCATTGTAGCAGATCTATAGTTTTTAACTAAATTATACTTTACATTTCTGAAATGTAGAGATATTTCTTGAGCACTGATATGTTCAGCAGTTAATAGTTCATAGATTGGAGTTATCAAAAATTGATAATGTAATTAGCAAGCTCTTAACATTTTGTAATCCATACCAATCCAACACTATGCTATCCAATGAAACATTCTTTTCTGTAAAGCACATTGTGCAAGCATCATTTTTTTTCTGTATAACACAGAATTTTGACCATGATCCTTTGTAAACCTGCCTTTTTTCAAATATGCAATAAGCGTTTTGTTTATTCCACAGTAACAATGCTGTGAAAAGTATAGAATTTTGTTACAGTGCATCTGTTGGATGAGATCTGTAGTGATCCTTCAACAGGGAGCAGACACTTGATACAGTCAGAAATGGATTCATGATGGCCTCGGCAGCTCTTTTAGCCTTTGATTTGAAGCTTGTTTCCGCACTGCTTTGCACACATCTATGAGTTCTAAGAGGTATTGACCTTGGAGCCTCATTAGAGCTGTGTCCCAAATTAATTTGCTGGTCTTGAAGGCTTGCTTGGAATCTGTATGTTGTTACATTACCTCACCAAAGTCTAAACCACAAAATGATCCTCTTTTGGAAATCAAAACCTACATTTTATGTTGACAGATGTGTTTCAGCAAGAAAGTTGAAACAGGGAAAAAACAATAGGGGATCTAAAGTAGACTTGTCCACCAAGGCTATCCAGTTCATCCGCCAATGTTTAATGCCAATGTGACCAATGCATGAGCATTGTCATAACATGTAGCCTAGTACATTTTCTCAGATGGATATTGCAAGGCACCCTCCTGAAACTAAAAGGAAGACTAAATCGTGTTTTAATACTAAGACTGTTTTAACAATGGCTACAGAATGACAATGAGGACACAATAAAATAAATACTATTATTTTATTATTGTGTGCTATTGGAAGCATAACTTTAGTAATATAAAGCAGAATGTGTGTTTTTAAAAATGTGGCAGATGCACAGACTTTAGAAAACACAATGCTGAAAATAAACTTCATTTGGTTTGTTTCCATCATCATTAACTTAATACAGATAAAACAACGTAGTTGAACAGAAAGGACTTCATATAGTAGAGTGCCAGATGTGTGATGATGTCCGTTTGGTCTTTCATGGCATAGGCCAGAGTGAATGCTGTGCATGTGTTTATTTGATACTTTAAGAGTGGTTTCCGGAAACCACGTATTAGCACACCAGGAGCTGCCTTGCAATAATTAGGGGGTTAAAAGGCAGCTGGCCACACAGGAGGGCATTACATCAGCATATTTCCTCACTGACCCCAAAGGTCAAGGGTGAAGGGAATTTTTAAGAATAGTTCATTTCTGAAGCACCCCAATGCAGGTGGAGGTTTATTTAGCACTGTTTACCAATGGTAAATGAAGCAAGTGGATAAATAATTTGTGATTCACAGACCTAGCACGTGCTATTGGGGGGACAGCCATTCATAAAGGTGTATTTAGCGCAAAGTTGAGAATGCAGAGATGTATCGAGAAATAAAAGTACAGATTTCAACACATACCGTAAATGACCCACCTTGGTGGAAGAGTAAAACATGATCTCTTAGGAATATTTTATCAGAAAAAGACATCTGGGACTATCATCTCCAATACGATAATCATTCCATTTATAAAGCTGATAAATAAATTCGCTTTTACTGTTTAAGCCAAGAACACAACTTAAAAACGGTGTAGCACAGAACCACTGCAGCTGAATGTCTCTACACTGACTGCAGCCCTTCAGTGCACCAGTTGGAGCTGCAGGCCTGTTTTTTTCACACCTGAAATGGCAATAACATTAGGAAGTAAAGCTTGAATGTACAAGTAATGGTTGTCATGTAAAATGCCTCAAATCTTACTAAAACCTGCAGGTCCCACAAATGACACTACCCTATATATACATACATATAATACATACATAAAATCATTTCAATTATTCTCTTTAGAATCATGACCTGATCAATATTCTAGACTGTGTTGCTCATGTCTTACAGCACTGGAAGTGATTTGTGGATGAAAGGCATGTCCATATGTATGCAGCTGACTGCAGATAGACCATTTTCAAGAATACTGTAACATTAACACAGTGTTAGGGTAACCACTTTCTCTTGTTGAAGAAAAAAATGTAGGTAGGTATAAAGCCATTTAGGTACCACTGAGCTTTTGTCCATGCTGTGTAATGGGCCTTAATACTCTCTTTTATTCTCTTAGAACTTATTTCTAACAAATTCCTGCAATAATGACACAAATGTGATGCAAAAAATTATACAAAACAGTTAAAAGTGTCACAACTGATTGATTTGGGGGGTTTGTTAAGATACATCCTTCACACCGACCCCTTCAAAATTCATTCCCTCCATCCAGTTCTTTCCTTTCTCCATCTGATAATTGACCTAAAGGCAGCACATTCTACCCCTTAATGCCAAATCAAAACAAACAATGCTTTTATTTTAATTGAGCAGAGGAACTGAAATTCTGACAATTAACATTCTCTTGTAGTGAATTTAAATGGTATTTATACACAGAGACACATGACATCAAAACCTTTGAAACTACAATTGGTGGTATTTGTCACATAATCCATGACTTTGTGGAGGGCTAATGTAATGGCATTAAAGTGAAGGCTGAGAACCATATCTTCCACTGAGCAATAGAGCTTGGGTTCGATCATGTTAACAGAGGGGGATTAGTTCAGACATAGTCGCCACTACCACACTGAACATGACCTTGAGCAGAATTCCAAGCTCTGGAAACACTGTGCTTTCTAATAATTCCAAACAGAAACTCCTGAGCTATTTCTACAATATGACATGAAAATAAAATTAATGTTTTTCTGATTGAAAAACTATTAGATTATGTGATGGTATATGCAACTATTTACATGTATTTATTTATGAGTTTGACGTGATAAAAATAGGCTTAAAGTGAAATAAATACAATTTGGATATTCACTACACATTGGTTGTTACTTTTTTCTGTTCTGTGTAAACTGTAAATCATTGTACATTTATTCAACAGACTAATAACTGTCTTTAGTCTTTCTACAATTAAATAAAATTTAGGATAATTTAGAATTATATATTGATAACTCCTTTGTCATGACAGCTGTCATCCTCTGAGGTTTGAAAACATTAAACATTGTTTACATTTATTACATTTTGAACTAAACAATGACAACATTTATTTAGAAATATCTGTCATTTCAGTCACCCATGTATTATAGGCATCTTTAAATTCTATGTAGCCTAATGTATGAAAATTCATCACAACCATGTAGGAATAGTGTAAAGGAAATATACTGTAAGTGTACTGGATGCTCATAACATCTTAAATGATTCATAGGCTCAGATACATTCATGGAAATATGTTAACATAAATACACATCAGATAGTAGATATGTAGTAGGTAGCTGCTATTTGACATTCTTACATGATTTGTTTGTAGGTTTGTAAATAAGTAAAAGGAAAGCATACAGTATACAAATGGTGAAATTTGAATACATTAGTACCGGTATTTGCAAAACTGTCATTGTGGCAAAATGCCTTCCTATTTCAAAGGGCCTCTTTGTAGTTACTGATCCCACATCTTAAAAAAGGGCAATTTCATGTGCTTGCTCTGGTGTTTAAAGACAACTTTAAAGATATTATTCTTAACTCTTGCCTTATTGATTTACAAGTATATTGACCACCTACAAAATGCTAGTAGCAGAACTGCTGGTTTTATACCAGTAACATAATTTAAGTATGATGTAATACATTCTATATTTTATAATACAAGATAAAATATTCAGCAAAAATGTGTGAAATATGTAAGTATTAAGTGAAGCCATGAAAAAATGTAATTCCATTCCATAAAACAGTCAAAATATAACAAATACAAGGGGAGAGCCTGGAGTGTTTGAACAAAAAGCTTGTGCAGTTGGGTTGGTGGTGGGTCTGATCGTGACCAGATCTGCAGGGATATTATAAATGACAATGTGGAATGGCTTTTCTTAATTCAGAATAACTGTGTCTGGTGGTAAATCACTAGCTGAGCATCAGATGATGAGCTGAGTAGTGATTGGCTAAGCAGATTATCAACAATATTTAGTCACCCAAACCTTGGGTTGAATCCCCTAGTCCAAGTTCATCCTTCTGGTAAGCGGTTTTAACACCACAAAGATCATTTCACTGAAAGGTGATGGGTAACGACAAAAGGGGAAATTGTGACAATTTCATAAAATACCCACAATCTTGTCTGAATGTCTGAAAAGTGAACTGGAAGAGGGGAATATTCTTAACCCAGCTCCTATAAAAATTGCAGAGGGACCACAAACAAATGAAAAATGGCTTAGGCGGAAATATTTTCTCTATAAGAGCTAAAGCAATAGGCACATGGGTACATGTACATCTCCCAGAATGAGTGTACAACAACCTGTGCACGGATGGGCAGAATGGACAACCTTTCGATCACAGAGATAGTGTTAGTAAAGGTGATAGCCCTGTGTAGGCCATTAGATAAGCACTGCTCCTTGTTTGAAGAGATATGTCAGGTGTGATTACACTTCATAAACCAAGACAGTGGCTTCATCCACAATTGATGATGTAGAGTGAAGAGGCAACAACCACAATGCAACACAAACCAGACACTCTATCTTGTGTACTGTTTTGTAGATATGTAGAAATGCTCATCTCATCTCCTAGATAGACTGAAGTACTGGTAGTATTTCTGGACAGACCAGTGAAAAGCAACTGCGCATTTAGTCCTTGAGCCAGAGAGTTGGTTGCTACCATCTGAGGGAAGTAAGATACATAGTGATTTTTGGAATGACCACCCTAGAGTTAGGTAGCACTGGATTGCTGGTAGCTTTTTGTGTTTTATCACCCTTTTCACACCCATTATAAGCCTGTGGCAGTATATACAGGGTACGAATTTTGACTCGTGGATAAACCCATAAAGCTACCCCAGCTGATAATTTACATGAAGACAATACTTTTTGTATTGGAAGTTTGCATGAAAATTTGCATACTTGTTAAATCACAGGTTAGATGGACTTACAGTGCACCCTTGCCAACGAAACCACCTATTATGCTGAATATAAATTTGAAAGTTAACATAGACAATTCTGGGGTGCCATGCCTATTTCAAGTGTGTTAACTCACACCAACACTTCCTAGAGTATAGGATAAAATACCGTATTAATAAAACTAACAGAATGAGACATTTAAGATGTTCAATTTGGCTACCAAGTAAACAGATGCTGATTATTTGTATAACCCACTGGAATGTTCTGGTGTCTGGTGCCTACTCAGTTTAGCCAATAAACAACTAGGGGATCTGTAACATTGTGAATGGTAACAGTTAGCAATCATGCTAAACTCAACCAGAAAGGAACAAGACAACAAGAGATCAGATGTTTCCTACCAGTTATTAGCCAAGCGGGGCGTGACCGAAGGTTGCCAAGGCTGGTGTTGCGGCTTTTCCCCAGGAAACACTGCCTGCTTTTATACTATGGGCCAATGTTCAATTTAGCTCACCATCTTCCAATCAGGAGGGAGGAGCCTACCTATTCATACTGCTACACCTATGTGCACAGGGGAGTGTCTGGTTGGTCGACCGTTTCCGGTAATTAGGTTTTACGTTGGTCTGCAATGAGGCTATAGCTATGAGCCAATCTATTGCAGCATAACTGTGTGAGCACCCCTTTAAATTCTGAACTATATTCTGAACTAAATCCTTTAGGGGAAAAGGGGGAGGGCAAGAGGAGGATGAAAAGAAAAAAGAAAAGGTAAGTACGATCTGTTACTATGAATAAATACTGTCAAGGTTTTAATGTTTAGCAGGCTAGCACCAGAATATGGGCTGGTTGTCAGTCAGCCAGTGCTAACAATAACAGCAAGCCTAATTAGTTATCAGCAGCAGTAGCATGACTTTCTATCATGTATGAACTGCAATAGCTCTCCTGAATACAAAGATTTTAGATCTCTGCTGAGTGTCTGCCTGTAACCAACTCCTCCTGCGACCAACTTCACGGGAGGCCCATGCCAGGACCCCTTCCTAGAGGCCATGCGACCTTCTCGCAATGCCACTTGTCAAAGTGGACTCCACCCAATGTTACACCCATGATCATGATCTCACTCCCTGACTTTACATTATGTCTGGCTGCTACTACACTGTCCAGACAGAACTTTAGACAACCACAACCATATAATGTTGTGGGACGATATTTTGGAGTTGTTATGATGCTCAGCCAAAACCATGGACAAATTGTAGTCGATCACTTATGGTAACTATTGACTTTTTTTAATGTACTTTTTGTGCATAACCCTGGCAGTTGGGTTAGACCCTTGAGCTGTGTTTCTGCCCAAGGTTTATTCCTTGAGTAACTACCACAAGGGAGTGTTTCCTTGCTATAAAGCTCCACGAGACAATTCTATTAAATGGCGCTGTACAAATATAATTGAATTGAATTGAATTGAACTGTATTTACAAACACATGTGCACAGGTTGTTTTGCACTGGTTGGTGGTGTTTTGCAATATAATAGCCCATAATGTATAGGCTGGGTCTGCACTGTATTTTTTTGGTTTGTAATTTATTTTATTTATTTGTAACCATGTACAATTTTAAACATAAATGTTGCCATTTGCTGCATTGTACCAGAGTTAGCCTAATTTCCATCTGCAGTCCCCTGGCAGGGCACAATAAAGTACCTTGGGCCCTCAAAGTACCTTGAAACGGTACTGTGTAGTGTGCATCTTCTGCAATGTGACAGATGGTAATGCACCCTATTGGCCTACATCAGCTTGCACAGAAGTTACTGATGGCAAAAATAGACAGCTCATCTGCTAGAAAAATTAGGCCTATTTTCCTGTCAAAGTTTTCTCTTCTCAGATTCCTTGTCAGAAAGCATGTTACAATAGATTAAGCCTTGATGCCACTTTAAATGCTTAAAAAATGTAAAAATGGCCAGCATCAGCAAATTTGCCATTTGGTCCACTTTGGCATGGCATGTGCAGCTTCAAATCTTGGTCACTGGGGCCAGTTCCTACTGTAGAATTTAAAGATGTGATCAGATTGTAATCACTTTCTTCCAATAAGGTTCTGAAAATGACTCCCTTTCAGAGTTTCTAATTAACAATGCAATATATAAATATATAACTCAAGAGTTTCTCCAAACAGTAGAGTTGGAGTTTATGCTTTAAATGTGTGTGTCATGCCTGCCCGTCAGTATCACCTGGTCTCTTCCTGATCTCTTGCCCCTCCCACTCACTCACGCCTCCCTGATACAATTATTACATGCCACCTGTTACTTGTTATCTGTTGTCTGTCTTGTATTTAAACCCCTGTCTTCCAGTGTTCCCTGTCAGACCGTCCGCAAACCTACTGCTACTCACGCAAGGCAAGCATTCAAGACCCTGATTCCTGCTCCTACTTACGATTCCTGTTTCCCAAATATCCTGTGTCTCTGTCGCCTGTCTGCTCCCGTGTACCTGTCCTGTTTCCCTGCCTGCCCCCGTCCTCTGTTTTCTGTGACCTGCCTGATTGCTTCTCGTTGACGACCTTGGACCGATTGACCTCTGCTCTGCTCTCCTGCTCCTGGTAACGACCTCCGCCTGTCCCTGGTAAACGTTCTTCTGCTCCGGCTTTTGACCTCCGCCTGTCCTCGACTCACGCTCTGATCTCCTGCCCCGCCTCCTGACCCGCTGCCTGCCCACGACCTGCGCTCTGCTCCCTAGCCCTGGTTAACTGACTCGCCACTCGAAGAGCATCCACACACTCCCTTTCCCCATTTCCCTTAATAAACTGTGTTTAACGTGATGCATTTGGGTCCGACTCGCTCTGTTCCATGACAGAACGGTCTGACCAGACATGGACCCAGCGCACGTGTCCGCCCTCACCAACCTGGACATGCCGGAGCCCGTTTCCCTTAATAAACTGTGTTTAACGTGACGCATTTATACACGCATTTATTACTTCCAGGCTCGATTACTGCAATGCTCTGTTCTCTGGGTGTAGTAATACCTATATCAAAAACCTACAACTTATACAAAATGCTGCAGCCCGAACACTCACCAGGACTAAAAAATATGAACATATCTCTCCTATCCTTGCTTCCTTACATTGGCTCCCTATTAAAAGTCGAATTGATTTTAAAATACTCCTCCTAACCTACAAAGTTATCAAGGGCGATGCACCAACATATATTACTTACTTGTCCCTTACCACCCTCCTAGAACCCTAAGATCTCAAAATGCTGGTCTCCTTGTAATCCCAAGAATATCAAAATCTTCGATAGGAGGAAGAGCCTTTTGTTACCGTGCACCCCTCCTGTGGAATAATCTCCCCCCCCACATTCGACAAGCAGACACTCTCAATACCTTTAAGTCTAGACTTAAAACCTTCCTCTTTACCGTTTCCCATAGTTAGGGATGGTGCTGTGCCCCCAGTTGCGAGGTATGGCGGACACTGACCATCCCTGCAGTGGTGCTGGGTTGCCACACATCATACCTTAGTTATGCTGCTATAGCCTAGTGCCACCACAAAAGCTTCATGTGTCACGCCCGTACAACTCTCTCTCTCTCTCTCTCTCTCTCTCTCTCTCTATATATATATATATATATGTATATGTATGTATGTATATGTGTATATATGTATGTATGTATATATATTTATATATGTGTGTGTATGTGTATTTGTGTGTGTGTGTGTATGTGTGTATATGTATGTATATATATGTATGCCCAAATTACACATTTGCTCTCTGATGTGAGAACCTGGCCTAATTCACTTTCTTCCTCTGTCCACAATTATCTCTGCTGAGTGTCATCCCTGCCTCATTCCGGACTCCTTCATCCCTGCCTCATTCACCCTCCCCTCCCGAGTGGAGTACAACCAACACTAAGGGAGGCCCTTCATCATAGAGGCCCTTCCTGGACGCCCATGCTAGGCCTGTCTCCCCTTCCTTGAGGCTTTGTGACCCCCCCCCTCACAATGGCACTGTCAAATGGACCCTTACTGTTACCCCCATGACCCATCCTTTGAGTTTGACACTATGTCTGGCCACTGCTACATTGTCCAGCCATAATTCCTGATAACCACCTATAGACTGACTACCATATAATGTAAAGTGGGATAACACTCCATTATGAACTGTTACGAACCTCAGCTAAAACCATAGGCAACTTGTAGTCAGTCATGGTGACCACTGATTGTAATTCTTCTGCATGACCCCCGGCAGTTGGGTCAACCCCTTGAGTCGTGGATCTGCCCAAGGTTTCTTCCTAGATTAACTGAACATAAGGGAGTTTTTCCTTGCCCCTGTTGCTCTTGGGTTCTCCTTCTGTGAAGCGCCACGAGACAATACTATTGTAAAACAAAAAATAAGGTTTGAAACCAAAAATCAAGGCTTTAAAATTGTAACAAAATCTAACAAGCCTAATAAAATCAATAATTTTCTGTAATTTTATATCTGAAACCTCTGCTTGCAAAACGTTATGTTTGCAGGTCCAAAGGTTTTGTACCTCTAAAGTTCCTCTATTTTCCTCTAAAGTTCCTCCTTCCTAAAGTACCTCTATTTTGATAATAAAAGAGTTAAACAGCTACACCATGATGTGAAATATTCACACCATAGCCCTCGGTCATTAGAGATAGCTCAACAAAACAACATGACTGTAGTTTGCTATTGTTTCAGAGCATTTTGTGTTTGTTTATTCATACTTGCACTATTTTCTCTGCAGCACTGCAAATGTCACTGTGTGGTGGTGAGGAAATGTTTCATAGGCTACTATTCAGTTGTAGAGGCTAATGTCTACCAACTTTATTGCAATCTATAAGCCAATAAAACTTCAGCCTTGGATGCTGTTGTGATTATGCTTCACATTCGCGCTACCATTGAAGCATTATCTCCACAGGCTACACAAAGAAGGCTGTTGTCCAGTTGTTTTAGTTGACAGACCTGTTTTGGCGAAAACGGTCACTTTTACTACAAGACATCTACTGGTTTGTTACGGAAAAACAAAGTAATTAACTTGGGGAGCAAGTTGCCTTTTTTTCTCACTTGGCACTACATTGTCTTGCTCAGTTTATGCCTGAAATGCCTGCTACTTGCCAAAGAGTGTAGAAGCCTAGAAAATATAGTAGGCAAACTGATGCAAGAACAGCTAACGTGTCAACTGAATGGCATTGGGGTATGTGTGGTCGCCAGCTCTCCCTAAAATAAATGCATATGTGTGTGTAGGTACAGCGATTGAAAGAATGGGGGAGGGGGGTTTTACGAAAGTACTGGGATCTTGACGCATTCTTTTCCTCAGTGGAGCTCTACAGGTTTTGGCTATGCTAATACAACAACCATGCACAAAAGAAAACCAGAGTTACTGAGTGCGTCTTTAAATAATAAAACATTTCAGTCTGCAAGCAGAGGCTGCTTTCAACCCTTATTTTTTTGTTTTCAAAACTGTGTTTTTTGTTTGGCTTTTTTTTTCTTTGAATGAACAATAAAGACACAAAAAAAGGAACGGTCAAATAAGCCCAAATTTGGTCCTACTTTGAACATTTATATTTCTTTTGACACAACACGAAAAGCTTTGAAACTTGTTGCCTTGGGCAGATTTCCTGCTGTGGAATTTAAAGATGAGAATTCCAAAAATGTACTTAAAAATTGTGCAAAAGGCTAAGTGGTGCTAAGCTAGCATAGGCTCTTGCTAAGCTAGGCTCATTTTTTATTTCTTTATGAATTTTAACAATTAACCAAATTTTGCATAATTCACCACAATGGGGGCTACTAGCCAAGAATATTATGTTAAGTGCTAAATTCCGCTTAAATATTCTGTTTAAAGTAGGAACAGATGGATAACTTGCAAAATTCTTACTTTTTAAAATGTAAGTTTTAATCTAGTACATGCTTTATTGGCAGGTAGTCACAAGAGAAAACTTTTAAAGCATGGAAACATGAAAATATGCAGTTCTGATGAATGATGTGAACTGTGTTTTCAAGACATTGTTCTGACACATCTGTGACAAGAATACACATGCACACACACTTGATCTAGTATTTTTCTGTTGACTGTAAAAATTCTCTTGAGAGGATTATCTATCACATTTTTAAGAATTTTTAGAATTTTAGTCAAATTCAGAACCTCCCTCAGGAAGTGAATTTAAAAACATCAGATCTGATCTTTCAATTCTATAGTAGGAACTAGCTCTAGTAGCCAAGTTTCAAAGCTGAAGGAGTGTGTGTGTGACAGTGTGTTTGCATGCACATACATATGAGTGTGTGTATGCATGTGTGTGCACGCATATGAATGTGTGTGTGTATGTGTGTATGTGTGTGTGCGTGTGCATATGAGTGTTTGTATTCGTGTGTGTGTGCATATGAGTATGTGTGTGTTGATGGCACTAAGCCAGGCATGTTACTGTAATAAGACATGTGAATATCATCACCTTTGTGATATCCAATATTTTGTGAAGTTTCACACCAATCAGCCAAGGCTTTGTGAACTTTGGGCACACTTTCTGGTAGGCCAGCTGGTGGCACTACACTAGGTAGGCAATTTGTGTGTGTGTGTCAAGTGTGTTTGTGTATGCACCCTGTCACTGATCATATGGGTCATATGTGCATACGTATATAAATATGTATATAAAGAAAGAGAGAGAGAGAGTTGTACAGCATGACACATGGAAGGTCTGTGGTGGCACTAGGCTATAGCATCATAGCTAAGGAATGTGTGCGTGGACCCATGTGGAGTGATACGATTTGCCATGCACCATCCCTAACTATGGGATACAGTAAAGAGGAAGATTTTAAGTCTATTCGTAAAGGTATTGAGAGTGTCCATTTGTTGGATGTGGGGGGGTTATTCCACAAGAAGGGCACATGGTAGCAAATGGCTCTTCCTCCTATCATAGATTTTGATGTTCTCGGCATTACAAGAAGACCAGCATTCATTCAGCAGGGTTCTAGGAGGGTGATTTTTTTAGTCCTAGCAAGTGTTCGGGCTGTAGCATTTTGCATCTGTAGGTTTTTGATACAGGTATTACAACAGCCAGAGAACAGAGCATTACAATAACCAAGCCTGTAGGTAATAAATGCATGTATTCATTTTTCAGCATCCTCAAAGGATAGGAACTTTCTAAGTTTAGCGATATTTCGTAGGTAGAAAAGAAGATTTTTTTTTATTTGGGTTTTTAGACCCCAAGGTTCTTAACTTTTGTTTCATGACAAAGGCCACTTTAGTTATTGGCATGTAGTCATTGGGCTTCACAGAAAGGTAAAGCTGCGTATCATGGTTATCATCATAGCTGAGCATTACAATAATTCCAAAATACATTATATGATAGTTAAGCTACAGGTGGCTATCAAAAGTTATTGTTGGATAGTGTAGTAGCAGCCAGGCATAGTGTTAAAGTCAAGGAGTGGGATCGATCATTGTGAGGGTCCATTTTTACAGTGCCATTGTGAGGAGTCAGTCGCAGGGCCTCTGTCGGCCCTGGCATGGGCGTTAAGGAAGGGCCTCTAAGAGTGAGAGTGGGCCCTGGCATGGGCCTCCCATGAAGTTGGTCATACTCCTCTCACGGGGAGTAGGTGACAGGAGTCAGCCAGTGGGAAGCAGGGATCACACTCAGCAGAGATGCTTGTGGTGTAGGTGGACAATGTGTGTGTGTGTGCACATGAGTGTGTGTGTATGCATGTATGTATGTGCATATTAAGTGTATTTATATGCTTGTGCGTGCATGCGTGTGTGTGTATGTGTGTGTGTGACGGTGTGTGTGTCTAGTTATTTTTATTGTCTCATTAAATTCAAAAACATTAAATATGTATTCATTCAAAAAGACTGAATATGCTCTGTTTAAATTGAAAACAACATTTTTTGTAGCAGGAGAGGCTTTTGGCTAGACAGCTTGAAGAGCTGCTCATGTAATTACAGCAATAAGAAGAGGGGGGGTCACTAGTAAGATAAAATAAATGAGTGAGGTCTTCAAAAGTTTTTATGAGAAGTTGTATAGATCAGAAGGTGTGGTCAAGGTACTGGCCCTGAGGCTAAAAGAAGTATTACCAGGCATTATACACCCAAACCAAGTTGGTTTCTTACAGAGTAGATCTTCTACTGATAATTTATGAAGGCTTATACATCTGTGGTCAAATTTACCAGTGTGTGCTGTCTCACTGAATGCTGAGAAGACATTGTTTTTAATTCATTGGCAGGATTTCTCAATTGTACTGTGCCTATTATTCAATAGTGTCTTAAATTCAGCACTTTGTCAGCAGGCAGTACTTTGTAAGCAGTCATGAGAAGTTTGCTTGTTAACAGAACATTAACTGACTGACCAGAAATTTTGTAAATAGTTCTGATATATGTTTTGCAACAACGAGGTTGTTGAAATATGCAGTGTCTCTTTTAACAATGTAAAGTTAACAAAATGAAAGCATGACAAAGAAATTCGCTAGACCTGACCACATGGTCAAACGTAGATAGTTCCATTTAAAGCAAAATGGTGAAGAGTGCTACGCGAAAGCAGACACACACAACGCAGAAGCTCAACAGGAAAACAACGGCGACAAGGCAACAGCAACGATCACTGATACTGAATACAAGCAGCATAATAACGGAATTGTAGATGCTTCATAATATGGCATTTAGAGCTGACAGACACATTCAATGAGAACACAAGGAAAGGCGAAACCACGGTAGATTTGAAGCAAGGGGGAGGGTTAGCAGAGGGTATAGTGGGTAAGGAACGGGCAATTAGACATCAATGTCACTCACTCTGTGACAGTCACACATGTGTGGTTTAATGCTTCTACACAGACTTGACTTGACTAGACTTGAAGTGCAAGAAATGCAATATCCAAGTCTCTCATCCTTCAGTTCCTAGATGAGATAAACCGCTTTAATACACACTTAGTGGTTACCACTGACCCTCCAGAAAGAACCTCATCACTGTCCTCTCCATTGATCCAGGCCTAATAGTCACAGAGGCTGATGTGCAGAAATCCTTCAGGCAAGTCAACATCTGCAAAGCAGCAGGGCCTGGGAAACCAGGTTGTGTAATCAAAATCAATAATGACATGATAAGCATCTGCAAGTTGTGGTTTTGTAACACAGAAGTTGAAGACCTCGAAGTAATTATTGACTAGGACTTCTCTCTAAATAGTCATGTAAAACATATTTCAAAACCATCTTTTTTCCTCCTATGAAATATCACTAAGGTTAGAAAGTTCCTATGCTTTGATGATGTTGAAAAACTAATACATGCATTTATTACCTCCAGGTTTGATTAATGCTCTGTTCTCTGGGTGTAGTAATACCTGTATCAACCCTAAGATTCCAGAATGCTGGTCTTCTTGCAATCCCTAGAATATCAAAATCTATGATAGGAGGAAAAGCCTTTTGCTACCGTGCACCCCTCTTGTGGAATAACCCCCCCACATCCAACAAGCGAACACTCTCAATACCTTTAAGTCTTCAAACCTTTCTCTTTACTGTTTCCCATAGTTAGGGATGATGCATAGTAAACCATCACTCCTCATTGGTCTTTTGGGAGGGACTGCCTCTGCTGTTGCACCCAGCTCTGAGGCATGCCGGCCACTGATCATCCCTGCAGTAGTGCTGGGTTGCCAAGCACCATACCTTAGTTATGCTGCTATAGCCTAGTGCCAGCACAAACCTTTCATGTGTCATGCCAAACAAATCTCTCTCTCTTACCCTCTCATATTTATATACGTATGCACATATGACCCATACGATCAGTTACGTGTGAGCCTTGCCTAACTTATTTGCTTCATCTGTCCATCTACACCACAATCATCTCTGCTGAGTGTCATCCCTGCCTCCTTCTGGGCGGACTGCTGACACCTTCCCCTCCTGAGTGGACTGCAACTAACACTACGGGAGGCCCATGCCAGGACTGATTCTCCATCCTAGAGGCTTTCTGACCCCCCTCTCACCCCCCCACAATAGCACTGTCAAAATGGACCCTTAGTGTTACCCCTATGAGTCATGGATCTGACTAAACCAATGACTAAACTTGATGCCTGTCTCCTAGACGTAAAAACCTGGATGACTAATAATTTCCTATGTTTAAACTCTGATAAAACTGAAGTTATGATGATTGGCCAAACAACAGCTGACCAACACCCCTTCACCAAAACTTACTCAGTGGCCTGTCAATGTCATGTAACGCAAAAGTTAAAGACCTTGGGGTAATTATTGACCAGGACCTCTCTCTAAATAGTCATGTAAAACACATTTCAAAAACATATTTTTTCCACCTGCGAAATATTGCTAAGGTTAGAAAGTTCCTATCCTTTGAAGATGCTGAAAAAACTAATACATGCATTTATTACTTCCAGGCTCGATTATTGCAATGCTCTGTTCTCTGGGTCTAGAAAAAGACCTACAGCTAATACAAAATGCTGTGGCCCGAACACTCACCAGGACTAAAAAATATGAACACATCTCTCCTATCCTTGCTTCCTTACATTGGCTCCCTATTAAAAGTCGAATTGATTTTAAAATACTCTTCAAGGGCGATGCTCCAACATATATTAAAGACTTACTTGTCCCCTACCACCCTCCTAGAACCCTAAGATCCCAAAATGCTGGTCTTCTTGTAATCCCAAGAATATCAAAATCTACAATAGGAGTAAGAGCCTTTTGTTACCGTGCACCCCTCTCTGCTAAGTGTCGTCCCTGCCATAGAAGCCCTTCCTGGACGCCCATGCCAGGCCTGACTCCCCTTCCTTGAGGCTTTGTGACTGACCCCCGCCCCCCCCCCCCCACACACACACACACACACACACTGTCAAATGGACCCTTATTGTTACCATGACCCATCTCACTCCTTTGAGTTTGACACTATGTCTGGCCACTGCTACATTGTCCAGCCATAATTCCTGATAACCACCTATGGACTGACTACCATGTAATGTAAAGTGGGATAATACTCTGGAACTATTACGGACCTTAGCTAAAACCATAGGCAACTTGTAGTCTGTCATGGTTACTACTGATTGTACTTTTTCTGCATGACCGCTGGCAGTTGGATTAGCCCCTTGAGTCGTGGATCTACCCAAGGTTTCTTCCTAGACTAAATAAACATAAGGGAGTTTTTCCTTGCCCCTGTTGCTCTTGGGTGCTCCTTCTGTGAAGCGCCATGAGACAATACTATTGTAAAAGGCGCTGTATAAATAAATCTGAATTGAATTGAATTGAATCAATGGTGCTACTGTGGAAATGGTCAACAACTTCAAGTTTCAACATCACAAGACCTGACCTGGGATGGTCACAAAGACCAGATTATTAAAAAAGCCCAGCAATGTCTCTTCCTCAGACAACTAAGGAAGTTTGGTATGTGATCCAAGATCCTGAAGGCTTTTTACAGAGGCACTACAGATAGCATCTTGACTAGAGGCATCAATGCATGGTTTGGAAGCTGCTCTGCAACCAAACGAAAAGCACATCCAGGACTTGTATGAGGCGATGCATCAGAAAGGCCAAACAAATCAGTATGTACCCCCTAGAGAATATGATAAATAAGGTAATAAGGTAACAGAATAGTTTTTCAATCCATATTCAACTTTTTAAAGTGTCCAAAGTGTCTATGAACTTCAAGTCATATTCCATGACTTTGTGGTTCATGGATATAAAAACTGAAATGAAACAGAAGTCAAATACCCTAGTCATTTTTCAACATGGGAAAGACAACAGAATATACATTTTTAATGCATTCAAGAAAGTGTGTTCACCTCTGTAAGAATGGTTCTTGCTTGAAAATGTCCTATTTGCAGTTAAAACAATTGTGGAGAAGTTTCTTAGAAAAACCCAAAGAAATAAAGAAATTCCAACCAACTGAAACTATTAAGGCCAGTTCAAACCAAAGATTCATGACGAGACGAGCAGCAACATTCTAAAAACCAGGATCTTGCTGAGACGTTCTGTGCATTCACACCAATGCAACAACTCACAATGGGACCAGGGTTTCCATAACAATGTCCACATAAACTAGCAAGCTGGCCAGTTAGCAAACAAAATTACTCTGTTTATCTAATGGCAAACAGTCCCCAAAAAATTATGTTAATTTTTGTAACTTATGAAGCATATCCGTTATGACTGAAGCTGAGCAGACATCTCTGCTGGACTAATTAGTCTCATTTATACATTGGACCATCAGCACAGGAATTTAGCCCAGGAACTTTGGCCCAGGGCACAAGCACCAGGGCTAGAGTTCCCGATGGGTTTATACTATAGTGCGTCACGTAGCTGACTAACAAAACTGTAAAAAGGCACAACATTCCATTGACAGATAAAAAGGTAAGGAAAAAATCTGTAACCGTAGCAACCATCTGTTATGATGTGTAAGCAACAGGGCTTGGCCCCTGTGGTCCTGCCCCTTGCCAGGGAAATAGTTCCAGGTTTGGCCCTGTTTAAGCCTAGCCCAGTGCAGTATAAACTCCTACCTGGGCCAGGCCTAAGTTCAAGCACCAAGTTTGGCCCATAGTATAAATGGGGTAATGAGCGCCATTGTGTCATAAATGCTGTGAGGTAAAAACATTCCAAAATCTTGAATCTGCTGTTTGACAGGTTGAATCTTTAGCGACGGTTTGAAGATACTTACCATGACATGAAATGTTTCACACCACTGAAACTCCTGTCTAAAATGGTCTTGTCTCATCGTGACTCTTCAGGCTTAATTGGTCTTTAAAACTGGCCTGAATAACAAACCATTTTTATCTTGCCACCAAATCTTCTCAAATCAATTTTATATTAACTTGAATTTTGTGGCATGTCAAAGGAGATGGCTAACACCTGCATTATTGGCAAAGGGTAACTTTACAATGTACAAAATGCAAAGGGGGCCAATAAATTGGCACATGTAATGTTTGTACAAAATTATTTATGTATTTAAATTCATTGTTATTTGTCAAAACAAATTTGCTTCTCACCAGTGTTGTATTTTCCCTCAATGTTGTCATTATGTGATTACGGACAAATACTGATAGATTATTTACATGCCCTTTTAGCCAATTTTACCAGGGTTACCAATAATTCTGGAGGGGACTGTATACTTTAAGGCAAAAGGATAAAATGAAACCCTTACATGTCAGTTGTGGCCTGTTGGTTGGAGTGAAAGAGAAAGAACTCTGTGACATAGCCTATCACTCAGTCAGTGATTATTATCAATGATTATTATTAATAATAGCTGTGACATCTAAAATGGATGCAAGACGAATTTAGCATGACTAGCATGTATAGTGATAGCCCTGAAATTAGCACCGAATTAGCCCTGAAGCAGTTTGTGTTTGCCTACTCAACCTGTAATTGGAGACTTGACATTACTGTTTTATCTGGCACATCCTAATAAGGATCTGTCTGAATTTGAGACAGGATCATTGAGACATTAGTCCGAACAAACCAAAATATTGAAATCGGATTCATCCTCTGAGATGTTTCACTATGGATTTGCATGCTGTATTCTCCAAACAGTGTGGTAGCATAGACTGGAAACTATTGTGCTTAATGCATTAAAGTATGTGCACTATTTAACGAGACATTTCAAAATGTTATATATAGGTATATACTCTCTAACACACACAAACACCAATGGTCCGTTGCATATTTAAAGATTTTAAAGCATAAACTCAAGTGGGCTAAAGTTAAACCATGCTTTAAAACATTTCATCCGCTATGGTTCTGAGCCTTTCTGCATAGTATGTGTGTGTGCGTGTGTGTGTGTGTGTGTGTGTGCGTGCATGCAGGGCAGGGCAGCTCTCAGAAACACTTCAGGGAGAGATCTGCCAACCCATGGCTGGTGGTTCTAGTAGGCTATCTGTAAGCTACAGCTGAATGGCATTCACAAATGTTTAATAAAATCAGCTTAATATACTCAAACATTGCTCTGCATGCACTGTAATAAGAAGACTTTGAATAAGTGCATTTTCATGCACTGTCATTTCAGGCACTTTAAGTAGAGAATGTATTTCCATTTTATGAAAATGTAACTTAGTAGTTAGATGCATTATGATAGTGGTTGCTAGGTTGTCAGGTGTGCCTTTACAATGAGGGATATTGTGACATCAAGCTTTTTTCACAAAACTACTGTATGGAACAAAAAAACATAGTGTCGAGGAGGCTACTGGCAGAGCCTTTAAAAAGATAAACAGGTCAATTGGCTGTGCCTTTGCACAGAAAAACATGGTGATTGTGAGGCCACCAGACGTGCCACCAGACCAGGACCAGGAGGCCCTTAGCTGTTTTTTTCCCTAGCACCACCACCTACCATCATACAACCATTGCCCATCTTACCATACCATTCTACTCTATCCTACACTGCTCCATCCCCACCACCACCACACACCACCAGAAACAGCCCTTCCCTGCCCATCCAGTCAGATCTTCTCTACACAACTTCATCACCTTTACATTTTTTGCATGTTGAAATGCAAAAACTGCAAACTAGCACAGAGACAAAGACACTCTCTCTCTCTCTCTCTCTCTCTCTCTCTCTCTCTCTTGTGTGTGTGTGTGACAGAGATAAAGAGATGTAGACTTGGAGCCTGTTGATAAATGGTCTATACATTTGCAGGGTCATTTACAGAGGATTTATAAGGACCTTCTATCTGGCTCACAACCTCTTGGTAAATCTGCGTAATTAGTCCATTGGTGTAATCTGATAATAGGCTATTTTAGGTCATGTTCATGAAAGGTAATCCATCCATTAGGGCATTTAAGCATACTATAATGGTCAACTATAATGGTCAGTATGGCACCACTTTAAAGTCAGTTTAAATGTAGGTTAGGATTGCCCTATCTTTACAGCTCTATCTTTGTTTAGGTTACTGATTCTGTCAGTCTTGGATTTCTACAGACTGTGACCTATTGTCTTGGTTAATTAGGGTATAAACCAAGCAAACAAATGTGTTCCTCTGTGCATGAATTTGATGTGATTGATGTAGATCATTGTTGCATCTGGATATGTTACATTTAAGGGCTGCTGCACATACAGCTGACAATCGGATGTCTGACAGCACTTGGCCGGTCGATGAGCATCTGCAGTTCCAACTCTTTGGTAGGAGTTTAATGCTTCAACTTAATTTCTTATATGTTTCTCCTGAGGGGGTTTTAGAAAACAAATCAGAATTCACTGATTAAGCTTCATAATTTAAGCTCCTAAAATAGTTTATTGCTCATGCACAATTTAATTATTTATTTCTGAGAGACAAAGACAAAGACAAGACTGTTGTAAGAAGTAGCCTAATAATTCTCTCTTGGATATATCTATTTTCAACATTTTCTGTATCCTTTTTCCACTATAAGAGAATACGCACCACCTTTCCAAATTACTACTAGATACCTTCAGTACATCAGGCTGCAGGACAGTGTTGTTTTGATGCTGTCACAGCAATACATTCAGCATGACCAACAGAAATTAAGGCCATGCAAACTTTTGCTCCGATGTTATAGATAGATAGTACTTTTATTATCCCATAGGAGATTAAGGCATCCTGTAGCATCCATAACATGACAAACACCTAAAGACATACACACACCTTAGAAACTATAGTATGGTGCAGCTGTCATTAGTATGAGATTAGTGTAGGAATGAACAGGAGGAGGGTGTGGAAATTGCATCCAGCCATAGTGCAAGAGATGTTACAGCAAGGATATTGCTAGTGCACTTTCTGTATCAAAATGTACATAAATAAATTGATAAACAGCTGAGTATGCAAAGCAAACATAGGAATATTAACATTGAAACATTTAAGATGACATAAAAAGGTAAAAATTGCAATATTAAACATCCAGATAGAACTATAAAAAAGTCAGATCAGTTCATGCTGACCATGCTGTCATGAATTCAGTACATGGGGCAATAAGTATGTGAGTGTATGTGAGTCATTATGTTTGGACAGTAGGAGCAAGCATGGTGTGAAATATGCCCACAGACACACATGTCCAACTCACACTTCCCCTTCAGTGTGGCATTACAGAGCTAAAGAGAAAGAGAGAGTGTCACTACAAACTGGTAGAACTCATTTCAGTGATTACTTCTGTGTAATGACATTTAAGATGAGTTCAAGATATAAGAATAGTGTCAAAACAAAGATACATCTCCGAAGGAAATACCATATATGGCCATGGTACATTTGAAACAAAATGAACATATTGGTAGTCAAGTGAGGAAATCTGGGGTAACATTATACCATTTCTCCCTTCTAAAGTGATTAAGTTCTAGGCTATACTTGCTTACTCTTCATGCAGCAATGCTTCTTTTTAGGAAAGCTAGAGGGCACACTTTAAAGGAGTAGCAGACTAAGCAAAACCCCACAATCACTCCAGCAAACATTAAAAACCTAATTATCTTGGGAACAAAAGTTCCTCTTTATTTTCACTTAACACAGTTAGACATGAGATGAATCTTATATTTTTTTAAATTCAAACTGCCTTCAATTCTCAACCAATTATTCATAGTTTGATATTAGTAACCACATATAGAGTTTCAAAGCCATGTTCGTGTGTGCACATCATGTTTGTGTGTGCATTAATCAGTCCAACTACACACTGCTTGGATTATGTATTCAAGGGAACAGAGTTAAAAGAAGCGTAGCTTATTGGTGAAGTACACAGTTTAGTGTATATCACTGACAATATGTAAGAGGTTAGGCACCACATTCATCATATTTTCTTTAATCCACAGAGAGAGGGTGAAATAATTAAGTGCTTCCCACATTATTAGAAAAATGTTGAAATATTTAATGCCTTCTGCCATTATTCAGTAATCCACACAACTTTCAGGATAATGTACAGTGAATATTAAGTCTTATTTTGCTCTAATGCATTTTATTGACTAATATTAATTTATATATTGTGTTCAAACATGAAAATCTATAAACACTCTACCCTATACTAACATTAAAATCATCATCCACAACATATTCATCTAGATTAAATATTGCTTTAGTTTTGGGGTTAGACCAGTTCTGCAAAGGGAGCAGGTATCGAGAACAAAAAAGGAGATTATATTAGTACACATTTCTAGCCAATATTAAATATTATATAATATGAATGAAAATAAATTCAAATTTAACACCTGAGGTCATGATCATGACAATGTGCTTGGAATGTTACAGGCAACCATAACATATTCCTTGCTGGCGAGGGATGTTGCAGGCCTGTTGTCCACCTGTAAAACCAAAATTACCACACAAGGTATATATTCTCTCGTGATTCTCTAGTGGCCAGAACTTTATATATTGTGGAATAAAAGAATCAAGTCTTTATTTTTTTGTGATATTTGTCAACACAGTATCATATCCAGTAAGAATCATCCAGAAAGATATTCACATTTAGTCCTTGAGCCAGACCCCTAAATTTGGCCTGTCGGCTCCAATCAAGGGCAGTAAGTCTCTTTGTGTTTTTTGGTAAGGTGTGCCACTCTAGGGTAAGAAAATATGTGATAGCATTGCATTCAGGGTAGTTTTAGTTGTGTTTATTTAGGTCTGTTATGAACCTATGGACGATTTTTATATATAAATTAAACTAGTATATATCCCTAAACTTGCCCTGCTGATCATTTACATAAAACCAACAATTGTTGTATTGCTTGTACTGTTTTCTGAAATGTTATGTAAAAACGTTACTCATTTGATGTGACATCATATTTAAATGTATGCAATAATTTGCAAAAAAAAAAACAAAAACAAAAAAAAAACTAATAATGCTGAATATGTTAATATTCAATTTTTATTTAAACTCAAACACTAGATGTGATTTAACTTTAATTGAGACCTGTCCACTCTGACATACTCCTGTATATTTGGGGCTGTAGATGAATCAAGTGGACAGCTAATACATAGTATGTGATTTTTGTGTCAGTGATTGAACTAACACCACTGACCTCTTGGGTGTATTTCACATCTTTGACAACAAAAGTTTAATGTGTTTTAGGAAAAATTGCATGACAGCACCTATACAGCCATTTTGTAGGTGTGGTGGTGCTACAAAATTTAATTCTTAACCATTGTATTTCATCATAAATGTTCAGATTTATGATGAAATGTTTAGATTACTTCAGTTATAGCCTTAAAGGCATGTGTCGGGGCACTGAAATCTTGAAAGTATTACATCCACCTCAACATTTAGTGTCCAAAATAATGCATTTTAGCAGGTTAGCACTTCCTGGAATCACAATCTTATGAGGGGGGCCACTTTATGCAGTGCAGAAGCACGCTCTTTAACACTGAGGTCTATGGCTGAATCCCAGAATTTCACAGAATATTTAAAAGCCTTATTTCTCTGAGCAATGGATGTACATTTCAGACATGGTATCATGATCTCCAAACTCTCCTGCCCTGCCCACCAAATTTGGAGTTTTCTGCTGTTATTGGAACAGCCAATGATGGCATACGTCCTCCCAGCCTTCCAAGACATGTTCACAGAAGAGATGCCTGCTTTGCACACAGGCCCCATGGCTTCTTTTACTGTCTATGGAGCTGTCACCACAGTAATGGCAGACACTCAATTTACGGTTATTTCGAATCAGTGTATAGATACAGATGGCAAGTCTGGTAAATGCCCCGTAACACCCAAAAGCAAGGGCAGAGTCGGTGTCGGGAAAAACTTCAGGCCCCATTATGTGCACGGCAAACAGCTTTTGTGATTGATGCAAGTTGTCATTGCTTTTTTCGTCTCAGCGCATTGTTCCTTTTTCCACCACCAGATGCACCAGATGCCTGTTTTCAAGTGCAAAGCTCACTTCCATATTGTGAAAAATATAACTTTTTCTGTTTTTTGCACATCTATTTGGGTCTATAGCATTGCTAAACAAAAAATGATTTAGTGCATTACTTAGTGCTTACTGATGTTAGAAATTGTGTGCATCCACTCAGATTTCTTCCTGGCATCTACGTAATTTACCAGGGAGCATCAGGGTAATCCAGCCCCCTGTTGGTGTTTCATTTTATTTACCAGAACCAGATCCAGTTCATTATGCGATAATAATAAGTATTTGTACAACCAGCACTTTGCAGCCTGGTCATGCCTTGAGTCAACAGTGCACAGAACATATACCTCACAGATATTTACGATATTTATAACCTATATTTTATTAAGTATCACTTGTTTGTCCTCACATTGAACTCCAAGGTATTGCACACTTGCTCACATAACTCATTAGTTTTGTTCACCTCTCTTAGTCAATCAATGATCCCATTAGTAATTGCTGTATTAGAATGTTCGGCAATGTTCGGCGTCCCTATGTATAGCCGCTGCCATACTTACATGACATGCAGTACAGTAATGAGCATTTTAGCATAATTTTAAGATTTTTCCACTCTAAATATACTGGTCATCTACATAAACAAGCAACAGGAGAGGGGGAAATGCAGGTGAAATGCCTAATGTGAGAGGTATTTTCAGCAAGCTACTTAAGAGGTGTTTATGTGGAGCCCATAGACATATGTTAACTTGTTGAAAAAATATATAAATGGCGCCTGTAATGACAAAAAAAATTATTCTGCGCGACAAACCTGGTTGAAAATCAGTGGTGCATTACTATTTTTATGGGAGTATAAGGCTTTTGGATACTGAAGGGATTCTGTCATATACAGGGATGCTCATTCATGCAAAACAACAAATTAGGCTACAATGAAAAATATTGTAATGGGAAAATCTTTATTATGTTCATGAAGATGTGCTAGAACATAGGTTACACTTTGCACAAAAAAGCACATCTAAGATTTAAAAGAACACGCCACTATTTTGGCCTGCATACTGATTTTCTCCAGTCCATCAAGCTGTTGTCTCAGTCTGAGAGTAGTGCTTTTAGCTTTAGGTTAGCATAGGTCATTGAATCCTATGAGACCACCAAGCATCTCATCCAGTAGCAGCTCGCTCAAAAGTGAACTGAAAGTGAAGAAATTCTGGTATTTTTCCTATTTAAACACAAGTGTACTGTGACACATGTAAAAAGAAACGTGGACTATACTCTCATTATGGCATATTACTCATGGAAATTTGCTACCGTACCGTGAGAACAGTGGCACGCGCTACTTGAATTGCCATGTTATAAGGAGCATTCAACCTCTGAAAAAAAGGCTCTGTTTCTTTGTACAACTTCCACTTGGCAAGACAACTGCCTTTTGAAGTCAGTCAGATGACAGTTCAAGTGATGAAGATAACATGGACAGGCAACAGACACACACACACTCTCACAAACACACATTTCTGTTATTATTATTAATATTCTTATTATTAGTAGTACTAGTAGTAGAGATTTTATCTTCTGAAATTTGAACAGTTTTATTTATGTCCATTGCCACTCCCATGGTAAGGTTAAAGCCTTTGTGTGATTTCATTAAGGGGGCTAATTATTTTGCTTTTAACTGTCTATGATACTATTACAATGGTATTTATATTGTTGTTTGCCAGTAATATGCAATCACATACACTGATACAAAGTCTCTCACTGGATTGGTGTCAGTACTGCTGTTTACATTATACAGATATAGGTATATTTGCCAATTTAAAAAAAATAATAATTCAGTTTACACAATACTCAAAAACAGCCAGGGAAGGCTGTCAAAAACAATAGATAGCCAAAACCAGGAAGGGACTGTCACGTCATAATGGTAAAACTCTGAGTTTCCAGAGATCTCCACTTTGGCCAGAGTTTTCAAAAGTAGCCTAAACCAAGATATAAATCAACAACATGTCTCTGTGTACTGTATGCGTGCACACAGTATTATTTATTGCATATTAAATATAAAGCAAATATTATTAATGCACATAAATGTTTTAAGTTTTGAAAGGCAAAACTGTTCATTATATAATACAGTCCTGTCTAAAACACACTTTTTCACCATTTTCAGTGTTTTCGAGGAAAGATCTGTCTGAAGAGTCCTTATTTACACACACGCACACACACACATTCACACCGATTACACTTGCTCCACATTCCACAAAGCAAGGTCATGATGATTTATATACCTCTCAGCCTTTTAAAATTAAAATGTCATGTCAAAAACATCTTTTCAGGTTAAAATTGAGCTTTAAATCAATCCTTTGCGCCTCGCTCAAATCTGAAATCTATTAAGTGCAACACTGACATCATAGGAATTTTCCCCCTACACTGACATATGGAGAATCTTGCCACCCAACATTCTTGAAAGTGTTTAATAAATGTAATACAACCTGTAAGCATTGAAGGAGGGAGCCTAAAGTAGGAACACCTGTCAGAGCATCGCAGGAATTTCAAAATGTCCAGCAGTGAAGGATCAATTTAATTCTGTTCACCATATGGATTTCCAGATTTCCAGTGTATTTTGAAGTTTATGGGGGTAATGCATTGTTCCTCTACAAAACTGAGATCATAGATCACTGGGTACTAATTTATGACTTGAATATATCTGTATATTTTAACATATGAACACAATGAAAAGAGATCCATATGAAGCAGGAATGGTCTTCCATGTTTATTACAGTGATAGATTAGTGTATCAATTAAGTCATGACTTACATTAATTACATCATCAGAGATCATTTATACCTAAAGTGTAAAAGGTCAAAAGTACATCATTAATGGTGGAAAGATCTTTATCCTGTTGGCAGATTTGTTTAGCAACACAGTACTTTGCCATTTAGCCTTTTAACAGTTCAGTGTTATGTTTAGTCATACAACAGTTCGGTCAAACTATTTCTCAATTTCCAATTGGTTTTCAAAAACAGTGTTTTAAAAACACTGTTTCAACAGTGTTTCAAAAACACTGAGTCTGGCCTGGCTGGTGTGTAGGTGCCAACAAGTAATAAAACCATTCAGAGAATTCGCACACCACTTCTGCTGATGCAAAAGTAAATACTTCTAATTCATAGAAAATAATTTAAAAAGCATAATAATAAAATATAAAATAGTGCTAAATGAACAAAAATGAAAACAAAATGGTAGACACAGTTTGATGTCTTAAAACTTAGTTGGTAATGAGACTAATGTTGTAAAAGCATTACATATATACATGTATATATATATGCATTGGTGGTTGTGGAGTTGGTAGTGGATATCCCCACGGCAGTGGTTACCTACAGCACTCAGCATTCGTAACTCAGCAAATTTGTTGGTGACTTAAAGGGAATATAGTTATTCACCTGTAAATGACTATATTCTAGTAGGACACTACTAATCGCCGGTGTCGCTTTTTCATTTTTTCAGGGACAACCAACCCCATAGTGTGTTACAAACCCACAATGGGTTGAAAGTCATTTTGTGCAATGTCCATTTGAACCTGGTCTTTTGAACAGAAGGAGAAGAGTTCCAGTTGAGCAAAAAACTAGAAGCTTTTGGCCCCCAAGGACCACCACCCTGCTGTGCTAGTGTCTATCAAAGAGGAGGAGACGGTCAAAAGTTTTTGCTGAGTAACTCAATGAATGTTTCACCCAGCAGCATGAAATGTTTGTGATATGTCAGTGTTATAGAGGAGTATCGACCCAGCCCATAAGTACTCACTTGTAACATAGCGCCACCTAGTGATATGGGTAAATGCAAAATTTGGGATTTTGAATTGCCAATGTCTTGGGCTGAGAAGGAGAGAACTGCACAAAATGTGTTGCGAATGATCAGCGCAATGACCTCTGAAAACATAGCAAGTACCATAAAATTTGACCCATAGGGGCGCTGTAATTGTACAAAATGTCATTTTGCCTATTATCTATGGAACGCTAAAGTTTGCAATCAATTTATTTTTTCTTTTGAAATCCATTGTCCCTCACAAATTGAAAACTGGTTGACGCCAGTAAAAAAAAAATCTGAGAAATTTTAAAATTGCAAAAGTGAAAGTAAACGAACTTGTCATAGGCCGTTCATGTGAATCTCACCAAATTTGGTATATGTCATCTACAGACAATGCTGACAAAAAGTTATCAAAGGATTTATCTTGAGATGAACTGTTTCAAAGTTACATGTCAATCAAAATTCAAAAAGTAGCTTAAAATTCTTCTTAAAATCCATAATTTGGTTTGTAATTGCTCAGATTTGGGCAAAGTTGACATGCACATTTTAAACAGCTTTCTTTTCAAGTGCACCAAATTTCGTAACATTTCGTCACAGGGGGGCAATGTTTCTCGTTGAAGCTAGGTGTCCAAAAACGGCAGCTAGTGATAATGGGTAAATGCAAAAATTGGGATTTTGAATTGCACAAAATATTTCATGCACAATCAGCAGAAAGACCTCTAAAAGCACAGCACATTCCATAAAAAACATCTTACTACTGTAGTAAGATGGTGCTTGACAAGCATGTGTAAATAATGGATTAATTTAATGAAGTCAATTGTAGCACACCTTTCATTTATTGTCTGTATGGTCAGCAGAAATGTGGAAATGTCATGTCAAGCCAGATAGATGTGTTGATAGAAAGGTTTTGCGAGATCTCGCCAAAAAAATGTTCATGGCATCTCACAGCCACTGTAGCAATGTATGAGCTAGACACAGTAAGTGTGTTGTTAAAAGGTTTACTCAAAATGATAGATACATAAAACACTTGAAATTAATAATAAATTAATTAACCACACAGTTCTTAAAAACAAGAACATTTCAAATCAAAAGTCAAACTCAGCGTTACTGTCTAAATCATGTGTACAGGTCATTCACAAGATTTGAAATTGCAGTGTTCCCTAGGGCCACAGTGTACACTAAACATCTTGTAAATATGACTGTATAAACAATAAAAACATGACAGTGCCAATGCAAAATATACCATACAAACACAGCAAACATAGTATAGCCATACGTGAAAGTACAAAGAATGTGTATATAATACGAACAATTCAAATACAAGACCTGTTGAAAATAGCTGAAAAGATGACATTTAAGCAACAGTGACATTTAGTTGTAGTGCAAGAAAGTGTAATCGACACTGGCCACTCAAGACAGATGTGCCTCCAGGTCCAAGTTTCACCAGGTCTGGAACAGGTCTCCTTTTGTGTCAAAGATGTGTCAAAGTGTTTTGGCATTCTGTTCCAGTACAGAAAGTGTCATGAAAATTGTCCACTCGAGAGATGTGCAAAAGCTTCAGTGGGTCTGGGACACTTACGCTATAGGTCTCCTTTTGTGTCAAAGATGTGTCAAGTGTTTTGGCATTCAATTCCAGTAGACAAAGTGTCACTGAAATTGACCTCTCAGGAGATATCAGAATCAGAATCAGCTTTATTGGCTTTTAAGTATACTTACATATACAAGGAATTTGACTCTCTGTATGTGTAACATGTAGTAATACACATATACAAAAGACTATTCAAAATATGTGGACACATATTGCACAATAGGGATAACCATATACCTATAGGCGCCTAATATAAGCAATAAGATACATATAGGCACATAGTGAACCAGTGGAATAAAATAAGAAGTCTGCCTTGAGAGGTAGCCCAGCAGAAATATTTTCTTGATATTTGATTCACAGCAAAATTGTCATTTTCTGGTTTGGACTGTAGCCACATGCAAAATGTCTAGATTCTCTAGCCTTGTTCTCACACATACTGATCTGTCATGCATATCGTAGCACATCAGTATATGTGACAACCAGACTATAGAGTCTCATCATAGAGATCTAGGCTACTGTCTGGGGATGGGCACTTTATTATAATTAATACAATTGGGGCTGTCTTCAATCAGTCACCATTTGATCATGATGTATGCTATGTTATGAAAATATCGCCTATACAGTAGTTTAAATTGTAATCGTCTATGCAATTAACAATTCATTATGCTGTTGAACGCAATTTGCAACCATTGTACAAACTGTATTTTAACATACAGTGGACTGTGTAACAGTTAAATTTTCAGCTGAAAAAATAGGCTAATAAATTGCAACGTTTGATTTAATTATGCTACTGCAGCTATTTTGAGAGTTCACTTTTTTATTCAGCGATTCACAGGACAACAGGGAAACACCAGAGCCCTTGAAACTCAGTATGCAGCCCTATTACGCCTATAGCGCGTAGCATGGAGACTACTCTCTGTGTGCTGTATCCCCTGAAACGCAGACTGGTCTGACAGGCCTCATGGAATAACTAGAAAACGGCAAAACCTGAGCCAACATTTTTGTGGTGGGTAGGTCTCAAGAAGATGCCTCAAATGCATGCACCCATGTATAACACCACATATTGTCAAAATGTATCATTGTGAACTGTAGGACCCCAGCTGATGAAATTTTAGTGGCATGTAGATCTCAAGGAGCTCTATCCAATGAGCCCTTGCACACCCATGTATGGTGTATATACACCTAATTGATAAGCCCAAAAGGGCAACAGTGGTTGTGTATCAAATTTCTGATTCCCAGGTCACTGAAACACTGGGTCCCTTGAAACTTTGTCAGCATGTAATCCCAGTAGGCCCATAGCATGTCTTAGGTTTTTTTTCTTTGATTTCAGTTGACTGTTCCTGGGACACTGAAACACCAAACCACATGAAGCTCACTGTTAAAGACTTTTACCTTTCTCCAGTTCACCCAGCCATTCTCTGAGTCTGACAGTAGCACATTTTACTCCAGCCTAGCATAGATCATTGAATCAGATTAGACCATTAGCATATTGTTTAAAAGTGACTGAGAATATGGATATTTTTCCTAATTAAAACTTTAGACTCTTCTGTAGTTGCATAGTGTACTGTGGCGATTTTCTAGGCTGATATGACATGGGCCTGTATTCTCATTTCTATATTCTCATTCTGGCGTAGTAATCGAGGATATTTGGTACCACATCTGAAAATAGACCCTGCATGTGTCCAAATCAAGTAGTGCAAGCCACTTATTTCATGGTGGGTTGCAAAGTTCCTTAATTATTATGCACGCTTAATTATTACGAATAAGAGTACAGTTCTATGTCATGCAGCCTAAAAAAGTCTAAAAAAATCTCCATGATTTCATTTAATAAATTCACCACCACCAAATTACCACCATCACCATTCACTTTGAACCACCATCTATAGTGTAACAAAGATGGTAGGTTGCAAGCTTTGTTTTATGTAACCTACTTGCTGTGATACCATTTACAAGTATGCCCGTCACAAAGCAGGCAGATGAACATGGCTCGCCACACATCCCAATAGGCCAACATGATAAAGTCTAATCCTACCCTGTGTGTAGAGGTTTGAAATCTTGAGCTATGCAATGGCTTACACTACAAACCACCTAACAGTACTCCAAGAAGCTAATCCCATTGGCAGTGTCCTTTAGCTGAGCAACACAGTTCAGAAATCCACTGCAGAAACGTTGAAATAAAAGATGAAAAACCTCAGTTTTTATTCCTTAGTTTCAGATTACAAAAAAGAGAACGTGAGCTGATTTATACACTTGTTTAGTTGCTAATGAAATAAAATGTTTTCATTGTATGGGACATAAGTTAGGTATAATTCATCTCTACTTTGTCTCATCAATTACAAACTTTAAAATATTTTTAACATAGTTGAGTAGATGCAATATTTCCTGTAGTTCAAAATTATTTTTATGCAGTAGCTAGATGACAGCTAACAAATAGGCATTATGTTAGGTAATATGAAAAGCAACAATAAATAGTGTCAAACAACAGTTTATTTTTATTTTGTGAATATTAAAATTACTCAAACACCTTCATACCAGACCTTTTTTTTTTCTAAAACTAAAACTTGCAGTAGGCCAGGTAAACTTCTCCCATTTGATAGTTGATTGATCCACAGTACCATAGTACCTCATGCCTTGAGATATCAGAAGTGGCAGTACAGTTCGTCATTCCTCCCCATTTGAAATCATACAAGCAGATTTCAAATAAAATGAGTTGCATTGAAAGCAGACAAATGATCAAAGTGTTTCACTGGACATCATCTGCTATATAAATGTAATGCTACAGATATGTGTTCTCATCCTTAGTGACTTCAGGTAGGTAAAAACAGGCATGTTCTGACCACCTGTCACAAAATCCATGTGATCAAAAATATTTTCTAAAAATGTATTTAGTCATCAGAAATACAACACACTGATGTAACATACAAGATACCAAGTGACTTTTGCAGACACTCTATGATAAAATTTATTGAAGCAGAGAGCATTCTGCACGTGAAATGTAAAGTGTGTTTGAAATTTACCTTCAATTCCTTGAAATGGCAATGGCAGCTCCAGATGTAAAAATGAACACATCTCATTTGGTTGTAAACACTAATGTGAGGACCATTAACATTTGTCAACCAAATGTCTGATTAATCAAGATTAAAACAGCATTTCTTACTCAGGTAAGTGAGGTGACAGAATAGAATAAGAATGTAGTCTTGACTGCTAAAATCAGACTGGCACCACTTATAACTGTAAGGAAACATAAAAAGATTAGGACAAAAAAATACAAGCAGACAAAACCTATCTTCAATGAATTCTCAGATTACAATCAGGTTGCAGCTTTACTTCCAGTCCATGGTAGGTGACTATGAAGAGCATTCTCCTGACCCTGTCAATATACAACAATATACAAGTCCATGATCAATAGAAGAATATACATTGAAGTAGATGAACAAGTTTAACATATTGTGAGGGTCTTCCTAATTTTACATTCGTACAAATAACGTTCAGGATGTCATTTTAGACTAGTAACATTAACTGCTATTCACTGTCCAAATGGTAGCTGTACTGGCCTCAAAGAACATCTGATTCCATTACCCAGCAAGTTAAACATCTTCACAATAAGTCCAGGACACCAAGGGTAAAGTTGACTCTTTCTATGAAAGGTGTAAGTTCGTGGTAATATGAATCTAAAGAATTTTTTCACTGTATAGAGAATGGAGCATGTAGGTAAGTAGCATGGTGAGTATGAATTCCTTAGCTAGCTAAACAAATTTTACTTCGTAATTGAAATTTACTTTGTTACTTAATCTCTTTCATTTCAGATGAAAACATAATAACCAAGACTAATATTTCACTTTTTACTTTACTTTACTCTTTCGAAGTGCTACCAAACAGGGAGGAACACAACACAACATCTCCCACATTGCCTCCAACCACACCTCAACCTGTGTACTTCCTAATAAAACTAGCTTCCTGTAAACTGTGTGAACTCAAAATAAGTCTCTTGGAAGTCAGAACAGTAGCAAATGGTTGCTATATGGTCTTACCTCATGGTCTTACGCATGCAATAACCTGCAATACAATAATGCAAACCTACAATAATTGGGCAAATGATAAAAAACTTGATGTATTCCTAAAATGTGTGAACTGAATGCCAGACATAACATATCGTCATCGGGAAAGCTAACATTACAATTGTAACATGAAACTAACAAGCCTATATAATTAGTGTATGGTTCCCTCAAATGGCACTCATAATAGATAGGGCAGGGCAATAATAGATAGTTCGGTTTCTGACAGATCTTGTCAATTTATGTGCGACCCAAATTAATTTTATGGGCCTGGTAGGGTTGGGTGTTTTCATGACCAGGTAGTTTAAAGACCACACAATCCAATTAATGTGTGTTCTAAAATATTACACAATAAGGTTAATCAGACCATTCATATTCTGTAACATTCAGTTACTCAGTTAGTTAGTGTGTTAGCATGCAAGCCAAACCATATGTTAGGTATAATGTGAACGCTAAACATCACCAAATCATTGTATTTTGGGACAGCAACTTTTTTTTCAGCTTTGTGAGCTTGTAATGTATACCACGTCTAATTTAGGCGGGTTTTATGTGTTAGTTCAAAGGCAAGCTAGCTAGTTTGTGTATCATTGTGAGCACCTATAAAGTGGCAACAAAAAACCTTTCACAACCAGTTAACAATGTCCGAATTATTTGTATTTACATATTATATAGTCATTATTTGTATATAAATATATTATTTGTATATATTATATATTATGGCAAGGAAACATAAGTTAGGCCAGCTGAACCTTGGAGGCGTGAAGCTCAGCCAACCATCAGTTCACAAGAGTTCTCAGTTTTTCATCTTCATGACATCTCTGGAAGCATAGTCTGTCAACAGCTTTACACTGTTAGATCAAAATTTTCTATGTCAGTGTTCCTTTAAAGCATAAACTTACATAAGTGAAAAAAGTGATATAAATACATATTTTTGTTTACAAGTGGTTTTGAGTGCAAAGTACTAACCATTTCAAAACTTTGTGGAAGTGTAGTCCATGAAGAAAGGTCTATGCTTAAGAAATTTTGAGATAATGTTTGGCTTTATTAAAGTTATGAACTCATAAATTGGTCCTAAATAACAATATTTCTGTAATAACTGGGAATAGTATTACCCCTTGGAAGGACAAAATGAAATACAAACCAAATTCCCGTTTTTGTTGCAATAGTATGCCACATTGTGACAGATATAATCCAGCTTTTGTTATTCTTACACCTACATTTTATACATCTACATATGGCACTAGCTAGGCTAGCGCTGCTAGCAGGCTAGTGCTTCCGCTCAATTTCATTTAGCTCCACAACTGTGTCAGGGAGCCAGCTGTAGGCTTTGGTTCGCTCCATCTCTGGGCTGGGTTGGGCTAATCAGCATACAGAGGGAGGACCAAAAGTGATAACGCTGAATTCAAACAGTAGCGACTGAATGAAGCAGGAAAGTTCTGCCCACTGTGAAGCGAACATATGCTAACTGAGGTTTTAGATGCTTTGCACAAAGTGAAACAATGTGAAAGTTTGATGGAAATAATTGCAAGGTGGTGGTGAAGGACTTGCAAAGCAGGGTCGCCTCCGCCAAGTCGTTATTTCCATCAAAGAGGTCACCTTGAAGGCCATTATCCAGCTTATCTCTTGTTTGTATTTAGGATATAATTTTATCTATAGCTTTCTTTATATTTAGGAATCATGTGCATTAAATACAGAAAATAACCTATTACACCTACGTTAAAGGGGGAAAGTAGAGTGTGAAATACTTACTATAGTTGTTATGTTACCATTCATAATCACATTGTTACCATTCATAATCACATTGATATGGAAAGATGATTCTAATTTAATAAGTTAATTCCCACATTGTCAGCTAATCAGACAAGAGGATCCAATTGATAAGGGAGATAAAGTACTTCTTCCATGTGATATTTCGCGTTACCTTCGTAGGTCTCTAAATCGATGTGTAGAAAACTTTTCAGGTCCATTACGCGCGATTACACGCATGGTCAAAAGGTTGCTGAAAACTGGGAACTTTTTGTACGCATGGAAATTCTGTTTTTAATTTCAAAATTTAGTTAAATTATACTTAGTTATGCTATGCTAAGATAGACTTCCCATTCACTGGAAGTGAATTATTCCAGGTAGCCTAGTGTTGGCCTGTTACTAAAAGGAGCTATAGCCATGAAACCAGGCTGATTGTAGTACAGTAGTTACAATTTCAAATTTATGCAAAACAATATACCATGAGGGTTCTAAATTCTGGAGAAATTTTAGATGGTATTTTGCCTTATTCAAAAGCTATAAGCTCTTAGAACAGACTCAATAAAATTGCTCAATAGCAATTATAAAAAAAATACCAAATTTATTCTCTTGTAAAGACAGCAAGAATTGCTAAAAAACATTTTGCAAATATGTCTATAATCGCCTCACTGTTTGCTTTTCCTTTGTTTCAGAGCATGCCAACAAATATGGTGTGCTGGAGGTGGAGGTAAAGACTCCAAACTAGATCCAAACTAAACAATGAAGATTCCCTGTGACAGTTCAAATGAGAATATTGAATGCTCTTGAAATTAAAATGAATACCAACACAAATAATATAAAAAAACATAATGTAAATACCAAAACAAATAATAAAAATAAATAATTCAAGTTTTTTTTTACATATTATACCATTACACATTGGGATTGTACAAATACTGTAGGTATTGTATAAGAGCAGTAAGCTGTAGTACTGCAATATGCAGTAGTAAGATAAAAAAATATACATTAATTTGTAACATTTCACCAAAGTAGCACAGCAGGATGTGTGTACTTATTATTGGTGCAGTATAACTGTTAACTGCAGTAGTAATTTGTAGTGTTACTGCAGTTCCAGTGTAATTTTAACCACTTTAGTACTGCTGTAGCACTGTAATATTAACTGCATCAGTACTACAGTATTACTGCAATCATGCAGTAGTAAGGTTAAGAATAGATATGCAGTTCCTCATTGATTTTGCATTCTATTTCACTAAAGCAGTATTGTAGGATTATTAGTGTATTATGGGTGTAAATTCATGGGACATGGCGCAGCCCCACCTGTCATGTGTCCGCACCCCACAGTTTGGGAAACGCTGAAATAGGGTGACCACCTCCAAACCAGCATGGACGAGGTTGTGCACAAAACTCCGAAGGATACTTTTTTAACGTCTGACTGAATAAAATGAATCCTGTAATAATTTCCTATGTTGAGCATGTGCACACTTTTAGCCTACAATTTCCCCAGATACTATGTAGTGAAGATACATCCCAAAACATTTAGCCTGCATTGTTAATTCCACAGGGTATCATCTTTTCATTCCAGTGTCTTTTTGACTGCGTGCATGTGTAGCCAACGTGTGTGTACCTGCCTGTCTACACAAAGAAATTTGATAGGTTTGTTTGTTGTACTGCGTCAAGATTGACCACAATTTAGACCAATCGTGACTGACTTCAGATGTCAGAAAGTTGAAGGCGTTCTGAAGCCGACCACTCATTAATTTGCTGTGGAGTGCTTAATGAAGACGTCTCGTCTCCGCATCAATAACAATCGAATCGTGCAATGTAAAATGCAGGTAACTTAACTCAAATACATGCCAATCGAGAGTGGCATGCCCACACATACACATACACACACACATGCGCAGAATGAAAAGTCCCTGTTCATTCTGCTAACATTTCGGCTACTTCTTACCGGGTTGACCGTACTTATTCTGACCTCCTCCTCAATCTGTCACTGCTGGGTCACGTTTTTCTCCTCCTCCTCCGAATCAACTTGAGTAACGACTTCTCCCTCCTCTCTTACTACTGTTGCACATTAAACCTGTGTGCCACGTTTCGTGTCTCAAATACCGTTGCGGCCGATAAAATTTTGTAATATATGATTAAAGTATGACCGTCCCGGCCTAAAAATGTGCGTTGGCCCACAGGGCATTGCCTCGTCCGCCAGATGGCCAGGCCATGCCTGCTGTATAGTTCATATTCGGTTATCGATGTCGAACAGGTAGATGAAAATGTGGAAAATGCTATTATTTGTGGATATATTAACAACACTTCCCGCTCCAAAGTATAACAGGCATACATTTCACATTTAACCACTAGTTCTAATCGGTCACTACAAATTACTGGACATCAATTTTATATCACATTAATCATGCATTCAGGACATTAAATCGCTGTTATTTTAATGTCAACTGTATTGATCTAAGCTTAATAGCACAGTGACTGGATGTTGCACTGAAACCAGTCTTTACATGCCATAACTTTTGATGTGAAAATCTTCATGAAATTATCGATATTTAATATGGAATAAAAGTCCTGATGATTCCTCAACGTCGACGTGTCCGTTGGGAGGTCTGGGTACCTTAGGCATGGAGAAAATGAATGAAAAATTAATTTCCCGATTAAGTCCCGATTTGAACAGTGGTGGGACATTGGGTCATAGGCCTAGCCTATAGCCTACTTTGTTGTTGCATTCACTTATGACACTAAGTCTGTTGCTGATTGTGTATCACAGCTACCCTTAGTTTTTGTGCATTTTGTCTACCTTACAACTTAAATAACAGACATCCATATAGGAGTTGAGGAACACTTTGTATTTGTAATCATTTCACGAAGTGATGATTGATGATAAAGCTGAAGAGCTCCAAGTTGTTGCTATTTGTAGTAGTCAAATGTGGGTGCTTCGCATAAAGGCTTCAGAACTGTTCCTCAAAAATGTGACTTATATGTGATTGATACTGACTTTGCAGACTATATAGCTCTCCCCAGATTATTTTCGTTTCGGCAGCGGCAGGGTTAATGTCGAGAAGCGTTACGTGTATCTTACGAGGACAACTAGGAAGAGGCTGCACATCAGTGGTTTGGACCACGGGTGTTTTCTAGAGAAAGGTTTGGGTAGGTTATATTCAGTAGGTTAGCATAGGCTACAGAGATGTGCACAGCCAACTAAATTACCGCCGTTGCCTGGTTAATGCTTCAGTGAACCTTTACTGACGCCAACACGTTCGCTGTAGATCTGCTGTGCAGTTGTTTTACACTATTTTGGTTTCAGTAGTTAAAACAAATGGAGGGCTATGATCAGGGCTATCATAATTCAATCACATCATTAATTCTAAATTAACGTAATTTAGGCTCCAGATCTAGATCCGAATTTGCACCACATTCTTATGGCTGAATGGGCAACGATGTCACTAAGGCATCAATCTGAGATTTGGTTTCCAACCCAAGTGCAAGTCACTGTTGTCAGAGCAGCAGATTTGCAGCCAAAAGGCAAAAATAGGAATAACGATGTTTATACCATTATCCAGTTAGGCAAAGAAAAATATTCCACTTCTGTGGCAGAAAAAACTTTGAATCCTATTTGGAGAGAAGAAGCTTCATTTGAGCTACCAGGACCTCTTGAGTACACTGCAGAGATGTTTCAACTATGTTTGCTGGTTATGCACAGATCTCTCGTAGGCTTGGACAAATTTTTGGGACAGAAGACCATCAACCTCAGTGAATTTGTTGATAACAAGGAGAAAAGCAAAACAGTGTAAGTGTTGTTTTCTGAACAGGCCTATACTGTTATATAATAGTCTAATAAATATTATAGGCCTACATAGGCCTACTTAAAATATTATTAGACTATATAGTCTAATAATATTTTAAGTAGGCCTATGTTGGTGGTTGTTGGATGAAAGGGGACATAGCATGGATGAACGGAGCATTGTAGGTCTACCTTGTTCTCTGATGTTAAAAAAAGAATATATTCAACTTTAATATCTGAAAAATAACTCAATGTAATTTTACAAGCCCAATTAAAACCATATTTAGGCTGGGTATTGAAATGTTCCTTTTGGCTAAACGGTTAGGCAGCAATTGAGACCTCTTTGGCAGCAATTGAACTACAATTGCTTAGTGCTATTTAACATCACATATAAGCTTTGTTCTAATTCACCCATGTTCTAGTATTCTTTTTCTAAGTTCAAAATTTTCATAAGGCACAATCATGTTTCTGATAGCTCTTTGGCCATGCGCAACCTCTCCTAATGAATCAAAGCCAATGCTTTGGTAACGAGCAGGCAACTGCTTATTCAAGGATTTGTAGCCTCATCTGAATTTAATCAAACGGCCCATGCTGAAAAAGTCTTTGTCACTGTGAAAGCACCCACTGGAAGGGGCCCAACCTATAGAAATATGTAGTAAATCACTTCAAGAAGGTTTTGAGTATATTTAGCTGAATTGTGAGTATATTCCGCAAAAATGATCCCATCTTCTTTTATTAGTTTTATGTAGTGTATTGGACATACATATGTTCTTGCTAGCCCTAAGTCATTATAGGCCTCAACATAAGCAATGGCCCAATGACACAGGCTGTAAGAATTAGACAAATGAATACATGGGCGAACCCCCAAAATATTTAGACTTTTTGTGAGGAATTAGACATGCTAAATGGCATACTAAAATCTAGTGAATTCTGACCTTGGGAAAAGAGTAATTAGATAAAAATCCAGTATACCAGGGAATCAAATAAACCAGTAGGAACAGATATAAAGTAGTATGCAAAAGTTTGGGCACCCTTGGCCAAGATTTCTGTTATTGTGAATATTTAAGCAAATGGAAGATGAAATGATTCCCAATAAACATGAAGTTACATACTCCATCTACATTTTCAAACAAAAACATGTTTTATTATCAGATTTCACATTCTCAAAATTACCAAAAAAGAAAAAAGGACCACAACCCTCCATACTTGATACTTAGTAGCACCCTCTTTGGCAAGTATCACAGCTTGTAAACACTTCTTGTATGTTGCCAAGAGTCTTTCAATTCTTCTTGCTGGGATTTTGGCCCATTCTTCCTTACAAAAGTCTTCAAGTTCTTTGATATTCCTGCACTGCATATACACACACTGCTAGGTCTATCCACACATTTTCAATAATATTTAGGTCTGGGGACTGTGACAGCAATGGCAAAACCTTCATTTTGCACCTCTTGAGGTAGTCCATTGTGGATATTGAAATGTGCTTTGGATTATCCTTGTGTAGAAGCCATCCTTGTCTTAACTTCAGCTTTTTAACTGATGGGGTCACATTTGCCTCCAGAATTTGTTGGAACTTGATGGACTCCATTCCTCCCTCTATTCGGGAGATGTTCCCTGTGCCAGGAGCTGCAATACAGCCCCAAAGCATGATTGATCCACCCCCATGCTTAACAGTTGGTATTAACAGGTGTTCATTCCATCCAAAAAGTGATGAGTCTCCCATGAGGGTCATATTTGTGCAGGAGTCGCTGAATAGTTGAATGGTGTACCACAACTCCAGTGCTTGCCAAGTGTCAGGTCGGCATCGGATCTGGTCACGGCCACGCCCCCTCACTCAGATTCACTGCTTGTCTCCCCGTTTGCACTCATTTGATTTATAATTGGTATCACCTGATCCCCACCTTATTTAAACCTCCCTTCCACATCACTCAGGGTCTGGTCTCGTCAACGTCACGTCAAAGTCACGTCAATGTTCCGTCATTGTCTTCCTGGACTCTTCGCCCGTGTTTCCTACGTCTCCGTTCTCTCCTGTGTACTTCCTAGTTTCCTAAGTTTCTATTTCTGCTCCTTTGAGTTTTCTAGTGTATTCCCTGCTATAGTAGCAGACGTGATTTTGTTAGTCAAACTTCTGAGCTTTGTTATTTTCCCTAACCCTTTGTTGTTTAATCGAACTTGTTTTGTTGCCATTGACTTTCCTTAAATCATTAAATACCCTTTCGTTCTGAATCTGTAGTCTCTGTCTGTCTGAGTCTGACAGAAGACCAGACCGAACAAAAACTATGGAGACGCAGAATCTCGAGTCTTTCCGAATGCCGGTCAACATCTTCATCACTACTCCATTTTCTTTTTTTTTTCTCCGGGGACCCAGAGACATGTGGTAGGTTCCTGCTGCAGTGCACTCTCGCCCTGGAGATGGACCCGCGCCACTTCCCCACTGAGCGTGGCAAAGTGGTGTATATCATCTCGCGCTTGAGCGGCCGGGCACTCCAATGGGCAGAGAGTGTCTGGCAGCAGGCAGGACCTATCACTCAGTCTCTAGATGCGTTCGTCAGTCACTTCCGGGAGGTTTTCCAGATTCTGGTGGACGACTCTACGGTTCAGGAGCATTTGCACCGTCCCAGGCAGAGCCCCAGGGCGCCGAGTCCCCGGCCAGCGAGTCCCTGGGCGCCGAGTTCCGGACCAGCGAGTCCCTGGGCGCCGGGTTCCGGACCAATGAGTTCCCCGACCAGCGATTCTCGGTCCAGCAAGCCCCAGTCCAGCGAGCCTCAATCCAGCGAGCCTCAGTCCAGCGAGCCCCAGTCCAGCGAGCCCCAGTCCAGCGAGCGCCCTCCAGTGTCTCCGGCCCGCGCGAGCCCTCCAGTGTCTCCACCAAGTCCTGTAGTTCTCTTGCAGTCAAGCGGGGGTTCTTTCTTGCCTTTCTTGCAATTTTTCGAGCAGTTCTTGGTGATATTTTCTTCCAGACCTTGGTTGGACCTCCACTGTCCCGGTTAGTTGCCATTTTTTGATGACTTTGCACACAGAGGAAAGTGGTACCTGAAAACGCTTTGAGATTTTCTTATAGCCTTCTCCTTGCTTGTGAGCATCAATCATTTTCAGTTTTAGAATTCTAGGAATCTCCTTGGAGGAACCCATGGCTGCTGATTGTGTGGACAAGGCCAGAGGCGTCTAGGCGTTAATAAAGCCTGGTCTTTTGTAACGAGGATTGTGAAGTCTCACAACTTGGCTACAAGGTAATATCTATACAGGGTGCCCAAACTTTTGCAGTGCCACTTTTTTGTTTTCTGTTACTTTGAAAATGCAATAGATGGAAATTAATCATGATTTTGTTTGAAAATGTAAAGGGAATGTACCACCTGTAAATTCATGTGTTTTAACAATCATTTCATCTTCCACTTGGTTAATCATTCACAGTAACAGACATTTTAACAAAGGGTGCCCAAACTTTTGCATACTACTTTGATGCCAGGTGTGACTCAGGGACTCCATAGCACCGAAAATTCTGTGGTTGGCATATAGTTTCTTCACACCAAATGTGGTAGGTGTGTGGGGCTTACCAAGATGACAACTTTAGTATGTAAATACCATTAGCCACGCCCAATAGGACGTTTAGGATTAGGATGTTTGGATTTTGTGTGTTTGGACACATGGTCAATTCTATCTACAATATCCTCCTAGACTGTTTGTCAGATTCATTTAAAATTTGGCATACATGATACCAAGATATTGCTGATGAAATTGCGAAGGGATTTTTGATATGTTGTATGTTGTTGAAATTGTGAAATGATTTTTTTTTTATTTTAATATCTCACCACATAAATAGGCGAGAAACATAAACTAACATAAAACATAAAATCACAATGCATTGGTGCTCAAGAAGTCCACAAATTCACAAAGGTTCTTGCTGTCTTTCATAGCAATCTTATTCTATGAATGTATTTTATTGCAATAAACTTTGTAAAGAAGTACTTTCTGTTCCAACTAGGGAGTATCCATCAGTAGCTCTCTTCATTGAGCCACTGACATACTTGCATAGAAAGAAAGGCTTTTCTTGAGCTGGAAGATTCTTGCAATCCATCAGTGTGCTGCTGGGGATCTCCAAAGAAAACGGCAGACTCTGGAATCATGGTTATTCCTTTAGTGAGAGAGATCATCAGAAGCTCCATACAAAGTCATAGCCAAATCTACTTGAGGCACACTGGGTTGAACAACATGGACTTGTTGAGATGCTATGCCATGAGTGTGCCTAGGTGGCTGAGAAAGATAGCAAGTGACACTTAACTGTGAGACATGACCATTTTTCTTTCTTGAGTAGGGGCACCAATTGGTGCTTTTATTGTACACTTCTAGCTTTACTTGTGCTGCATTATGTCTTTTCAACTCCTCCAATTGTTCCACTTCCTTCATCTTTTTCTGCTTCTTCATTTTTTGATACAGATTGCAGTCTCTGCTTCCATTTCTCTTTGTTCAGCTTCTCGTAGCAGTCAACCTTTTCTTCTCTGCCTCAAGTTCTCAAATATCCTCCTCATATTGATGCTGAGTCTTCATTATTTTAATCACTTTACTCACTGCCTGTTGCTTTCTGTGTTGACTTATGCAAAGCTCTTCTTGATGTTCTGGAAACTGACATTGATGGTACAGAAGCAACGCTGGATTCAGTTCTATTGATACAGACTCTAAATCAGGCCATGGGATATCTTCCGGAAGCCTTCTGAAGTAATAAAGCATTGGGCCTTTTTATTTGCAGCCTTAGTGATTGCATAACATGAATAATTTCTCCTTATTTCAAGCTCAGGCTTGAAAAAATTGCAACTGATGTTCATAAATGTTGCCAACATCTGCGGAGGCATTTATGGCATTCACAACTTAAAAAAATAAGATCTGCCTTTTCCTTATTCTTGATAAATCTTTTTAAGCCATTTCAATGGTACTTCCATTTTCTATACACTCATTCAAAGGTCATCTGCAGAACATGTAATTTAGCATCTTTCCCCTTTTTCAGTAAGTATTGACTCCCCTAATGTCTTGGACTTCAACATCTGTACCCACTTGGAATTGAGACTGACATTTGTAGCTTGTTCAGCTTGCTTATGTTCATCAGTCTGTTTTACACAACCCTCTGCTGAGTCAGTGTTTGAATGACTGTCCTTTGTGTAAAGCAATGTGTTCTCACCTGTGTGTGACATGATGGGCTACAATAGGCTACAATGGCAATGCTACTATTCAAAGCAGTGTATTCTAATTTGGAATTTAGTTAGCTAATTTAAGGAATTGAAAACAACAATAATGGACATTCATTTTCAAACAATTTATTAATTCAACTTTTAAGACATGCAAATTGGCATCCTTAAACTGTATGTGTAAACTTAGACTCGATACAAACATATCAAACAGAACAAACAAAATAGTCATATCAAACAAATTGACTTATATTTATCAAGAGTACGTGTCCATTTTTCTTAAGTCTTTTAAGCCACCCCTTTAAGATATCCAGTAATTGAAATGTCCATTATTATGTAGAATGCATGGGAGGGAAAATGGTATAATTTTACCCTCAGAAACAGTTCAGACACATGCACCACTTCCAAGATACAGATTCAAAGTGCTTGCTTACGCCTTACTTGTCTGCTTGCTGCTTTGGTCATTCAGACAGGGTAGTTCCAAATGCGCGTACAAAAAACTTGCTTGCCAATGTCAGTGTGCAGGTGTAGGCTATCGCTGGGTCCTCGCCTTCCACTATGCAGTAAATGTTCTACTATGCCACCCTTAGTCACAATGCGAAGGCCGAGGTTCTTTCTCACTGATGTTTTATTTAGCACCAACACATAAACACCATTGGAACTAAACAAGACAAGCAAACACAGGACAATAAATGATATGCTCTCCCACACAAAAATCTTAGACATAAATAAAATCATAATTCCATCATCATAAAGACAATCTACATACCACTTTTGCCTGCTTGTAGACTATGAAAGGGTTTTTTAAAATTCCTTAAGCAATGGCATTAAACTTGCTCACTTGCTTTTACTCACAAACATATGTGACCCCCCATGGCAAAAGCAGTCACATTGACCAATTTTTCAACATTAAGTTATTACCTTGTCATGAAAGATGACAAAATATGCTTTCAAACAATACTGATATCAGTAGAACAAGAATATTACAGAGATAAGGTTGTTCAAAGTGCTAGTTTGTTACAACACTCTAAGAAATTTCTAGGTTACAGTGAATTTTCAACAGCAGCTTGCTATTATTTACAATAACTGCAAAATACTGATAAAATCCATCCTATCACATGAATTTTAACTAAAAATAACTAAAAAACATCTACCATCATCTACCAGCTGAATACAGCATTAAAACAATTGCAACAGTGTTAAACAGTTCCAAGAGACAGTTTCAATTGTTACACCTCAGTAAAGTAGACACCCAAGAGAAGATGGTGGACACCATCTGAGCCAAACAAGTTGATCTTGATCTTGTGTGCTGAAGACAAGTAGTTCAAGAACATAGATTACTGGAACCTTGTCCTGTGGTCTGATGAGACCAAGATAAACTTGCTCAGTTGGTGTCCAGTGTCTGTTGTGACATACTGGTAAGCACCAAGACAACAGTCCCTTGTCTAAAGTCAAGCATGGTGGTGGTAGCATCATGGCCTAGGGCTGCACGAGTGCTGCTGAAACTGGAGAACTGCAGTTCATAGAGGGAAACATGAATTCCAAGCACAGCATGATCCACTCTTTTTGGAAACTGGGGCACATACATGGCATGGCAGTTTTACTGCATGATATCGACCCTTAACACACCTCCAAGATGACTGCCTTGCTAAGAAAGCTGAAGACAAAGGTGATAGTCTGGCCAATTATTTCAACCTATTCGAGCACCTGTGGCACATCCTTAAGCAGAAAGTGGAGAAGAGCAAGGTATCTAACATCCACCAGCTCTATGATGTCATCATGAAGGAGTAGGAGAAGATTCAAGCGGAAGCGGGAATTTCAAGCGCATAGTGGTTAAGGCAGTGTATAATATTGGTGCTCACTCAAAACATTGACAGTTTGGGCACAATTTGGACATGTTTGCTGGAAGTTGTACTTACTTTTGTTGCCAGCTGTTTAGACGTTAATGGCTGTATGTTGTGTTAGGACAATAAATCTGTACTGATATACGATGACTTTAAGTTGTATGAAAAATTAATTTCTATAGTGTTCAGCTCCCCCTTTTATGCTAGATATTACAGTTGCAGATGGCCTTCAAGGATCCAAGATATCAAACTGGTCGGGCTACAGGCTGCAGCAAGAGGCTTGGTGTGGGTGAAGCCACATTCAAACAGCACTGGGCTCCGTTTCCCCAACGATGGATGTTAGCATTAACAGTTGTGGATAATATACACTGACACGACTGTGTTTCATATTTCTGTGGACTTTAAATAACAGATGTCAATGATTTTGTATTGAAAACGTTTCACATATTGAGCATATAGGATATTGTCAAGACACCACTATGAATCTGCCAATTCAAGCTTCATAATTACCAGAAAATAAAAGGCACTGGCTATTTGGCAATAACAACATTTTTTAGTGAGTCTGTACACTAAATTTTGTTTAAAAATCATGAGAATCAATTTGTCTTGATAGAGTGGTCCAGTGGGTTAAGGTGTAGAGGATGTACCTTAGGAAGGCCTTTTGTCAGTTCTGAGTTTAAATCCAGCCAGGAGTGTTTCAATGACAGCTTGTTTTTCAATTCAAGATTTTAGTACAATTATTTAATTGTGTCAAAATTGTAATTTGAAACTTTGGGGTAAACCCAATCTGACATTTTAAGCCCCATAAAGATGGAAAAGTGTTCATGTTACACATATTTGATGGTGTAACTACAGATCCAAGCTAATCGTCTGAATGACACAACTTAACGGTGGAATCGTTGGATCGTACAAGCTATGCTTTTGCGACGTTTAACGGTTTAGTTGCTTAGTACAAATGATGCTGTTGGGAAACAGTGTCATAAGTCCATCACTCAAACCAAGGAAGTAGCTATGGAAGTTAGCAACAGTGCTTTTGGGAAACATACCCCTGGTTCCTTTGTGGTGCCTGATAGACTTGCTGGAATTTATTGCGCCTTTTTATATTTCGAGAACCGGCCCGGAGGCAACAGATGCATGGACATGTCTGCAACAAACTCAGTATACCCTCACTATCATTTTTAACATTAGCATGTTCATGCAAATATATTAGGTTTGGTCATTGTCATAGGCTAATGTTCCATTGTAGCACATCCAGTAGGCTAAATATAATTATGTAATTAATTGCTTCTAAATAAATAGCAAACATCTTAGATGTTTGTTGTCTTGATGGTTATTTCTGACGTATTTTGCTGTTCCTACGTTTTAAACTTTTGAACAGCGTTGGTAAAAAGCATTTGATGGAAAAAGGAAAAAAATATAATAGTTTTATCCAACCAGTACCATAAACGTTAACTTAAGACATTGGAACTTTTTATGGGAACCTCTAGTTCTTTCATAATATATGGAATAGCCTATTTTGTATATGCACCTCCCCTTGATATTTGCCAGCAAATAGCTTACTCTTTATTTTGCACATAGTGTACTTCAAATAAAATGGCAAATATAACTAGTTTGTGGGTCTTCCGGGTGCTCTCGTTACTTTCCGTTTGTAGTGTAGCCTGAGACATTTCTAAACAATCTTTGGTGTAGATTTACAAGCTAGGTTGCAAATGTGTTTTTGAGCTATGACGATGCTAATGTTGTTTACCTGATTTCCGAAGGCATTCGATCTTCCTAATGACGAGACTGATAATAAGGCAATAATATCTTATGGACGATCTCAAATATAAATGGACTGCATTTATATGCATTTATAAAGCGCTCTTAAAGTGCTTTACAATGTATGCCTCACATTCACCAATACATATTCAGAGATCAGTGGCAGAGGCTGCAATTCAAGGTGCCAACCTGCTCACCAGAAGCAATTTGGGGTTCAGTATGTTGCCAAAACACAGCTAAATGTATAGTTTTCACATATTTATTGATAAAATATCTCAGATTGCATAACTTGCTAGCATTCTGCTACTTGGTCAGTAATGTCTTGCGACTGATTCAAACACCTTTTCAAGTATACAATTCACAGGTGTTCTTCCACGGTGCTTTCCAAATCGTTTGTTATGGAGAATTGTTTTTGAAATCCTGTATTTTTCCAACGAGAAACACTGCGTGTGTGATTGGGTGTAGGAGAGCTTCTGTTTATGTCAGTGTATGTGTGATATATCTCTTGTATTGTATCTCTCTGGTCTCTCTGTGTGCTATTTTAGAACCCTCTCAAAAATTAATTAATCTCAATTTAATCTCAAATTAATCTCAAGGGATTTATCCTAATAAAGAGGGGTCTAAGGGTTTTGTCTAGTCAAAATTTCATGTCGATGGTCCACTTGGAAATACCTTAATGAATGTTAACATGTTCAGTACTTATTTTCCTCCATGCATCTTAGTGGAATTTGCATAGTACAATCATGTTTTTACCAAATTAAGTCTAAGTAAATGACATCTACCCCAGCCAACACAAAACAAAAACTTTAAATAATGTTGACCAATGGGTCTCCTAAGGTGATTTTAAGATGTTTTTTCTGTAAACATTGAGTGTAAGTTTAGAGAACGTTAGCTGTAGGTTGTCACACTTCAAAAATATTCCCTGAATGTTTTAGGAACAAAGAATTCAAACGTTACATCATGGTTGCGTTGTGCCCTTCACATGGCATTCTCTCTTGGTTATTTTCTGCCATTCTTAATATGAAACCATGTGGGAACATTCCTGGAAGGTTGTGTTGTGTCCAGTCCAACAATTCAGGATATTGAAGTCGACGGAACTTTAGAGACAATTTAGAGAATTAGAGACAGCTGAACCATTACCTTTAAAACGTGTAAGGATAATACTATGTGTATGTATATATGTCATTTACTCTATAAGTAGTTGTCTTGATAGATTAGGGGTAATGTAATTGTTGAGCAAGTGGGCAAAGCATTTAACCAAACTAACTTATTTTCCAAGCACCCCTTAAGAGAACCAAAACTATTTTCATGGAATGTTCCCTTAGCAGATAACAGATAACCTTCCTGGAACCAAAAAATGTTAGCTGGGACAACTAATTGTAAATACCATTTTAACATCTTTTTCTAACTGTAATGTATCTTTCATTTTAGCTGGTACACACTGGACTCCAAACCTGGCAAGAAGAGCAAAGAAAGGGGCAGGATCCAGGTGAGCATCCAGTTCACACACAACAGCAAGACCAGCAGTATGTTTGAACTCTCTGAGCAATCCAAGCCTCGATCACCCTTCTTCAAGCTCAAGGATAAACTGAAGGGCTGCAAACAGCATCATGGAAACTTCTCTGACTCATCTGTGATTGTTTTACCATCTTTTGGAGGTTATAGTTCAAAATCCAAGACGCCTCAAGTCTCAGAGCATCCTACTCTACTTCAACCTGAACCTAAGCATGTACAGTCAACACTAGTCGGCAAACACAAACTTTCAGCTGCCCAATCCTTGTCAGATCTCATTGACTCCAACTTCTGCCTTAAAATGGATTCTGAGAGCGGTAAGGTCTTTTTTGTCTTGCTGCTGACTTTTTCTTATGAAGCACGTTAAATCAATCAAGGCATCATATTAAATTGGTGTCTGAATCCCAATGTCCCCTCTAACCCTACCCATAGGATCTTTTACTTGTGGGTCTTCTACTAGTGTTGAATGACGTCCATTTTAACAGCATTTGACCATGTGTATATTAAAACATTGTGATGGATGATACTATTAGCAAAAAGGCTAACATATGGCTGGAAATAGACTATATAAGTAAGTTACATCCGACAACTGACGCATCCTAAAGAACATGACAGAATAGTACAAGCTATCAAAATGTATCATTCTGACAGGAAAACAGCATACTCTCACTCTGATTGGCGAAATATCTTTTGAAGATTTGTTATAATCTACAAGTGTCTGTGATAATTTAGAGCTCAAGAACATTAGTTGTTGGTGACATGATGGAATACTGATGTTCAGGCTAACCAGCTGTTGGTCCTAGCAGGCTGCTAATATTCTAACAACTAAAGGTAGGGCTGGGCGATATATTGTTATGACGAAGAATACCAATAATACCAATTTTTGAAGGAGGCCACAAGAGAGTTTTTCTTGCCCCTGTTGTTCTTAGTTGCTCCTTGTTAATGTCTGTAAAGTGCCTCATGCACTCAGCACTCATGCAGCCCTAGACCATGATGCTACTACCACCATTTGTAAGGACCTTTGATAGAATTGTTTCAAGGTGTCTGCTGTAAGTTGTTCATGTTTATGCTTCATACAGCAGGGAAGGGAGGACTATGGGTTTGTATGGGTTTGCACAGCTCATGTGATGGTTAAAGCATAACGCCAGCGGTTTTTTGATTGTAGGCTATTTTCCTGCATGGCCACAGTTCAAAAATGGATGTAAAGAGAAAATTACATCGCTAACAGCCTTCTATAGTTTTAGCGTTTTCAGCCCAATGGCTTTCAATGAGTAAGCCTGGGGCTCTTAGGCAGACGCATTGAAAACTGTATTTTTTAAACACTTGGAAATCTCGATATTGCATGACACTTGGGGCACTGTATTATCTCTACACATGAACTTGAACATAAAGAACATTGTTGGTGTACACAGAATTTAGTAAAATGTATGTTTCTGAAGACAGCACATTACCTATTCTGCAACTTTCTCTTGCCGCCATATTGGATATAAAGTCAGAATGAAACTCCATCACCGAACCCAACATCAATGTAATGCGAATTCCTATTAAACTATCTCTGATTTAGTAGAGAAAAAAATGTGGAGTGCTAATGCAAAGCTTGCCATGAACATTAAACATTACAGTAGGCAAATCAAGCATTCCCCCTCAGTACATTCACTTTCAGCCTTTTACTCTGTCTGGTTTCTTGGGTTTATAGGTCACATGACTTTGTTCATGTTATAAGTCACGGTTTAATTATCCTGGTCAAATTCCAAGATGGCCACCAGCCGTGAAGAAAAGGCTGATCAGGAAGTATAAATGTACTTGAAAATCATAGTCCTTTGTAAAAATATAGTCATGAAAATGATTATGGAAACTGTTTAAATATACTGATGAAGAAAAAATTGCCTAACTTTGTCAATAGAGTTAGTTTGGGAACTTTAAAATGTATGTGTCCCACATGATACATTGCCAGATTAGGGACACAATTCGGTCAATGTATATTTTGTATGGGATTCAAAAATTTGATTTAAACAGGAATATATTTTGTATTCACTTCAAAATCATACTGATTGTATGATAGCAGGCATAGGCATTATGAGCATGAGCATGAGATCAGTAGAGGAGTTCTGAAAAATCCAGTTATACCTGCTGATGCTGGTGGCTGGTTTAAGAAAGTCTGACTTGATCTATCATGGTCAAAGATGTTTTTTGATGGTTTCATACCAACTAACCAGAAAAAAAATGCTGAAAAACAGCTGGGTTCAGATTTTCTAAACCTTTCAAGCTAAAATGACTACTAAATGACCAGCAAAACCAATTAGAATGACCATCAAGCCAGCTAAAACATATTTCAAGCTGGTAAAAATAATGACAATAACAAAACTTAAACTTAAACTCCATCTTAAGAGGAAGAGTCGAGGCCTGAAAAGCCATGACATACACATAAGTCTAGACTCAAAACCTTTCTCTTAAATGGTCCCCATAGTTGGAATGGTGCACGGTAATTCATCACTCCTCATGGGCCTTGGGAAGGACTGCCTCTGCTGTTCCCCCCAGTTGTTAGGCATGGCGGCCACTGACCAGTAGTGTGGGGTTGCCATGCACCATACCTTAGTTATGCTGATGTAGCCTAGTGCTGCCACAAACCTCTGATGTGTCATGCCACACAACAACTCTCTCTTTCCCTCTCTTTTATATATACAGTTACATACATATGCATGTATGTCACATATGATCAGTGAATTGTAAGACTGGCCTAACTCATTTTCTTTCTCTGTCCTCTTACCCCAAAGTCATCTCAGCCTCCCACTGACTCCTGTCACCAACTCCCCCTGAGTTGACTGTGACCAACTTCACGGGAGGCCCATGCCAGGACTGACTCTGCATCCAAAGGCCTCACGACTGACCCCTCCTCACAATGGCACTGTCAAAATGGGCCCTCCTAATGCAACCCCCATACTTGATCTCACTCTTTGACTTTAATATTATGTATGGCTGCTACTCCTCTGTTCTGCCATAACTTTTGACAACCAACTATAGCTTGACTATCATATAATGCACAATATTTTGGAATAATTATGATGCTCAGCTAAAACCACAAAAGCACAAATTTTAATCTATTATGGTAACTACAATTTGACAGACAAAATGTTACATTTGATCGTTTTATGGCTAGGCATATGTTGAAAAAACATAATTGAAAATATTGCTCTTCGTACCTAAGGATTGAATTTGATAGGTACAAAATAATAATGGATAAAATAATAATGGATAAAAATGGATAAAATACATTTTAAAAACACTTTTGTGATGGAAGAGACCAATAAAAGCAAGAGTGTATCAATTCTTTCTGTCTAAAGATTTAAATATTCATAATTTTGACAGTTTCATCCCCTAATAGGACAACGTATCCTGGGAAGTACAATTCATGAAATCCAAACTACACAAAATATTTCAAAAGTGAGAGTGAAAATGTTTTACTTAGGTGCAAATAAGATAATGTATGATATCAAATGAAGGGACACGCCCCTTGTGAGGTAATTTGCTGAAGCCCGATTCAATCACGCCTGTAGGCCTAATTGGTCAGAGCAGCTAGGAGCCCCAACTCCTCCTACCAGAATTTCTTGCACAGACGCAATCACTCATTCTTCACCTCTTTCTCAATGCTTTTTTTCTTTGGTGCCCACTAGCGTTTCGAGCTACTTAGCTTCCCAGCTGCCTAGCTCCCTTTCTGTTGTCCAACCTACTGGTTGTCCACATAGCTTACCAGCTTTTTTCCTCAACTTTTAACCTAGCTTACCAGCATGTCGAATCAATATCCTAGCTGGAGCCACACATCCCATGTACAAAGAGGCACTTACCACACCAGGTTTGCACAAGCATTTCCGTAAGCTTTCCCCAGGCAGTTTCTGGTGAGGGGCAACCTTCTTGGGTCAATTCCTCTAGAGAGACCTGATGCTGGAGCCTCTCTACAACCAGGAAGAGGGCAACAAGCTGCCTAGCAGGAGTTGGGCTGACCAGTTAACTCTTCTGTCTGAGCTGACTGCTCCCTCAAGACAGAAGAGCTTCTGTCATTGCAGGAAGCGGACTGTCACTTGTGGCTTCAGGGGATACGTCAGATGATGACATATTCCCACAGCGGCGCAGGCTCAACCTAACCCAGCTGGCGATAGAGAGGCTTCCTCCACTGTGGCTAGCGCTAGCCTTCGCAAAGCATGTCATCCCGCTACTGGCTTGGTGTAGCATGGCCAGTGGTTCCTCCCATGGTCAAATGTTCTAGACTTGACAGGTTGAAGTTTTTGCCTCTAGCTACCTAGTCTGTTTGTCAGACTTTACCTGTGTTTCCTGATTGCATAGAGGATCTGACAAGATTCTGGGACAAGCCAATCACTTAAGCACTTAACCCTTTGCTCTAGGGGAGACTGGCCCTGATGTAACTTATAGTTAAGTTGCTTAAATGTTAAGTCGCTTTGGATAAAAGTGTCTGCTAAATGCATAAATGTAAATGTAAATCTCTTCTCTTGAGGTTTATAATACCACATGTAGGAGCCAAATGTTGCTAGGTGTTTATTTTGTTGTAATTTTTCTTTGGCACACTGGGCGGCACATGTCCACAATTGTCTCAGGTATATAGGTAGTGTACGTAAAGTTGTCGTTAGGTGTTTGACCCGGAAGGGCAAAGGGTTTTTAACCGTTTGTACACTCGTTCGCTCACTCACGCTAATGCTGTGCGCTTGCTATTCTTGCTTGTGGAAATACTGGACATTTCTGTGCGAGTTGGAATAAATGTACCACTTTTGTATTCATCGTCAAGGTTTGCCTAGTGTGTTTGTTTTCTACACAGTAAGTCAAGTAAGCTTAGCATGGCTAACATCTAGCACGTCAGCCAGGCCATACCCGGCGTCAGGCACCTCAGTAGTTCAGTATTAGACCGAACTCCTTTAATACCACAGTCACTCTGCTTTACACTGAGCTCTTGCTTGGATCGCTTGTGCCCTCTGTACTGGTCCTGTTCAATCCACACAGTCTCACTCATGGTTGAATGACTCTCTTCACTCAGTGCACACCAACCTCAGAGATGCTGATAGGAAATGGCATAAAACTAATAATCCATGCAATCTAACAAGATTCTAGGCATTGCTATCATCCTTTTCATCCTGCTGAAGACAGCAAAAATGTCTACTAAAAGGTTTACACCAATCATAGTGCAGTGTTCATTCTCCTTGGCTTTCTGGTACAAAAAGAAGTATCAAGCAAGAACGATAGAAGCACAGAGGTAGCGGCAGCGCTGACCTGTAGAGTGTTTGTGGTGACTGTGGTGCCGATATTGACATTTCATACAACGCTAACATGTTATGTCCCATTTGAATATTTTGAATTAAGAGACAGAAGTACAAATGTCAATAGGCTACTTGTTATAGACCCATATAGGCACATGCATGGATCCATGAAGGAGATATCTGCAGTTTTCATTGATAAAGTCAGTGTCAGTGTCCAATGTTAAGAGGTTAGAATAATCAGAATATTATAATAATGAAATAATGATAATATAATAAGTAAAAACTAAAATTTCAGTAGAGAAAAAAACATAGGCAATTCTGATTCTGATGATCAAAATACAGAATTGTTTTTTTGGTGATCCGCTGTAAATGGTTTAGTTTTGATTTTTTTGTGTACAACTTTATGACATGAAAAATGAGATGTTTAAAAAGAGGGGACTGTGACTTCTCGTAGTTAATGTAGTTTTTAAAAAAGAATGTAGTCAACAAAAATATCTTCTATGATAATCTATGATTACATTAGTTACTTCAGAAAATATCTGACCCCCTGCACTCTCCCATGATATCACAGAGCTGGTGGATGTTAGACACCTTGCTCTCCTCCACCTTCACAGGTGCTCACATGGGTTTAGATACTTTGCCAGTCCATCGCCTTTACCTTCAGCTTCCTCAGCAAGGCTGTTGTAATCTTGGAGCTGTGTTTATGGTCACATATCATGTTGTAGAATTACCATGAGATGCATACAGCCTAGTTTCTGAAGAGAGAGTGGATCAGGCTCTGTTTAACTACAGCTCCCCAGTGCCAGCAGCACTCATGCAGCAATAGACTATGATGCTACCACCACTATGCTTGACTTTAGGCAAGGGACAGTTGTCTTGGTGCTTACCAGGGTGCCACCTCAGACGCAGGACACCACCTGACCAAGTTTATTTGTCTCATCAGACCACAGGACATGGTTCTAGTAATTTATGTTCTTGAACTGTTGTCCTCAGTACACGAGACCAAGATCAACTTGTTTGGCTCAGATTGTGTCCAACGTGTGTGGTGGCACCCTGGTGAGAAGACCCAAGACAAGTGTTAGGGGCGACTCACGAGATACTGTATCACAGTGAAACTTTGTTAAAAGAGATGAAAATCCAAAGAATGTTTTCTATTCAAGTTGCATTAGTTTGCGTGGCAAACTATTTGTTTATCTGCGGAAGCCACAAAATGGTAACACATTTAATTTAAGACATTTGAGTGAGGTTTTCCGTCATTGTTTTGGCAAGTAGCTCTATAATAAGTGGGATAATGTATTGTACAAGGGTCATTATAGGAAAATATTTCCCTTCAGGACGGATCATATTTCAGAGAGTACAATGTGTGTGGTTATTTGTTGGCTGTTATAAGTTTAAAGACTAAGCATGATGTTAAGTGAGCAACTGCACCAATTTCTCACAGACATACAAACTCCCTGCCTGTCTCTCTTCCCGTCTTGCACATGTATACATTCTTTATTCTCAGATGGATTGTTTAGGAGATACAACCCTAAAACCAAGGACAAATACAAATTTGTGTATTTTATTGTTTTTTCATGTTTCACAGTACGTTTACATCATACTGTATGTATATCGTTATGCACTAACTGGGCTTGGTTTAGAACCAATCATCTCTCCTGTTGCCCCCTAATCTAACAAATAAAATAGCACAATTAAAGCAACAGTCAGGACCATTTTTCTGACCATTGCCACAGGATGAATATATGTGTTTTGGCCCATATGTAGCCTGGCTGTCGCACCAAGCTCAGAGATTGTTCAGATTTTGTTCTGGTCAAGGATCCATTGACTTCAAGTTCTGAGGCGGGATCAACAGGCATCTATCAAAATACCTCTGTATGCTACTTGACAGACCCACAGCCAATCAGACCTACGGTTCTGATGACACATGCAGAGACAAATGCTTGATATTGCTTAAAAGGATCCCCGGCTAGTAAGACATGTCAGCCTTATATTATTGACATTGCCATTGACTATATAAACCAGGTGAGATGTTTCAGTACAATTCACATGAAAAGTCAATTAAGACAGCCATTCTGCTGAAGTAGTCTTCTTATCAACCTGAATACTCCTCAAGATCAATGTAGCCTATGGGCCTCCCATGGAGTTGGTCTCAGACCTCTCAAGGATTGAGTTGATGACATGAAAGTTGAGGATGACCGGTGAGGGGCAGGGATGACTCTCAGAGGAGATGGCTGTAGTGTTTGCGGGCAGAGGAAGCAAATGAGTAAGGCCAGTCTAGGTCACACATCAAAGATCACATGTCAAATGTGCATGTATGTACATGTTGAGAGAGAGATAAGAGTTGTACTTCATGACACAAGAGGTCTGTGGCTGTACTTGGCTATAGCAGCATAATTAAGGTATGGTACACGGTGATCCACCACCACTGCAGGGATGGTCAGTGGCCATGCCCCACACAGCTGGAGGCAATAGCAGAAGCAGTCCTTCCAAATATGACCCATGAAGAGTGATGATTCACTATGCACCATCCCTATCTATGGGTTGAGAGTGTTGGAATTAGAATAATGTCTTATTATTTTCAGTTCTATACTGCAAAAATGACTACTTAATTAGTAATTTAGTTAGTAATTAGTAATTTAGAGTATTAATCTTGTTATATCAATTTTAAGATTTATTTAATAATTGAGGCAGAGTTGTAGGATACTCTTTTGCTTATTCAGTGTTATTTCTTGTAATAACTTTCTTAGATAATACAACTAGTTATACGCAGATCTGATCTTAAAACAAGCTACATGGTTGAGAGAAAGTATTCTGACCTGATGCCAGTTAGACAGAGAAGATTATTTGACTTGTTTCAAGTTATCTAATTACAAAAGCCTATCTGCCATTCGAGCAAGACTTTTGCACTTTAAATTTAAAATTTCATAGAATCATCATGGTTGTCAGGTCTGCATCGGACCTGGTCACGGCCACGCCCCCTCACACAACACCACAGACTCGCACCTGATCTCCTTCACCTGAGTTCTAATTAATATCACCTGGTCTCCACCTTATTTAAGTCTGCCCTCCACTTCACCCTTTGTCTGGTCTCGTCGATATTCCCTCAGACTCCCCGCATGTCATTTGCATTCTCCGTGTCCCACGTATTCCCGTGTTCTTCGCTCTGTAAGTTTTGGATTCCCTGTTTGGTTTGTCCCCCCTTGTTCCTTTGGATATTCCTTGCCTATTTCTAGAGTCTATTTCCATACTCCAGTGTTCTTCTAGTTTTCAGTTAATCTTAGTATTTGTATTTTCTGTTTACTCCATTAGAGTAACGGACGTGACTTTCGTTTTACGTATTGGTTTGTGTAATTAGTGATTTTCTGTTTTCCCCTCCACTTGAGAAGTGAACGTGACTTTTGTTTGTTCATTGATTTACCCATTAAATACCTCCTTTGTTTTATCTACCTCTGCCTCCATCCATCTGTGTCTGACAATGGTTCAGTGGCAATATGGCACATGCTCACACCAAGTTTTGTGGCAATCGACCACAGATTGACCAAGAAATGTGACTTATGTGGCTACAATTTTTAAGTGTTTTTGTGCCCATGCTTCCATACATCAAAATGGCAGTAGGCATTTTATGAGAGGCATGGTCTGAATATTCATGAAAAACGGACAATGGATATTTGTGTTTTTTTTTTGTTTGTTTGTTTTTTGAGAAAATTCAACACAGATGTGCTAGGAATGCTAAGACAAAATTGTCACAAATGTTCATTGTTCATCCCTGGCAGAATATATGTCGTATGGTTTGTTCAGTGTGGCTTCCTACAAGTATTCCAACCTTACCTCATTTTTTTCAAAAGTTATATTCATGGATGCAATTCCAGCTTTGACCCCATTGGTGCTAGAGCCCTTGACTACGACACTTGAAACCTGATGTTGAAATTTGGATTGTGAAACCAAGAACTGTGATAGCATTTGACACAGAATATCTGGCTTCAAAATATATTTCAAACTCTCAACTTAGGAATAGTACATAAAAAGTTTACTAAAATAACTTTCTTTTCAAAGTATTCAAAGCATTCTTTGAAGTAATGCACTAATCCTTATGTATATTTTTGGTAAAGTCCACTTTATTTCAACATACTTATTGCAGCATACAAAAATCTATTTTAAAAGTTAATGTTATTTTGTTCTGTTAAAGAAAAAAATATATGGAAAATTTGTGTACTTATAATGTATCATTTACACTTTTATTTAACACAAAAATCTCAATATGCGCACATCGTACCTGTTGGTTTTAAAAAATATTTTAGTAAAATGAAGTATCACTGTAATTACTAATTAGATAGACGGTTTTGCAGTGAAAGATTTGAGGGACCTGGTAGATGGTGTCCTCACATTCTGAATTGTGTTGATGACCAGTGGCAAGGTACACCAGGCAAGCTTGTGATTTTTCATCTACAGAGCTCCCCCTACAGTTGGATTTTTTTAAATCAGCAACAATGCTGTAAATTCTCCAATGCTGTAAAAAAACAGTACGTATGAATTTGTTTGCAGACCAAAGAATAGGAACCAGCAATGCTCATTTTTGTTAGTTGAATGAATGTTGAATGACAAAGTAATAAACATGATTTCAGCTTTCAGTATCAGCATTCAGTTTCGGTTTCATTTCACAGTTGTGTGGAGAAGCTGAAAGTGGTAAAACTCTGCCCCCTCTTGCGATTCCTAGTGTAAAGAGCCTCCACTCACCCTGTAATGAGCCATGTAACCATCAAAGTGACTATGAAGCTGGTAAATTGATCTAATATTGCCTGGGGTGCCTAAAAAAATAAATTAAACTGTGTTGTGTTGTTACTGCTGTGATTACCATTTCATACAAACCCTCTTTTGTCTTACTTTCTGTCAACAGGAGATGCATCATCTCACTGGCACTTTCAAAATCATGGTGGTTCTACAGAAACAACGAACAGTAATGCTATCTACCATGTTAGGGAGTCTATCCCTCAAAAGTATGCCACCCTTCCACGAAATCATAACCCATTTGAAGGTGAGAATGGATTTTGGAAGACCAGGGACCAGAGTGAGAGAATAGAACATGCTGAAGTCCTGAAGCTAAAGGAATGGAAGAAGTTGGGGAAGAACATGAATGCTTATGGGCGCTCATGCAGCTATGGAAACTTGCAATCAGCTAATCCTTTCAGCACTGATTCTCCTGGGACCCACAACCCTTTCAGCTCATACTGCAGAGACAAGTAGGTATATTTGTCTGTAATGGTTATCATGCATTAGGTGTCTTATGCTTACAGTTGTGGCCTAGAAGCTTTGCATTTGGTGTCTAATGTATCTACAACTAATATGTGTGTATTAACCACACACAAGATGAAGAACAAGTTCAAAACCACTGAAACAGTGTAGCAACAAACTTAACTAGAAATCATTGTTAGTGATACTGAAGATACAGCTAAATTGGACATTAGCCTATACCGAACAAAACTGAAACGTTGAATTAGTGACAAACCAAAAAAGCAATTCAGTAATTCAAATCCAGTTCAAATAAGCCTACCCCAACTCCGCCAGGGTGCCAGGACTGCCTTGAAAGCAAACCTGTGTACTATTTGTGTATAGCAGATTTAAGGCAGTGTTTTATTTGTTTGTTGATATACAAAGGTGGTACAAATGTGATCAAAAGATCTATGACATTCTGTAAATATAAAGAATTAAGTCTATCAACTTGGGGGCCCAAGCAGTTGCTTGCCTTGCCTTTAGACAAGCAGCGCCTCTGGATGTACATGTGTTTCTGTTCTTACATTACACATTCTGACTTCTCTAAACTTCCTTAACTGATTCGCTTGTTGCTCAGTTTGACTAGGTGGGCTGAATATGTTTTCTTGTAAAGGGGCCATATATGCAAACATGCAGGAAATCAGTAGTCAGTCAGTAGTCAGTAGTTACTAATATGCAATAGACCACTGACGTTAAACATGATGTTAACACTAAACATGATGTTAACATGGAGAACATTTCTCTACAACATTATACGATAGTCAGGCCATAAAAAAATATGTTTTTAGTTATGGTTGGAGAGCTTGTGTGCCTGTGTGATATAAAACATCAGTTGGAGGATACTTTTTCTCTTCTCATTTCATCTTTAAAGACTGCTTAAAAAACAGTAAGGTTGACTGGGACATGCCTGCTGTTTATCTTTTTCTGGAGGGGAGATTAATTTCATGACCTTGTCCTGTGTACACCAAATATTGTCCTCATTGCCCTATCATTGGGCAGAAAAATTAGTTTTGACTGACACTGCACATAACCTTGACCTACATCTGAAAACAAACAATCAAAAAGATAAATACAATTTAAAATCTATCTAGGAAGACAGAATCAATATATAATATAATAATGTTTTTAAATTATCATCTCACATTAATCCACGTCCACAGTTATACCAGGATATGGATCAATTTCGTAAATGACAGTGCACCACCTCCCTGAGGTCTTCTGTGATTTCATCCAATGGGCAGAGAGGGCCATTGTCCAGAGGTGCCCACCCTGATTTGTGGGTCAGTGGATGCCACTGTCTGTGGTGCCAAGTCAACCACCTTTGGCTGGAAACATCCACACACATTCTCTTTCACAGAAGCTACTCAACACTCAATGTTAAATTGTCCCTGGCCTGGTGCAGATCACTTGATGAAGGCTTAACATTCCCCTGATACTGGTCCATTCTTTGGGGAAGAGAGCACTCACCGGAGATATCTGATCACCCTCTGTGTAAAAAAGGGGGACCTTTATAAGAGTACGTAGGGTCTCCTACAGTATTATATAAGGAATATCAGTGCCTCTGGCTACCTGTGTGTCTGCTGTTCTTTTTCTTTTGGCTCCCACACAATCAGCAGGCCCTTTACCATGCCCTGCTTCCAGGAAACTCCAGTTTAGTGCTCTGAAACCCATCTGGAAGGAAACTGCTTATGAGTTCTTCTTTACCCAAAACTGCGTAGTTGGGCCATCACTGATAAAAAGGCTTGTCAAGTCTGAGATAGTTCACCTTCAGGAATTGAAGAACAGATTCCAGTTGAGCCCAAATGGCAGCAGAATCATGTTTCTTAGAACTTGATGCACCTCCTTTGATGAACCTCATCATCTCTCAAGGTTCTGTACAATGATTGATCTGCATATTGATGCTGGATGTTGAAGAGGTACTTGCAAACCTTGTCTCTCATGTCTTTTTCCAAATATGTGTGCCCTCACATATTTGTTTCACCTTTTTTGTCACTTATTTTCTCTTTCTTATTCTATTTCTTTGTTGTATTCTTCTTTCTTTGTGACCCACTGGTGCCACCATGTAATCCCTGTTTCGGATGGATTTTTTTGACTTGTTAGTGACTTGTCCTTGCATGTCATGTATTCTCTGTACATGTAGACTTTACTGTGTCTGCATTGCACATACAGCAGCCAGTGTTGTCATGTTTTGAGCCCATTGTACAAGTTTAGGTGGTGTTTCCTGCTTCGGCTTTTAAGCCTGTCGCACCTCTGCCAGTGCCATCTGGTCAGCTGCAGGATCATCAGCTGGAAACCACCGTTCATGGATGTTTTGAACCCTAAACCAGCACCTCCCAGTGAAGGGGCCAGTGGCACACTAAGGACATCTCCCCAACACCCCCTGCAGCTGCCTTCACTGGGGTGCTGTCCCCCAGCCAGTGTCTTTTCTCCACAGCCAAAGCCAGTAGGTCCCTTTCTTTGCTTCCTCTCCCAGCTCCTTAATGGCTTTCTTCAGGCTTATGCCCACCACTCCAGCACCTTGCAGCAGTTGGACTGTTGTTTTGCCCACGAAGCCCTGGCAGCCGACCTCCACGGGGTAAACCTTAACCTTCCAGCTTGGAGTACTTCAGCTGTTTCCTTTCGTGGGAGATGTTAGCTCAGTGAGCAGTTCTCTCTTGACCACCATACATGGCATGATGATGTCTGGAGTGTAATTGTCAAGATTTCTCTTGGAAAGCCAGCTGTTTTTTCGGGTCTGCCAACAACTTACACTCTATACTGGGTATGAGCATACTGGTCCTCCTCTGAGGAGGTAGCTACATGCATTTACATTTACATTTACATTTACATTTAGGCATTTAGCAGACGCTTTTATCCAAAGCGACTTACAAAAGAGGATAACATTCAAGCTACAACACAATGAAAGAACAAACAAGGAGTGCATATTGCTAACATAGAAACTGCACCATTTTAAGTTGAAAGTGCAATAGTGCAGAGAAATTAAATTAAGTGCATTCTCAAAGTTTACGCCAGGAGATATTCTTGGAAGAGCTGGGTCTTCACGAGTTTCTTGAAGGTGGAGAGGGTATTAGTTGATCTGGTAGCACTTGGGAGGTCATTCCACCAGCGCGGAACCAGATATGAGAAGAGTCTGGATTGACCTGCACAAGGTGTTGGCCGTGCTAGAAAACGTTCCTTAGAGGAGCAAAGCGGTCGTCGGGTGACATAGGGCTTCAGGAGAGAATTCAGGTAGATGGGAGCAGAACCATCATTCACCCTGTAGGCCACCATAAGTGCCTTGAATTTAATGCGAGCAGCCAAGGGTAACCAGTGAAGTTCAATGAACAGAGGTGTGACGTGTGCCCTTTTTGGCTGGTTAAAGACCAGCTGTGCAGCTGCATTCTGGATCATCTGTAGCGATCTCACCGCACAGGCTGGTAGGCCTGATAGGAGGACATTGCAGTAGTCAAGCCGAGAGATAACCAGGATCTGTACCAGGAGCTGGGTTGCATGTTGGGTTAGTTATGGTCTGATCTTCCTTATGTTGAATAGGGAAAAACGGCACGACTGAGCCACAGAGGCAACGTGATCTGCAAAGGTCAGTTGGTCATCAATCATGACACCTAGGTTTCTTGCCACTTTGGTGGGAGAAACAGACAGGGAGTTGATCTTGATACTGATTGTGATGTATGGCTTGTTTGACTGGAAGGACCAGCAGTTCAGTTTTTGAGAGATTTAGTTGGAGGTGGTGTCCTTTCATCCATGCAGGCAGGCTTCAAATCCTGCTAGGGTATTCCTGCTAGGGTTTATTGACAGTTGACGCAATGCTGCAAAGCTGCTTTAATTTGTTTTCCTTTATCTGGGCATGCACCATACAGGAGCACGTCTTTCGATTTGTTACTTTGGGAGTGAGAATCCAAAATGGCTTTATACGACAAAACAGAGAATTTCTGATACAAATTAGGCAGGGTTGTGCAAAATCCAGAACTGAATTGAGAATGACTCATAATTTCAAATTCAGTTCATGAATTTGATTTGAATTTGAATTGTAGCAGTAAACAGGATGTAGAATTTCAATTGGAATTTGAATTGAAGGCATACCAGGCAAAACTGAGATTTTTTTTATCTTCAGAGCTCCCCCTACAGTTGTCGTTGTTTTGAAAAAATTGCAACGACATTGTACACTCTCACCAATCCATGTGAATTGCAAACCAAAGAATAGGAGACAGCGATGATCATGTGCATTATGCTCACTGATAAGCCAGTAATAAATGCGATTTCAGTTTCATTTCCTTGACCTGAAGTTTCAGATCCTGCAAGTGTAGTAACCGTGGAACCTATGCTACAGGCAGGCGAGAGAGCTTTCATTCATCCCATAATAAACCATATATTACCAAGCGTCCCACCTTTTCGGAATTGGGTTTGTATATAGGAAATACCTATAAGTGTCTGCAAGAGCCGTAACATGAAAGAAACCACCTAGCTTGATTGCTAAAATCACCTCTGCCATGTAGACGAAGTTTAACAATAATTTGAATACTGACCGGGGCACAACACGTCCCCAAGACCGAAATGAAGGCTCAAAGGAAAACAACTGCCTAGCATGCGACAGAAGCACTTGGCTCGGGACATCTGTCATCAGTCCCATGTGTCCTGTGCCCATGCTTCACACCCCATCCCCTCAAAGTTCATGTGCAGAAATGTAATTGTTTGAGACCAATTAGGTTTGAGACCAATTTAGTTAGTCTAGGAAGAAACCTTGGGCAGATCCACGACTCAAGGGGCTACTGCCAGGGGCTACTGTCATGCAGGAAAATTACAATCAGTAATAACCATGGTAGATTACAAGTTGTTAGCTAAGGTTCATAATAGTTCGAAAGTATTATCCCACTTTACATTACATGGTAGTCAGTCCATAGGTGATTATCAAGAATTATGGCTGGACAATGTAGCAGTGGCGGCCAGACATAGTGTCAAACTCAAAGGAGTGAGATGGGTCATGGGGCTAACAATAAGGGTAACAATAAGGGTCCATTTAATAGTGCTATTCTGAGGGGGTCAGTCACAAAGCCTCAAGGAAGGGGAGTCATGGGCCTCCCATAGTGTTGGTTGCAGTCCACTCAGGAAGGGAGGGTGAGAGGAGTCCGCTGGAAGGAGGCAGGGATGACACTCAGCAGAGATGATTGCAGGCAGAGGAAGCAAATGAATTAGGCCAGGCTCACACATTAGAGAGCAAATGTGTGATTTGGGCATACATATATGTTCATAAATGTATATATATAAATATTGTAAAAGAGCTGAGAGAGAGGGTAAGAGAGAGAAAGAGAGTTGTACGGCATGACACATGAAGGTTTTGTGGCGGCTATAGTAAGTAAGGTATGATACATGGCAACCCAGCACCACTGCAGAGTTGGTCAGTGGCCGCCATGCCTCGCAACTAGGGGCAACAGCAGAGGCAGTCCCTCCCAAAAGACCCATGAGAAGTGATGATTTGCCATGCACCATCCCTACTATGGGAAACAGTAAAGAGGAAGGTTTTAAGTCTAGACTTAAAAATATTGAAGAGTGTCCGCTTGTCAGATGTGTGTGTGTGGGGGGGGGGGGGGGGGATATTCCACAGGAGGGGTGCACGGTAACAAAAGGCTCTTCCTCCTATCATAGATTTTTCTTGGGATTACAAGAAGACCAGCATTTTGGGATCTTAGGGTTCTAGGAGGGTGGTAGGGGACAAGTAAGTCTTTAATACTTTAATATATGTTGGAGCATTGTCCTTGAGGGGTTTGTAGGTTAGGAGGAGTATTTTAAAATCAATTTGACTTTTAATAGGGACCCAATGTAAGGAAGCAAGGATAGGACAGATATGTTTAGTCCTAGTGAGCATTTTTTATTAGCTGTAGGTTTATGATACAGGTATTACTACACCCAATAATAGAGCCTGGAAGTAATAAATGCATGAATTAATTTTTCAGCATCCTCAAAGGACAGGAACTTTCTAACCTTAGCAATATCTGGCAGGTGGAAAAAAGATGTATTTGAATTGTGTTTTACATTACTATTTAGAGATCCTGGTCAGTAATTACCCCGATGTCTTTTGCATTACATGACAGTGACAGGCCACTGAGAAAGTTTTGGTGAAGGGGTAGAATGTTGTTGTTGTTTAGGGCCAATCATCATAACTTTAGTTTTATCAGATTTTAAACACAGGAAATAGTCATCCAGGTTTTTATGTCTAGGAGGCAGGCATCAAGTTTAGTTATTGGCATATAGTCATTAGACTTCATAGAAAGGTAAAGCTATCATCAGCATAGGAGTGGAAAGTAATGCCAATTTTCCTTATAACAGATCTTAAAGGTAACATGTACAGGGAGAATAACAGGGGCCCTAGCACTGAGCCTTGGGGTACACCAAACTTTACTTTGGTGTGGAATGATGACTCATTATGAGCATGTACAAACTGGTAGTGACCATACCATGGTCAATAGTGTCAAAGGCAGCACTGAGATCCAATAAGATTAATATTGATATACATTATCAGATGCGATAAGGAGGTCATTGAAGACTTTAACTGGGGCTGACTTTGTACTATAATTAGCTCTGAAGCCTGACTGGAAGGTTTCCTGAATATTATTTTCATTTAAGCTACAAATTTGCTTAGACACTATTTTTTCAAGTATTTTTGATACAAATGGGAGGTTAGATATGGGTGGGTAATTAGCAAGAACATCAGGATCAAGGTTAGGTTTTTTCATTACAACTGAAGCTATGCCTATCATTAGCTAACATAATAGTTTTACTATCAGCTTAGCATATTGGTAACCATAGGACGTTAGCATGATAGGAAGGCCCTAGATCTAGATTTTAACCTGTCAGGTCATTAGTGTATGACAAGCAACTTGTTAGGTAAGCTGACTCTACCATCATCAAGTTTGCATGTAGTCAGACGTAGATTAATCAGACGTAGATTAATGAAATTTAGACGTTTTAGAACGTCTTAAAAGAATCAGCCGTGCATGACTGAATAGTCTTTTTTGTCTCGGCTATTCTTTTATTGGGCCACAATCAGGCTGCTTTTTTTAGGCAGAGTTTTTTTTTTTTTTTTTTTTTTTTTAAACGGCATCCACTCACTGAGCCTTCCTTGGCTGGCTACACACGGAGGGGAGGACCACCCAGTCACTTCAGCCAGAGATGTCGGTTGATTAAGCTTTTGCACCGGTCCTGTCCCAGTAGGAGTTATTAGGTAAGTAGTGATTTAATTGACCAGGAAATATGAATATATATTTTCCCATTGTGATCTAGTGCTGTGCCAAAGACTATCAGAAGACTTGGAAGACTTTGAAAAGATATCACTAGCCCTGTAATGCTTCCCCATAAGCCTACATGCTTTGATTAATACCATCTTTTAAAAATCTTTATGAAATTCTGTAAAAATTCTCATGCACGGTAGCATTATTAAACTATTCAACTTGTTAATGTAACGTAAGCATACAGTAATGATAGCTTGCTAGCAATGGGGTTTCCAATGCATTAGCTAGCGACTTATCAGCTAATGTTAATGACTGCTAATTTGATTAATGGTTTACATAGTTTGGCTAACAGCAACCTTTGCTAACATTAATGAGCTCATGGATACCTTTGGTGGTTTGAGTAACATTAAGGGTCAGCTTCTCATCTCCAAAGACAGCAGAATCTCTGGCTAAATCAGTTTGAAATCAGATTTCTTCAATGCAAGCTCTGTGCCAGCTGCTGTGAATTTATTCATTTCACATCAGCTTGGTGATTTCAGAACATCATATCTAGTTCATTTTGTTTTGGTGACGATAGAAACATAAAGATACATTTTTACAAAATTCCCAGCAAGCAAAATCATGACCAGCAAGCAAAATCATGACTGGAAGACGTGATGGATTTGAAAAATCTCCTGGATGTCTTCGAGACATAAAGAGTGTCCGCTTATATACCAGCTGTCTCTGAGATGTCTTTCTCAAGATCTCCAAACGGAGCTTAGTCGCTGTAGCCCAGATACTAGATAAGTACATAATAATAGACGTTCCATCTGGCAAGGATCTTATAATCATCTTAATTATGCCCTTTTTGCATCTAGCAGATGTAAATTTGGTGACAACTAGCCACCTTATTTAAGACATTGTAAATAACAGAGACATTTCAAATGTTAATTGAATGTAATGAGTGCTTGAGTGCCAGAAGACCGACACGATAGTCTTCAAATCTTGCAAACTCTTCTTTACTTCCGTAGTCTTCAGTGCAGCAGCTATGAATGAAACACATTGAATGACATAAATTACATTAATGCTCCATATGCTAATGGGGCAGTATTTCAGCAAGAAGTATGCTCGTCTACCCTAGCGTGTGAAAAAAGAAACCACAGTCCCTTTTCCTGTCACTTTCTGTGCTCCACACCAACAACCACACATCGGGAGGCATCCCGATCCATGTGGGAGGGCATCCAGGCCATCACAGACTACAAGACCAGGAACTCCACATCAACTGCCATGGATGTGTCCTTCTTCAATGAGCTAAATGACTTTTATGCTCGTTTTAAGGACAATAAGGACAAGGCTGTAAAGACCAAGCCCTCTGATGACCACCAGACCCTTACACTCTCCCCCACAGACATCCAAAATGCACGTAAGGCTGCAAATCAACGCACGTAAGGTTGCTGGCCCTGGCGGCATCACTGGACATGTGGTCAGAGCTTGTGCTGTGCAGCTTACAGGAGTCTTCACAGACATCTTCAACCTGTCTCTCACTCAAGCAGCAGAAAAAGCAACGCACCTCTAAAGTGCCAGGGCCGAAACACTCCTCCAAAGTGCCTGAATCACCCTGTGGCACTAACACCCATTGTGATGAAGTGCTTTGAGTGACTAGTGCTGACTCACTTCAAGAAATGTCTATCCACACCAATTTGCTTACCGAAGCAACAGGAGTACAGAGTATGCTATATCCACAGCACTGCACTGTATATTCTTACACCTGGACAACAAGAACACATATGCAAGAATGCTGTTTGTCGACTTCAGCTCAGCATTCAACACAGTCATCCCCTCCAAGTTAATCACAAAACTTGAGGATCTTGGAATCAATACCTTGCTCTGCAACTGGATCATGGACTTTCTGACTAATAGAACCCAGCATGTTAGGACAGGCCACCACAGCTCCACTTCCATTACACTCAACACTGGCGCACCTCAAGGCTGTGTGCTGAGTCCAGGCTATTTGCACTTCTGATTAAATGCTGAATTGTATTTTGTTACTATGTATTTATACATGTGTAATGACAATAAAGTTGAATCTAATATGATCTGTAACATCCAAATGACAAATCAGTTAGGTAAATATGTAACTATGATGTGATGTCAGAGAAGAACTTTGAATGTGCTTATCTGTGACCATTTTGCTTGGTTTTAGCACATCTGTAACACCCAAATGTCAGATCAGTAAAGTTACAACTGTAAGATATTGTTAGCTAAGTGCAACATTGAATATGGTAAACTCTGGTTCTCTATCTTGGGATTTAAAATAGTTTAAATGATCTCACTGTAAGAGCTTGTACTCAGTTGACAGTTAACACAGTTTGTAATTAATGGCACTGCGAACATTACGTGTGTGTCCAAAATTGTCACAGTTGTCACCCTACTTATCATAACGTTAGCGATAGTCCCTTAAGTCCTGTCTTAATTGTCCCTTAAGATGTTGATCTAAGATGTATGATTAAAATCATATTAGCAACTAACAATGGTGAAATGGTTTAGTATTAAAACATATGTGCTTTTTCTCGCTCTTGCAGGAAAAGAAAACTTGACGGGTGGAAAACTGGAGCAACATGCCTGTGACATGATCAGCCACTGAAAAGCCATCAGAGCTGCACTCAGATGTAACGTCCAAGTGAAATATTTTTTTGGCTGACCTATATCTTGCCTCTGACAATAAAGTTTCTTAACTTGAACCTACTTGTGGGGGTGGGGTGGGGGGTGGGGGGTAAGAGCACTGGGGGGGTGCCATTTTGGTGTATCATTTAAACGTTGGCCCATGGTCATTTTCGATGAAATGCCAATGTCGTAGAGATGTCATAGCAATGAGCACACAATCTCTCAGTAACATCTGCACAATGGAATCTTTCTACATTGGCCCAGCGACACGCAGACTTATGTGTGCTGTCTGGGATATTAGCAGTGGTTTGCTTACCAGTCGAAATTAAACATGGCAAGTTCACCATCAAACTTAATTTCTTTGCTTTCAGCTGCTACTAGTTATCCTGGTGTTATTTAACATGTTCTTTTCTTCACTTCTCAATGAGTTTTTCTCTGGTTGCCGACACCTGTGGTTGTGGTGGGATTGTCTCTGTGGGGCTTTGCTGCTAGGTTCAGCCAACCTTGTATAGCTCTGCTTGTGTTTAACGCTGCTTTAAAAAAATTCTATTCTATCCTTATGGCAAATGGGACTTTGTATCTTCCACAGGATAGACAGCTAGTTCAGAGAATGTTTAATAGCCACAAACAGTAAAGTTAATAGCCCGTAAATGGACTCTGACAGGTTGAAGTATAAGCCAAACGCTGCAAGCCCTGGCTGCAATTCCTCGTATGGAGGTTTGACTGGGCGCTGTGTTGCTCGCTATTGCTACACATGGCAGAAAATTGTATTATTAGACTGGACAGTGCAAAGGTAGTCATTTAGCATGCTAACTCGTGTAGATATCTCAGCAGCCCAATACATGGTCATCATTTTTGTGGCATGACTGCACTTATTTCTTCACATTCTCAGCATAAACAAGCCTATATATTTTCTAAAACTCTTTTCAGTGGTCTGCTATTCATAGTGCATCCCAAAATTTTCTGTGTTTTTTAAGGAGAAATCTAGTGTGAAATAGCCTAAAAGTATATTGCAACATGATAAGTTTGAATGTTCATTGGGGAGCAAAACTGCACTAACATGATGCATTCAAAATAAGAGCGCTTTTAGCCAATGCTTCCAAAAGGCTCACAATGCTAGTGCTAAGGGCATTGTGTTAAGTGAATATTTCTACTTTTATACCATAAACATGGCTCAAAGTAGCCCCACACTTCATTGGTAGTATAATGAGGAATATGAATATGTTTTTGACTTGGAGCAGGATGAGACATTGATGTGGTGAATACTGAAAAGGAGATGGTCTGGTTTCCATGAATGAGAAGCTTGTACCTTGTCCACAGTCTGCAACTTGCCATGAAGCTGGTACCAAAAAAAAAACTTACTGGGCAAGGTCAAAAGACTGCTGTCTTTTGATCACAAGTCTACACCGGCTACATATACTCTTGAGGGAGGGCACAAACTTCACCCCTTCCAACATCACTCATTGGAATAGTCCATTGAGGTCTGTCCTTGAGGTCTGGAGTGACTTCCTGGCTGAGCTTCAGTGCCCTGTCCAGCTCTTATCATATGAATTAAAAATGATCTATGAAGTTTGTGAGGTGTTGGAACTTTTTAAGGAGGCAACAGACAGGTTATAACCGGTGTTATTTTTTGTGTTTAATATTTTTTAGGGTGTAGTGTGTGATTTCAATTTACCCTTCTGATTGGCCTGCTAGTGCTCCAGAATCTTTGTTCCCCACCAACCAAAGGGCTCTTATCATAGTTGCATTTTCTAGCATTCTTTCCTTTGACAAACAATCCACAGTCTAATTGAGATTCAATGGGGAACACAAGATTGTCTGTGCTCTTGTACAAATATTACATGTGTGCAATGGACCCTCAAAATACGGATTCATGTTAAAGTTACTTAAGAGAAGCATTGTATAATTTTTCAAAATGTCCACAACACCAGAGATTCCCTATGTTTGTTTCTTTCTCTTAGTTTAGCATACAAAGCTAGGTAGCATTCTCATTCTCCTCCAATGGTGCACTAGCACGCTATGAAAACCTTAAGTATGTTTGCAACAGTCCTTGGATCCCAAAGAGAGAGTCTTGACAGATGCTTAAGCTTTGCTTTATTTTAGTTTGCAGCAGCATCAATCCATTTCCATGTTGCACCTTATAGCAGCATGAAAACTATCAAAACATACAAACAAACATTTCACAATACAGCTCTCACTTCTTATTATATAAGTAAATACTAAAACATCAAACGTTCATATACACAATGCATTCCATACACACATACGAGTTGCAAATCAAGACTAAATAAACAAACATACCTCGCTGCAGTCACCAAAGAAACGCGAGAGACTTGGAGATAAACTCATGCAGCTCAGGCCCAAACAAAGCAGCTTCCTGATCACACACACCTGCTGGCTACGCTTAAGAGTTCTCCCCCTTGTGCAAACTACGGTGTCAAATTCAACCCAAATACATACAAGATTCGGGACACATTCACACACCAACCACATTAAACGCGTACAAAAATAGAGATATTTGATATACAGAGTTAGAGTATAAATTAGACATACATATATACATGTATATATGTACACATATATATGGTTTTACTCAGACAAATTAACATACAAAGCATACAAGGACTGGTGTGGTCCTTTGAAATGTTGTTTCAAAGGCAGTTATTGAACTACTGAACTATTGAACTACTCAGGCAGTTATTGAACTACTGAACACTCACATGACATGTATTCACTTAAAGTAACTAACTTATATTTATCATATTTATATGTTGTGTAATAGAGTGTAGGGGTAAATGTGAGTAAAATAACTTGCTTTCCACCAGTTTCCATGTTTTACGTGATGGTCATTGCCATCACTATACCCATACTTCTTGGTGGTGTGTTTCTGACAAATGGTGCACACTTACAATGGTTTCCTATGAGAAATGGAACTAATGTTTGTCCTTGGTAGCAACGGTAACTTATATTTGTTGAGCTACAATTGCTAGAGCATGCTATTGGTGTGTTGTATATATTGCACATCAGCAATGTGTTTTCAGCAATATGATGGCACGAGTGTTTGCGCCCATTGAGTGATTCTTTTTTTGCCCTCCCAAGCAAGCCTAATGCCCGCCCAATGATGACATCCCAGCCACACCTCTGTTATATACTTACTGAATTACACAGTCAAGTAACAAAGATGGGAAACGATGGGAGGACGAATAAACAAAGAATTCAGTGTTTTCATGGGGTTGTTCACAGATGTAGGCCTACTCATGGTGGTGGTTCCCTGTGGCACTCAGCCAACGGCCAAACCACAGTTGTGGGTATATCCACTAAAGGGTGGTACCCACCAAAGATTCATAACAAGACAAGCTGCAGAATTCTAAAAACCAGGTGCTTACTAAAAACTGAAGCATGTACACCAATGCAGCAACTCACAACGGGACCATGGTTTCCATAACGTCCAGATAAACTAGTAAGCTGGCTTGTTAGCAAAGAAAGTAACCCTGTTTAGCTAAATGGCAAGCTGTCCAAAAAAATATGTTCGTTTTTGTGAATTATGAAACATATCCGTTATGACTGAAGTTGAGCAGACACTGTGGTTTCATTGAAAGGAGCTAATAAGCATTTCTCTCCATCTCCAAAACTCTGGCCTGATCTGAGTGACATTGCATCACAAAAAACATTCTAAAACTTTGAAACTGTGACTTGACATGTTGAATGCTTAGTAATGGCTTGACACTGCTTGCATCGACATGAAACGTTTAATTCACACCGCCCCAACACCTCTCTGAAACGGTCATGTCTCGTTGTGAATCTTTGGTCTAAATTGGCCAACCCCCCATTCCACTTATGTTCTATTGCTTAAGTAGGCCTAAAAGCTATAATGGAACTATGCAATACCTTTACCTGGCACTACCTATATTCTGCAGAGTATGGGCCAATAAGATTGGTCATTAAAGGAATTTAAAAATCTAATAGTAAATTAATCAAGGTTTTTTTCTATTAAACCTGAAGCCTCTATTACAGGTAACCCTGTTTTAGACGTCTAATTACTGTTTTTTTCATGCAGTGATAATATCAACAACACTGACTTCAGTGCCAAGCAGAAGACTTCCCCAGGAAAGATGGGTATTAAGCAGAAAAAAGTAAGTATTATGATGTTTGTATTTTAATGTTTTGTGTTTGTAACATGTAATCCACATTCATAGCTTGATTACAGTGCAATATCATTTTTGTCTTTTTTTTCTTTTGTTGTGTTTTATTTTTCTTCACAGTTTTTTGCCTTAAAGGTAGAGAAATTGGAGTTTAAGTTCTGAAGCATCAGAAACTTTTAATTGGCTCTTTATAGGCATTTTATAAGAAGTTGCAGTCAGAGATTCTCATCTTAAATGTCAGATTGTGCACCATTTACCAAATTAACCACAGAAAGAGTTGTTCATTGTCTTTGATCTGCCAGTAATTTGAGATGGTGTGAAATTATTAGTGAGTTTCCATTATCTTAGGAAAAGGGACCATATTATTGTGCTGTCACAGTAATTGCAATGCAGAAAAGGAGCCAGAGGTCAGAGTAGACGCCTCAGGAATCAAGAACACTAGCCTCTTCCAAAATTCTTGTATATATTAATCAGTCATCATATGATGGTATAAAAGATTATTCCCTTGTAATTAATGAATTAATGTTTTTAATAATGTTTTTATATGTAAGTTATATGCCATATAAATATACTTAATTTTCTTTGGAAATATGGTCAAGAAATTCAAATGTGTAATGCCAAGAGACAGTAGACATTTCAAAATGGTCAACCTTGTGTTTTACACAAGAAGGTCCCTTATTGGAGGAGCTAATGAGACAGCACGCGAATAGTGAATGTTTCTCTTACTTCTACTCTTCTGCACATTACAGGAAGTTAACAGAAACAGCACTCAAGCAGTTAAAACACTTCTCATGTCCTGACACATTGCTCATTGGCCTCTGTAGATCAATGGGAACATTTAATTTGTTTCAGTGTTTATTAAATATATAAGAGGTAATGGCTCCTAATCACTATCATTTGAGTTATGTTTTAACAATAACAATGCAGTAACTTTTATTTATCCGAAGGAAAATATTACTTGGCATAAATCTGGGCAGGTTGTCAAACACTCCTAGTTTGCCAGGTGTCTCCCATGTGGTTCAAAGCCACTCAGTGATCTCCCTCTTTAGTTTCTCCTTGTTATTCCTCCTGTTATCTGCATAGCACTGAAATCAATTTGAAATTAATTTTATTTAGCTACTGATTTCTTGGAATGCTCCACTGAGGAATATTTCCATTCATGGCATTCTAATGCATACGCTCAGCCATTGCAAACTGAAAATAAATTACATTTGCAGGTGGCAAACAATGTATTTACCTTTACTGTATCAATTCATTTTGATTGAAAATGAGCCGAGCTACAGGCTACTGGAGCCCGGCTATTATGAACCACCAATAAATTGATATTCTCTCAAGGTGCTTTAAGGATGTTGCACACTTTCAAGACATTCTTTAAGTGATGTCTGACAAAATCAGTTCTGGCCAATTTTAGGCCAGGTTCAGTTGGACCCTGTAACCTTAAGAATTGGGCTGGATTTCTGTCAGATCAAATGTAATTTGTTGCACAGTTTGAGCATTGTCACAACTGTGTGAGCAGCACAAACATGCAGTGTGGGCATGGTATGGGGCCCGTGAGGTTTTGCTCATCAACAAAGTACTGGCCCCGCACGGTCAGCCGTCATTCAGCCCTCGTAAGTAACTAGGCCCGCACTGGCCCAGAATGGGTTTAGCCCTCAAGAGTGTGGGCCCTATATGGGCTTTCTAGGGTTGGCTGCAAGTGTGGTTCTGAGAGAGCCCATAGTAAGCCCAAAGGCATGGGCCTCATCAGGGAAAGACCACAGTGTTATTTAGGTTTGGTGTGGGCTGGCCTGCATGGGCCCCGCAAGGGCATGTTTGCTGGGTTCATACCAACCTCCAAGAGTTAATGCTAATTTAATGAACTGGACAAAACATTAGGCCGGTTTGATGGTGGGTCAGTGCACAGGGGTCTTTATTTCATGTGTTTTTTAATATTTAAATGTAATATTATAGAATTTACCAAACCAACAAGGAAAAAGATACTATTGTTTAATGTTGGGTTATTTACAGAGGAAATGTAATGAAATCTTGCCATGGAATGTTGTCATTGAGTGGCAAAAAACATTCAGATTTAATCTTAATTAAATGCTCAACAATCTGTCAAAGTTATCTACTATACAGTGGTTCATACAGTGGCCAACCATAGACTACCCAAACATCTCTATATATGTCTGATACCAATGATAGGGAAGTACATCAGACAAAGCCTGAAGGCAAACAAAAGCCTGAATGCTTGGGTATGCTTCAAGGTGAGGTTTGTTGTTGAAATCAAAGATACAGGGGCACCCATGGCTGTACTGTGTGGAGAAGGATGTGAAACTATTTCAAACAACTTTTATTTCAGAAAAACACAAGCCTCTTAGACATCTCTGAGAACCCTGAAACCTCAGAAAATTAACGTGTCCCCTCTGAAACTTTTGACAGCTGCAAAAAGGACAGTGACAGCTTTGCCAGTGCCTAATTTCTATGAAGCATTGAGCTAACCAAACGTGCTGATTATATCTTAAAACTGACTATCTGCAAGTTAAATGTTATGGATGCTATTTAGGCACTTCAGGCTCTCTTGATAGTGATGTATCTAGCTCCCTAAGGTAACATGGTTTTGTTTATCAATTTAAATGTGATGTGTTGTCAGAGCTATCTGAGGCTAGCAGGGCTTTCCGAATTTCTGAACTGTTGGTGGGGAACGGCATGAAGACATATTTGTCAGTTTGAAAGACATTTTGCTATGGACTTGCACATAGTGTTGGTAGCTTAAGAAACATAAAAAATTATATTTTAGCACATCTGCTCGTGGACCACTTGGGATTTGCGGACCACACTGATATTGTTAAACCAAACAGGTAAGGCAAGTCTGCGAGTTTTTATCTCCGGAGCTCCCCCTACGGTCACCGATTAAAAAAAAAAAAAGCAGCAACATTGTACATTTTCACAAATCTATGTGAATTTACTTGCAAACCAAAGAATAGGTACAGTGATGATCATTTTTGTGCATTAACAAGCTGGTAATAATGGTGATTACCTCATAGTAGTTGCCTAGTGTGCCTTTAATATTGATGTTAATATCAGCTAAACCTGATTTAAAAACACTAAAAATTAAAATCTTTTCTATGGTGAACTACCATCATTGTTATGTCTTTCTGGGTAAAAAGTGACAGCACCTGGTTGTGTCAGATAGTAAAATGAAATGAAAGGCTGTTCAGCCTTTGCAGTTTTATTCTGAGTAAATCAGGAGGGCTACACAGAAGCCAGTACAACCTGGAGTGAATTTTCCTTAGTTTGACCATAGGCTACAGTATGTATAATATTACAATACTACATTTCCACTGCACTTGGTGGGAGTGTTTTAAAGTCTGCATAATATAAATTTAACAGTTCAGTCCTGTTATTTATATTATTTAAAGTAGCATATTTAGCTAGGTGCTCAACTAGGCTACTGCATTGTACCTCATTGCTATCTGTATCTGTATATGCTCAAATACATTTGCACAGGTGTCCTTTTGAGATCTTGAAAATCAGATCACCCTAATACTGCCCCTCTTTGGTCCTCTGAAGCTACATATTTATACTACTCCATTAAAATAAACAAAATGTGATGGATTTTCACTGCTCTCTCACTTGTAATGTATAGAATGTCAGTCAAATTGATGAAAAATGCAGAGTGATGACTAGCTGTAAAGAAGCCCTGTGGGGATGTCCTGGGATATGGTCTATATTGTGCCTAAGGTACCATTTTGCTTGCTGTTGAGGTAGAGAAATATTCCTGTTTACATCAATGTACAGTAACACCAGTAATAACCAACAGTAGGTTACTTAATTGAAATGGCAAGTGGAACTTTGTAATTTGTGATCTTTTTTTCCCCCACAGGTGTTACAGTCAGCCTTAGCTGCATCTGACAGCAACCTGTCATTCGATGAAGTTGTGCAGGAGCTGCTGAAACAGAAAGAAGTTGTGAAAAAGAAGGATGCACACATACGTGAGCTTGAGGACTACATTGATAATTTGCTGGTTAGGGTCATGGAGGAGACACCCAACATCCTTAGAACACCATATGAACCAAAGAAAAAAGCTGAGAGGATCTACAAGTAAAACTAAGAAATTCAGAGAAATAGGACTTTTTGTATGCATGATTTCACGAGCACTGTAACAAAGTCAATTAATTAAAGAAAAAATATATAAAGTGATCAGCAAAAAGAAATTCTTTAATGTATTCTGATATATTTCATATTATTCATCTCAAACTAGGGGTGGGAATAGAGAATAGTGTACAACAAAAAATCTAATGTATCAATTCATATCACTGGAATTGTATATGCTCTTATTAATGGCATGGTGAGCCCATGGTCAATGGCTCCTTCTGAAAGCAAGATTGAACTTTTTTCATGGTTTATCATTCATGGCTTCAAGGACTGTCAGCTCCACAATGAAGACATGTCGACAGGATTTGGACCAAAGCACCAGGTCTGGGCACAGGTTGGTTGCTGCTATTTCAGGTGGGAAGGTGAGCCTCTGAGCCCACCTGCATTTCCCAGTCTCGAGCTGCATTCAGCGGGCATGAGTCTGAAGATGCTCTTTTGGCCACCTGCTTCTCCCCCTCCTAGACAAAAGATGTTTGTAGCCAAAAGGCAGTTCTGGTTTCCAAGGGTGTTGGTGCTTACCCACTAAACCTCTAGTGCGGCCGCCAAGTGTCAGGAAGCAGGACAGACAGGAGGCAGACCCAATAGCGAACGTTCTCGGACACAAGTTTATTGAAAGATTCAGGGGTAAGGGGGGAAAAAGCAAAAACGCCCCGAAGGGGGGGGTGGACTGGTATCCGGGGAGACGCTTGCCCGAGCGCTCAGCACTGCAACCGGGGAGCCCCCTGGAGGAGAGGCTGAGGCACTGGAACACCTTGTTGCGGGCAGGCGGCCGTAGCGGAGGAGCGCAGGGCAGGCAGACTCGTCGTCAGGAAGCGGCAGAGCTGAGCAGAGTCGAGGGACAGGCAGGGGTCGATAACCAGGAAGCGGCAGAGCAGAGCAGAGTCGAGGGACAGGCAGGAGTCGAATACCAGGAAGCAGCCGTAGGGATGAGGGGAGCAGGAGACGGGTGAACTGAAGGCAGGGGAAGAGACAGACAGGCCGGCAGAAACACAGGAGACAGACGAGCAGGGAGACCAAAAAACTCACGACAAGCAGATAACAGAAAGCTGGGGAAAACGAGGAACGAAATCTCAGAGGATATGCAGAAAATCGGAGCCAGAGTCTAAACGCTTGCCAGACGTGTGGTTCGCAGACGGACTGACAAAGAGTGAATGAAAGGGGAGTGTTTAAATAGTGAAGAACGTAATCAACAGAACGAGTGGAAAGCGGCGACAATCGGGGAGTGCAGGTGAGGGAGATAATGGAGAAAGAGGAGAATGAACTAGTGACAGACAAAAACAAGGAAGTGAATGAGAGGTGGAAAAATCACGGTAATTGGAAAATGAGGAAGGCAGGTGAGGGTAATTACTAAACGGTGCGGGGAGCAGACTGGTAGGGTGAAACTAATAATGAGATAAGTGAAATCACGAAGACCAGACAGAAAACCCCAAGGATACCAAAGATTCAGCGCGACACCGTGACACCAAGCACCTCAGGACTTGGTTGTGGCTTACCCATCTGCCTTGGGTAAGGCTTGCCTGGTAACCCACCAGGATGTATTTTAGAGTTGCTGGGGCAGCACACTGGAGACAGGTCAGATCCTCTCCAAACCAGAGATGTAAGTTTGTTAGAGAGGGCAGAACATTGCATGTGACTCAGATAGTAATGCTCAGCATACTGGACTCCATGTTCCATAGCTTGCTCCAGGTGATCTTTCTCCTCTCCACACCATCCCACTTCATCCAGCAGACTTGTTTGGTTTGGGACATGGCTTTTGTCCTGAGGTGTCAACATCATGTTCGTCTGCAAGAAAGCTGACAGACTCTGAGCCACAACACTGAAGAAAATCTTTCCGTCTTTGTTCAGTAAGCTGATCTGGATCAAGGGAGCTGTGCCTGGCTGAGCTTTGTCTGGGATTCTGATACCCTGTGGATGGTGGTGAGTTTCCTGCCACTGGGCTTCAATCAGCCGATTTGACCTACCTCGGAGTAGTGGTCAATGGAAGGTCCCTTGGTAAGCTCTTTCTTGCACTTCTTCCTGCCTTGATGGATCTTGAGACCCTTCTCTGATGTTATCTTTTTCCAGTCACAGATGCAGCTCTGCTCTGCCAGACTGCCAGTGCTGTTTCTCGGTGTCATTGTTTTCATTCCAGGAAATACTACCGTTTGGTCTGTCAGTGAGTCATCTTGCGCCCCTGCTCTCACAGACTCGGGGTGTTTTTCCTCTTGAAATTTTCGTAGCAATATTTGGGTGGATTTTATTCATTGTGTTGTGACCAAACCCTGTCAACTTGGGTAGCTAGCTCAAGCCGGCCCCCGTGGGGTCTACGGGGTCAGCTGTCTCTTCAGGCTGTCACCAGGTTTTTCTCAAGTTTTCAGCTGCCCTTTCCCAGCAGTCATTGGTGTCAAACCTAAGTTCAGAATGTCTGCTAGGACTAGGTGTTAAATTCCCTTGATGACCACTGTATGCTGATTTCCTCTTAGGTAGAGCTGGAGGTGACCTCATGGGTTTTCATCTGCTGGTGCTCTGCCTCTAGTACAACACATCATCAGCTGTGTACGCTATATCCCTGTATCCTATTAATTGTAAGACGCTGGATCAAGCTTATCACTTGATCTTGCATCCTTTTGATCCCTGAGGCAATTTCTTGGAGTGGTTTATTTTACTGCAAGCATGTACTTCATGTACTTTTTTTCAAAATGATACATTAACAGCACAAAACAACTGGTTAATGAACAGGTGTATGCATCCTGAGTTTGGTGTGTTTATGAACCAAATATCAAAATCTTATTTATATGACCCATCTATTATCGGTACGCATGGGCTGTCTGATCTCTGCACAAAACAACATTGGGAACAACTTACATTGGAGCAACTACCACAGTCTCACAAACTGCAATTAAAAGATGTGCACACGCAATAAAACAAAAGCTCTTTTCAAACAAAGGCATACGTGAATTTCACACGTCTACAGGAAGAAACACTTGAAAGTATCCTGTCATGCTTTTTGAAAACAACAACAGAGTAATGGCGCTCTCTTTCAAAAATTTCATGTCTGTAATGCAGCTTACCATTTGTGTTTACATTTAAATAAGCTTTTTTTCCCCACACAGCAGAAGTCCTTGCAAATCAAGAATGACAGAGGTACTTCACCAGTATACAACTATACCGGTAACTAGCTGGCAAACAAAAATAACAAGACTTGAACAGGCTATAAGACACTTTTTTAAAAACAATCAAAAATGTGATTTTTTTTTTATTATTTTAAATGGACACCTCAGGTCTTCTCCCCCCCGCATGTGCCTGTGTATTCACACCAGAAAGTGCCTGGCTGGCCAAACTCTCATTTAAAGTCTATGGAGACAAACTATGCACAGCATGCGTGACAAAATAGAAATCACTTCTATTTCTAGCTGGTAGAGTGGTGCATGTGTGCAGTGTGTATGGTCTGATCTGTTAACATGGATTCTAAACAAAAACAGACCAAAACCGTATCTGCACCACTGCAAGGACTAAATTAGATTTAGACAGTTTTGACCACCACTCCAATTGCATCTCCAAACTGAACCTCTTTAGCACAGAGTGGATAATGCAGTACATTTTTCCACAACCTTATTAGCCTACCCTCCACTGTTGCGAACCTTTCCTAAAAACAATTTGCATTTAGCAGATACTTTTTTCCAAAGCGACTTACAAGAAGAGGACTAACATTTAAGTTACAAGACAGTTGAAACCTTAGTAAGAGTACAACTCACTTACAGGAAATTGTCAGAAAATCATGTTGCAGGAGTGTGGTAGAAGTGCAGTAGCAGGAGATTGTACTGTAGAGTAGGGGGGAAGGCTGTGTTGTATTGCATTCCAGGTATTTATATTAAAAGTGTCAAGACAAGAGATGCTCTTGGACGAGCTGGAAGGTAGAGAGGGTATCCCCTGGTCTGGTAGCACTTGGGAGGTCAATCCACAAGCATGGAATGACAGACAAGAACAGTTTGAAATGTCCTGTGCAAGGGATGACGTGCTCTTTTAGGCCGATTGCTGCTTTCTGGATCATCTGTATTGGTCTCACAGCACAGGCTGGAAGACCTGTTTGGAGGGCATTGCAGTAGTCAAGGATAGAGAATACCGTGGTCTGTACTAGGAGCTGGGTTGCATTTTGGGTTAGGTATGGCCTGATCTTTCTTATATTGAATAAAGAAAAACTGCACGACCGAGCTACAGAGGGAACGTGATCAGCAAAGGTCAGCTAGTCATCAATCATGATGCCCAGGTTTCTTGCCACCTTGGTGGGAGAAACAGATAGGGTGTCTATCTTTATGCAGATGTTTTGATGTTTGCTTTGCTTTAAATGGGACAACCAGCAAGGAGGTGGAGATAGATAATTAAGTAGATATATCAGAGAGATTTACAAGGAAATTGTGGAATCAGGATGAAATAACAGGTAGAGTTGGACATAATCTGTGTAGCAGTGATATGAGAAGCCATGTGAGTGGATGATTGGAGTCAGTGTGGTGGTGTACATGGCAAAAGGAAAGGGTCCCAGCATGGAGTTGGGGGCACCCCTGTGGTGAGATAGTGTAGTGGAATAGCTGCCCCTAGAATAAGATTTCTGGTGGCCTCCAGACACTCACAGAGAGAAAGAGAGAGAGTGAATATTAATACTCCCAGACTTAGTTGTACTAACATAGTTGTACTAAAAGAGAAGCCTGCCACTCTACTCAGGAAGGAAGTGAGCAACAGAACACTCCCAGAAGCTGTCTCCAATACTGGAAAAACCCAACAGTTCTTTAACATTGATTGTAGCGACATTTAAATAATATTGGTTTATGACTGCACCCAATGTTACCCCCATGATCGATCTCACTCCCTGGCTTCCAATATTATGTCTGGCTGCTACTACACTGTCCAGCCAGAACTCTAGACAACCACCCATGGCTTGACTACCATATAATGTTGTGGGACAATATTTTGGAATTATTATGATGCTCTGCCAAAACCATGGACAAATTGTAGTCTATAACTCATGGTAACTACTGACTGTACTTTTCTTGCATCAACCTTTGAAGTTGGGTTGCCCCTTGAGCTGTGCATCTTTTTCTTTGCCCCTGTTACTCTTGGGTGCTCCTTTTAAATGTCTGTAAAGCAGCAAGAGACAATATTATTGTAAATGGCGCTGTATAAATATAATTGAATTGAAAAAAAAATTAATTGACTTATTGTTTGAATTTTTACCTGTTCGGGCAACCATACTATTTAACATCAAGAGAACAAAACATTTTACAAAACAGACACTGGATGTTATCTGCTGCTGCAAAAAACACATTCTCCTCCTCAAGACGGTAAATACAAATGACAAATGAATATGTTAACCATAATAAAAAACTTCTTTAAATACGTGTCCAAGGAAGCTGTGTAATTACCCTATCGACCACTAGGTAATTGGGTAATTGAAGCCAATTACAAGAGACCAGACCAGAACTTCAAAGTGTGCGTAGCGTGTTCAAGTTGGTCACTTGTCCAGCTGGGTTTAAGAAGAGTCAGTACGGAGGTAGATAATAAAGTGATATCTGACACCGCATCACGTAGGCCCTACACAAAATTAGTAAAGCAAAATTTACTGTCACAATTGTAATATTATAGATACGTAATATGCAGCCTAAAGTATAGCACCCAGATTTCTATATAGGCTACCCACTTAAAATAGACAAGGGTGTGTATCAACAAAGGACTATTTATACAAAATAAACTTTTCACAAGATAGCCCTTTTTGTGTTATTTTTTGCACTGCTATCATCTAAACATGCTCACGTTGCACATCTGGCAGATGATGTGAAATCAACTGCAACTGATTAGTCTGCATGTTAACAAATACTATGTATTTTAATTTATGTTGTGCCTATAACATACTATGCCTGTCAGTCTACTTTCAATAAAAAACATATCAAGCTAACTAAATTGTCTAACCAACAATATACTTGACTGTAAGGTGCATGACTATGCCACTTGGGGCATTTCACCACAAGATATGTTTTATACTCAGTTCAACCTTTAACACCTTATCTAAGACAAGAGGGTTCTCACACACAGATAAGTAAGAACAGTGATGTGTTTTCCAAAAGAAAATAAATATTTATTAATAAATAATTAAAGTAAGCAAGTATTGACAGGCTATTTGCTGTTCGGAGCACTAGAGGAATCCAGCTACAGAGGGCTGGCAGGCACAAAGAGGAGAGTAATGGTTGCCACCAAGGATACAGGAAGTCAATCAGACATAGTAAGAAGTAATTCAATGGGAGGAGGGGTTACCTGTCCTGGAAGAAGAGCACACATGCACACATCTGGTACTCTTGGTTCTGGTGTCTGTCCACACACAAACATGCACACACACATACACATAGGCACGGATACTGGAAAAGGTGATCACAGCAAATGGTGAGGTGCAGGTTACCACTACAGATACAGTGTGCAGTGCACAAAGAAGAGACCCAAATTCAATGACCCGCCCCGTAGGACAGCTGTTATACTCCGTCTATAACCCTTTTTGGCAGTGGTTAACCCTAAGTTGCTGTATAGGTGAGACTGGCCCTGATGTAATTGATGGTTGACAAATATAAGTTGCTTTGGATAAAAGCATCTGCTAAATGCATGAATGTAAATGTAGTTATTCTAGGAAGAAACTTTGGGCAGATCCATGGCTCAAGGAGTCAACCCAACTGCCAGGGGTCATGCAGGAAAAGTACAGTCACTTGTTAACATAAGTGATAGACTACAATGTGACTACAATGTGATTTTTGCTGAGCATCATAATAATTCCAATATATTGTTCCATAACATTATATAGTAGTCTAGCAATAAGTGATTGTCTAAAGTTCTGGCTGGACAATGTAGTAGCAGCCAGGCATAATGTTGAAGTCAGTAAACTATTCAATTTGCTTTTATGTGTCTCAAAGTGTGTCAAACTTTAGTTTAGTTAATACCACAGTTAGCTGCATATGGAAGTATTTTGGTTACTTGCTAGCATGCTACCTAGATTTGGGGCGGTGGTGGCGTAGTGGTTAAGGAACCTGGCTAGCATGCAAGTAGCCTGGAAAATTGTGGGTTCAAATCCTGGCTGCCACCGTTGTGCCCTTGAGCAAGGCACTTAACCCTAAGTTGCTCCAAGGGAGACTGGCCCTGATGATAGTTAACAAAATATGTAAGTCGCTTTGGATAAAAGCGTCTGCTAAATGCATAAATGTAAATGGTAAGACAAGCAAAAATACAAACTCGTCTGTGGTCTTTTTTATAACTTTGTGGTGCTGCTACTACTTCTAAACAATGTGTGTGTGTACTTGTGTTACCACACCCTTATCCCTACACATGGGGGGCATTAGCCTGGACGTGCCTTCCTAGTGCTTCCGCTTGATTTTCGTCTCCCTACAGTGCTAGTCTGGATGTGATCCCATTGAGCTTGTTGTCTCAGGAGGCATTTTAAACTGTCCAATCAGCAAACAGAGGGAGGCGTTGTGAATGCAGAGCTAGAATGCTATCAGTTAAGGCAAGCTATCTGTCAGGGGCTGATCCAATCTTTTTACTCTTCACACCTCAAGGAAGCAATCATATCTCACTACAGAATGTCCAGACTTTATGTGTGAAACAAAAGTGTAGAATGAGGGTCTGCTTTTATTATAAGGCTTGGATGACATGATACATTCTGAATACGGTTCGGCCGATAATCGGATTAAAGTGGTGCATGTAAACTTGCCCACTGGGTGTGAGTCCATTCTGACAAGTACCATTGTGAGAAGGGGTCAGTCACAGAGAGAGTAGGTCCTGGTGAGAGTTGGTCACAGACCTCCCAGGAAGGAGTCAGTGACAGAGATGTCAACCAGAGAGGCAGGAATGACTGTGGTGTATGTGGGCAGAGGAAGCAAATGAGTTAGGCCAGTCTAGGTGATGCACACATCACAGATCATCTGTCATATGAGCATGTATGTAAGGAAAGAGAGAGAGAGATGTACAGCGTGACGGCAGATGAGCGGCAGTTCTGTGGGCGAAAATGCCTTGTTGATGCCAGAGGTCAGAAGAGAATGGCCAGACTGGTTCAAGCTGATAGAAAGGCAACAGTAACTGAAATAACCAAGGTATGCAGAAGAGCATCTTTGAACGCACAACACGTCGAACCTTGAGGCAGATGGGCTACAGCAGCAGAACACCACACAGGGTGCCACTCCTGTTAGCTAAGAACAGAGTCTCGATTTCTGCTGCGACATTCGGATGGTAGAGTCAGAATTCGCCCTAGACATACACTCCCAACAAAGTCCAGGCTACCTTGTTGTGGCCGCACCCAGCCCGAAGTTTGTCACCTTTTTCAGACCCTCTGAGACCAAAAAAGGTCACTGTTCGATGTTGGTAAGAAATATTTTGAGGAGGTACTAAAAGGTAGTAAATTCAACTCCAGGATTCCTGCAAATACCCTGCAATTCACATACCTACTTTGTTTATTTATTTTTATACATACCATATTATAAACAAGGGTAACAGTGCACTGGATGTTGCCACAAGATTATATCGCTATACTGGGATCCAGTGAAAAATTTATCCCAATTATAAAAATTTACTAGCCATAAATTTATAGATTAGAGGGCAAAATGTGTAGTTTTGGCAATATCCTGACCTTATAACCAGTTTACATTAATTCAATGACATATTTTGGTATTCATCTATAGTGTGTCCCAAATTATAGCTAAAATTTATCTTGTAACTTCATACAAAAATAAGTGGCAGCACCAGTACTTTTTCTTTTTTTGTATATCTTTGCAAATATGTCTGAAATGGAGCACAAAATGCTCCTAATTTAATATTTCTTTAAATGTATGTGTTTTTATTTTTATATGTAATATTTGGGGGGAAACAATACCCTAGATGGACAAGGGACCATATATATACCATATATATACCATATACCATACCATATATATACCATATGTGGGTGTGTGTGTTTTACATATACAGTCAAAGTAGAAAGTATGTGAACCCCTACGAATTTTGATTTTGCCTTGCCTACATTGTTGGGTTCTACTGCCTGTATTGATTGTCTGTGTTCCGCACATCTGTTCTTAATCTGGCCTTTATGGACCCAGCGGGTAGCCTCATGAACCAGACTCTTTCACGTTGTTCCACTTTGTGCAAAGAGTCTTAAACCTCTCAATAGACATACATTAGTTAACCTGGTGCACCAAACACTTTCACATCATTTCACTTTGTGAAAAGCATCTGAAATCCCTCAACTGGAATACATTTCCTCCCTTGTGGGCAGGTACTTTCTGTGAACTTTAAAAATATTGGGCATGCCAGAGCCCTCTGTTCACTAATTGCCCAGCTAAACATCTGTCAGAGAAAACCTAAGCTAATAGAGAAACCCCTGACTGTGCTGTAGCGAAATGTGATATTGAGCGGAATCACTAGGTGGCGATAGCTTGGTTATACATTTGGTAGATAGATTCTGTGAACTATTGGGCATGCCTTGGGCATGTCTTCAACCAATCACAATTGTTTGGTCATGACATCACTTTTAGCCCTGCCATAACCCTCTCTCTGTAAGCTGATTGGTGCATCGAGTCCTTTGACGGAGGAAACTTTGGATAGGTGCCTGAGAGAGTGCTGCAGCCAAATTTTATATTCAGTGGAAGCACTAGGTGACTACTAAGCCTGGCTACCCAGTGGATGTGGGCCAAATCAAGACTGCCATAGAGCAACAGGGCGCTACCAGAGATATCTAGGTAGTTAATCAAAACCTGGCTACAATTTCCCTCACTCATTCACAAGTTGTCCAGAACACTGTGGCCTTTGGGAAGAGCTGCTCCACCCCTTCTCTGAACCCCTCTATTCCCTGAGCCCTTCCTCACCTTGAGCCCAACTAGTGGCACCCCAGAGGGTTGCGAACCTGGAACCTGTCTCTCCTTATCTCAGTGTTCCTTGGTTATGGAGTTACACGCTTCTAAGTTCCCCATGGAGCTTTCCCAAGTCGTCTATATAATTACAATGCTGACCAGCCAGGCTTGTGAATGGGACATGGCAATATGGGACGCTGATCCCCGCTCTGTGTCTCTTTGTCAACTTTTGGTAGGAGATTAAATGGGTATTTGACCGAAACACCCACTGGAAAAAAAAAACTGGCCAGGAGGTAAGAGTGAAGCAGGGTATCCTTCCGCCCAAGAGTTTGAAGCAATACAAATAATGATGGAAGTCACACTTTTTTGTGTGTGTGTTAGCATATCAGTGAGCATTACTGACCACTCAGCTAGTTTCATGTCTTTACAAATGAAAGTTTAATGCGTTTTAGGAAAGACTGTAGCTGTGCACCTATGCAGCCATTCTGTAGGTGGGAGGGTGCTTTTGCAACAACTGAAAATGCTTGGAACAGAGGCATTTAAATACATTTTAATCTTCATTGTATTTCATCATAAACAATCAGAAAACAAACACCTAGTATAGCAAATGACAGCTTGATCAATAGTTTCATACATCAAGTTTAACCTGGGCCAACAGATAACTAGCCGCTAGATACCAATTTCAGCCTACCTGCATTTGACATAAAGTAATGTACTCCAATATTAATTTCAGGTTTCAGGTATAGTCCAATAGTTAGTCCAACAGTTATAGCACAGATGGTTGATTAACCAAGTATCGTTGGTTATAGTCCCACAGTTACAGGGTATATGCAGGAATCCTAGAGTTGAATTTACTACCTTTTACAACCTTTTTTACTACTTCCACAATATATATATATATATTTTTTTTTTACTACCAACACAACTTTGAGCAACAACCTTTTTTTGGTCTCAAAAGGTCTGAAAAAGGTGACAAACTTTGGGCTGGGTGCAGCCACAACAAGCAAAAAAACAAGCTTGAGCAGACACTGTAATGTTTTTATACTGATTCCATACAGCAGACTCCCCATCTCATCCGTGGTGAAGAAATGTTCAGCAGAGTTTTTTCACTGAACCGATGGCTGTCAGGATGGTGTGCCGTTAATGTAGGCTTCATTGATAAATTTAGCTCTTTCTGGTGGAAGCCTGAACACTGACCATGATTTAAACAGCTTGTCCCTGACAAACCATACTTTGGTCCAAGTGGCAGAATTACTGTCCTACACAGTTCTTTGTTGTCCTGCCATCAGCATCATGCAGGGTCAAATAAGGAGAGTGTCCACAACCAAAACAAAGTCAAAGTGATTCGGTAGGGGTATAAATCATAACAACCTCATAAAAATAAACTGAACTGAAATTTGACTTACTAAATATTGTTTGCTCTCTTCAAAGAAGGCTCTAATAAATGAACGTATGACTGATAAACAAATTGACATACTTTGTCAGACATCTGACTAAAGACTGATGAATACCTCCCACTAAATGAAGCTACCGCCCCAAGTCATTTTAATCACCACATACCACACCATTATGGCCATGGTGGCGGAGTAGCAATACATTCATTTGTTACCTCCAGGCTTGATTATCGTTATTTTGATTATCTCTGGCTGTAGTAACACCTGTATGAAAAACCTACAGCTAATACAAAATGCCACAACCCAAACACTCACTAGGACTAATAAAATATGAACATATTTCTCCTATCCTCGCTGCCTTACACAGACTCCCTATTAAAAGTCGAATTGATTTTAAAATACTCCTCCTAACCAATAAAGCTGCAATGGCTACTGCTAGACCCCTAAGATCCCAGAATGCTGGTCTCCTTGTAATCCAAACAATATCAAAATCTACGATAAGAGAAAGAGCTTTTTGCTACCATGCACCTCTCTTGTGGAATAATCCCCTCCCCCCATATTCGACAGTCGCACACTCTCAGTACTTTTAAGTCTAGACTTAAAACCTTCCTCTGTACTGGTAGGTAGGTAGGTAGGCAGGTAGGAGTTTTATTATGCCATAGGAAATTAAGGCATCCTGTAGCATCCATAATGTGACAACAGACATACACACACACATTAGAAACTATAGTATGGTGCAGCTGTCATTAGTGTGAGAGTAGTGTAGGAATGAACAGGAGGCTGTTGTGTCATGGAAAATGCATCCAGCCATAGTTCAAGAGATGTTACAGCAAGTGTGTTGCCAGTGCAATTTCTGTATCAAAACAGTACATAAATAATCTGATAAATAGCTGAATATGCTAAAGCTTTAAGAAATTAAAACACAGGAATATTAAAATAGAAGCATGTAAGACCACACAAAAAGGTAAAAAATGCAATATTAAACATCCATATGGAATTATAAAAAAGTCAGATGAGTTAATGCTGACCATGCTGTTAAGAGTCCAATAGAGTTCTGAGAGGGGAGGGGGAGATGGATGAAGGTTCAGAGCATGGGACAATAAGTATTGTGAGTGAGTGTATGTGCCAGTCCAGTCGTTATGTGTGAAAGGCATGGTGTGAAATGTGCCCTCTCATACACACAAATCCAACTTACACTTCCCTTCAGTGTGGCATTATAGAGCTGAATGGCCTGCAGGGCAAAGGACTTCCGCAGCCTGTTAGTTGAGCATGTCAAAAATAGCAGCCTACTGCTAAACATGCTTCTCTGTTTGGAGAATGGACTCTGGTGGGGGTGACGATCATCATTGTCCATTATTGACAGGAGCCTGTTCAGCAACTGATGTTCAGCAACTGAAGTGACTCCAATTCAGTGCCAACCACAGAGCCAGCCTTTCTGGCCAGCCTGTCCAATTGTTTCTAGTGTTGCCGCCCCTCCTAAGGAAATACAGCCTTCCCTGTTCCTTCTTATACAGTGCAGATGGTTTGTCCTGCTCCCCATAATTAGGGCTGGTGCATGGTAAATCATCACTCCTCATGGGTCTTATTGGGAAGGAATGCCTCTGCTGTTGCCCCCATCTGTGAGGCATAGCGGCCATTGACCATCCCTGCAGTAGTGTTGGGTTGCCATGCACCATACCTTAGCTTGCTATAGCCTAGTTCCACTAGCCTAGAAATCTAGACACACCCTTGCGGTAGTAAATAGTTTTGCTCAGTGGGTACATATAGCCACACACCACTGGAGACTTAATAGATCTACCACTGGTCTTACAGAGGCTTGGAAGACCAGTCACAACACTCTATCTTTGTAGAGAGTCGTTGGGCAGGTTTAGCACTATAATGACGGCTGTGATGTTGTGTGAAATTAGGCCTTTCATTACAGCAAAAATACAAAACTATTGATTAAAATAATTCATTAAATGAATACATTTTTAAATAATTTATCTATCCCACATTAGCCATGGTTAAACAATTTTGTTAGTGGTGAACACTGAGAGGAATATTTACGAATTTCGGATTAAGTGGCTCATACAGTCTGCAGTTGCTGTCAAAGGCCACAGCCTAGGCAGGCCCTAATTAGCCTATTTGAAAAGGGTATCGTGTCAGACTAAACTTGCTCTCTGGATTCTCTGTGATAAAAAGCTATGGTGCATCACCCAAAATTCATTGTAAATGTGATGACTTCACAGTTACATATGCCTACTGTTAGTATGAACTTGAAAAGGTACCCGCAGTCAACATGTCTAAACTGGTAATTTAGGTGAATTATGTTCATCTGTCTTTGTTGCTTTGGCATGATAACAGGAACCAAAACATTGTGGAGTAACTGTAACTGTAAAAAGTCTTTAGGTACGTAAATGCTGGTTAGAGGTGGGTAAACAATATTTACAGGTGAGTAAATCCAATTTCTGAAATTTTGCAGGTGCGTAAATGGCGTTTACGTGCCTTTACGCACCACTACATCCCTGCTCCTGTCACCAACTCCCCCTGAGTGGACTGCGATCAACTTCACAGGAAGCCCATGGTTGGACTGGCTCTCCTTCCTAGAGGCCCTTCCTAGACGCTCATACCAGGGCCGACTCTCCTAGAGGCCCTGCGACTGACCCATTGTCAAAATGGACCATCCCAATGTTACCCCTATGATCGATCGCACTCCTTGATTAACATTATGTCTGGCTGCTACTACATTGTCCAACCATAACTTTTGAGAACCACCTATGGCTTGACTACCATGTAATGTTGTGAGACAATATTTTGAAATTATTATATTGCTCAGCTGAAATCATGGACAAATTGTAGTCTGTCATGGTATCTACTAATTGTACTTTTCCTGCATTATCCTTGGCAGGTTGGCCCCTTGAGCCATAGATCTGCTCAAGGTTTCTTCCTAGACTACCACAAGGGACTTTTCCTTGCCCCTGTTGCTCTTGGGTGCTCCTTGCAAAGCGCCATGAGACAATACTATTGTAAAAGGTGCTCTATAAATATATTATATATTTAATTGAATATGTAAGGGATAATGTATTGTCTGCCGGTCATTATAGAAAAGGAAAATAAGTCCTGACAGGATTCATCCTAAAGGGACTTGTTTTTCTTTAATGGCCAGTGCACAATACATTAGCCCACTTGTTGCTACTTGCTAAAGCGAAAAGAGAAAACTTCAAGCAAACGTCTTTTAAATTTCATTTGTTCCTGTTTTATGGCTACCACGGGTAAACAAATAGTTCACAGTGCAACATGAACTTCAAACATTCTTTAGAACGCAGCTGATCAACAATCCCTGCTTCAACTTTCAATGAAGTTCCATTGCGATTAGTGAATGATCTCTACTTGCGGAATGACATGAAGATGCAAATCTGAAGCAAAAACCCCATTGCCATTGACAGCGGTCATTATACTTTCACAGCAGACAATGAGAGAGCCTTGTGCTCAGAGGCATCAGGTGTGTAACAATTAGTCAATAAAAAGTGATAGTAGTGGTCTTTCATGGAACACGATCTGAAGTTCTCAGTCAAAACATCACTTCTTTATAATAAAATCATTATACAGGTGCTTCTGTTGTTTTAACTGTAAATCTCAAGAAATAGAAATAGTAAACCAGTGCTACGTGTCATTACCATATTTGTCCAAAATACACATCTGTCTTCTTTTTGACAGTGTGAGCTTAGACCAGTAATGAAGATAAAAATATAAAAAGCATTATAAAGGTCAAGACACATACATCCTGTTTGGCCTAATAGATGGCATATATGAATTGCCCCAAGGAGACTTGCATTTAAACTGTATCTAATAGGATTCAAAAAACTGAATCATGGTCTCAGGGTGTTCTCTTGATAGAGAAGGGCTATCTTCCAATGTTAGCCAAGACTCCTCTAACAAAGTTGATGGTTTTTGTTGTTGTCGTTTTTGATGGAGGACAAATGGCAGTCCAACAAAATACCTAAGGCCTAAACAAGCAGGTATTTCTAGTTTTTTGTTCATGTAATTCTTTACCAGACTTGCACTCATACTCACTACATCCTAACATTTTAATGACACTGGTCATTTAATGAGAAGCCACAATGGGGGTTGTAATCTAGCCTAAAGTGTCACCTTTCAAAATACTGCTACAGGCATGCAAGTTATAGGAAATGAGTAATGATAATGATCTAAGCAGCACACTCATTAATTGATCAAAACAAACACTGACATAAATTTCATGGATAATCAGAATACTGTCTAAGGAGTAAAATCTGCGTGTCCCAGGGGAACTCATGAGTATCTTTTGTTTTGCAAAATATCCATAAAATCTTCCATTTAAAGTGGAACAGAAATTACTGTAGAGCATAGGTAAAATCCTTGAGCTTGTAGGATTGTTTTTAGAGGGTGTCATTTACATTTTATATATCTTTGGGGTTTCACTGAGATCATACATTATTTTTAAATTTACTTTAAAATTAAATAATAGATTTCCAGAGACAGTTGTAACTCCTTATGTTCTTATGTCTGCCTTTTACTGAAACCATGTTATTGGTGGTAATGTAGTATAGGCTGTATTGTTTCAGATTTAATGTCTATTTTAAAAATGTAATCCCCAATTTCTAGAAAAAAGTCACAAAAGGCAAACCACATTTCTCTTTGTGAAAAGACATATCCATATTAGTGTGCTGTATAATTGAATACCGTTAGGCTAGTGGTTAGGCTTTTATTTACATTACATTCAGCCACATAGTGTAATCATTAGAAAGGTGGGTAGATTAAGTTTTGTAATTGTAACTGTACAGCCATAGTTGCAGATGTTTGATATTGGTGTTGGTGCTGTACATTTGATGATGTACATTGATTTTTAAAAGCTACTTGTGTCCATGTAATTGTTTGGAAATGTTTCAGGCAGCTATCTATCTATCTATTTATTTATGTATCTATCTATTTATGTATTTTATTTAAAATGCATGTGTCATATTCAACAAAGGACTTTAAGCCAGACCATGTCAGTCTTCTAAAGAGAGCATGCTTTTGCTTTCCACTCTGCAAACATTATTAATTGGATTTAGATATTTGCAAAATGATCCATTTAATGGGATTACTACTCGTATAATGATCTTATTTGTGAGGGAGGCTATTCAGGCTTTGGGGCAGACAGATAATTCATTTCCAGCTCTTTGGTAGTTAATGTTGTGTTACGGGTGTAGATAAAACCTGAGGCCCATTTTGCAGGTAGAGGTAAATTACACAGCTGTAATGGAGCATTGGCAGGTCAGATTGGCTTGAGTGGTCCTGCTCTCACATTCCAGGACCCTGTCAAGCCTATGGACAGGGCCCCACAGAACCTCTGACATTCAAAGTAGACGGAGAGAGGGGCAGTAGTGAAGTAGAGAGCAGGATGGATTCATCCCCACATAATGGTCCTTTGTTATGCTTTTATCCATTGCTGATATCTCACCACAGCTTTTACAGGACCTATATCCACTTAAAGTGTTTGGATATTATGTTCTCTCTTGGTCATTTACTAACAGATACATTCATCAGTTTCAAATGTTAGCCCTAAGGGGTCTATCACAACCCAACAAAGGTAGGCAGTGATCCCTGGAGGACAAATAAAAATGAGACAAAGATATGTTTACAGACTTTTAACTATTGGCATTGTCTGACCATATGTAAACCTAGAGATTTCTTCCCACTTATGTAAACGAATGCATGAGCTGAACTTGAAAGGAATGTCTACTTCGCAGGAAAATTCATTTGTAAATATCAAAATTCAAGCATTAAGCAAACATGTTTATTATAAACTTCACATAATCTTCTCTCTGGTTCACATGCATGTAGAGAAATGTGATTATGCTAAATATTTTATAGTTTGCATAAACTGGCAGACATTAAACCAAATTAAAATGAATCAAGTATTTATAGACATCTGTATACATCTGTATATTTGTGAATGATTAAAGAAGTGTTTCTAACACAATTTATCTATATAAATGAATACTCACTATTTCAACTTTGTGTGCAGTTTATAGGGTAATAGTAGTAATAATTTCAGTTGCCAGTTTACTGGTAGATCTACATAATGTATATGAAAAATGTAATAATATAATTTAAAAATCTTGTATACCCATGATAGAACATGCTCATTTACATTAATGTTCTAGTGTGTGATGTCTGGGATTAAGTCTGCAATTTGCCATTGCGCTATATGAGCTGAAAACATATTAAAAGTGTAAGATACTGGAGATAGGACAGGATAGAGCTGAAATTAATCTTTAGCCAGTTGCCCAAGCAAAGGGCATTATATGAAACCAGGGATACCACTGAGCCAAACAGATTATATTTCAAGGCAATAATCTGCAAACAAATGTTGTTTTGTATCCCAGCCATGTTTTTATTCACATCAATTTAGGGCCAGTATTGAATTTGAACTCAAAGGTAGGATATTGGATTCCAGCCCATTTGGGTGTCTTGTCTTTTCATGATTTCAGTTGCTAGATTGAATTAAAGAAGTAGTAAAACTACTATAGTAATATAGTATGTAGTATAGTATTATATAGTAGTATAGTATGCAGTAATAGTATATAGTAATAGTGATATCCTGAGAGAGAAATAAATTCACAAATCACAAATTTACAGAAAAAAACTTGTATGTTCTCTGACTTTCTGAAGTTGTAAATTTGTGAGTTTGTACTGCCAAATTGCAAGTAATGATTTTGAATATTTGTGTTGATATTCTGACATCATAAAGTCACACATTTGTGAGAAGTTGAAACTCATACATTTATGAGAAATAAACTCAGTCACATCAACTGGATGCTGTGCTCTGGAAACCGCAACAAAATGGTGCATGGCTGAACTTGTCCCTATTCTTTGCCGCCAGCTGTGTGCGGTAGTCTAGTCATACTTGTGGGGTGAGTAACAGGCTTAATTAGACCCTGGCCAGGGTTAATGGACAGTCCCTTCCCCAGTTTGTTCAGAGACTTAGCATTGGTGTGAATGCACGTGTTTGTGTGTCTGTGTGTCTATGTATTAACTCTGTCTTTTGTGAATAAAACGAGAAACGTGTCCCGTATTTGTGTGTTTAACTCCTCTGAAAACTTACCCCAAAATTGTCTGCATGAGAACAATAGAGCGGTCATACCTCACAGAATGCCCAAATGGTTACCCCAGTGGGAATGCAAATGCAATTGACAGGCCTGCAAATGGATTTCATTGGGACACCCAGGATATTAAAGCCACCAGTTCTGTTTAAAGCTCTGTTGAGAATGCCTGACATAACCTTGTTACCATAGGCCTATTTCTAAGCTTTAATCCTGCAAAATTTTGACTTTTGTCTTGCAAACCTTTCACATCTCTCTAACTCTTCTCTCAGTCCATGGTATTTTTAAGTTTTTCATGTTCCTCCTGACTGATGTTACTGTCACTTGGTACTATGACATCACCGCAGCCTTGTTATCCTGTTTGTCCAGTGCGACTATGTCTGGCTGATTGGCCTCTACCTGTTTATCAGGCTGTAGCACCACAGTACCTTGGCTTGATCATTCTTGACCACTTTTGGTAGTACCCATACTCAGATGTACATGTATGCCTTGTCTGCCAGTATCTTGCATATATCCTGTGTTATGTGTTTGACCGTCTCAGGGGCTTCCTTACATAGCCTGCTCCTTGGATCTTGGCTTGTATGGTAGATTCCAGCCTTTACTGATCTTGTACTCCGTGCTTGCTCTTATGCTGCCATCAGTGGTGTCTCTGTGCTGTCTGTCAGTCCAGCTGTATGTAGCCATTGGCAGGATTTTATATAAGGGATAATGTATTATCAGCCAATCATTATAGGAAAATAAGTCCTGACAGGATGAACAGTACCCCGATGCGTATGTGGAGGGTGCTTGTTTTGTCCTGAAGGGACTTGCTTTACCTATAAAAATAATACATTATCCCACTGATTATACAGCTGCTTGCCAAAATAATGAGAGAAACTTCACATAATATGTCTTTAATTTGTTACCATTTGGGAGTTTCCGCTGATATAGTTCACAACGCAACTTAAACTTGAACGCATCATTCTTAAGCTGATCCCTACTCTTTCTCTTATTCTCCAGGACAGAGACATAGCAGGTTGGTGTCATAGAGCAGTACAGAACATCAAAGAGTGCCGTGACTCTCTCTGTATGGATCCATGTCATACAAGCAGGGTCAAGACTTCAAATTTGTACAGCCAAACGCCACAAGACAATTGTATTGTAAAATGATGTTGTTTAAATATAATTTAATTGAACTCAACACTGCATTGGTCCTGCTTCTATGCTGTAAATGTGATTTCATAAACAGGAGGGGCAATAAAATACCATGTGTGTGTATGATGTCATTTATCCAGGATTTACATGGAACAAATTTTACATGAAACTAAGAGGTAGCCTAACGTTAGGCCTGTCATGTACACGGAAGAGATGCAACCAATCAGTAGCTTTTCAAATGTCATGCAGGAATAATGATTGGTAAAGTTAAGTTATGTAAGTTAGTTTTAAGTAAATAAGTAAGTTTTATGATTGATTAATTTCATGCATGGTGTCCACTACAGTGGACAGTATTTTAAACCACGAGATTTGCAACATTAATTCCAAACTACTAGGGTCCTAACTTAGGGTCCTAAGCCTTTACTTTTTATGTTGTATGACCATTGTCTTTATTATTATTTCTTACCATGAGATATTACATCACAAATCCAAAATGGCTGATAAAAGAGTACATAATTAACTTTATCTCTTAAATACTTGAATTCTTAAAAAAAAAAAAATTAGCTTAGTTATGAAGCATAATTATCCAAGATTTCATCAACATAATTTTTGTATTAATTATGTGTTTTTATTGTGCTTCTCACTTAATATCAGTAAAATCACTGTTTTATTTTAATTGGGTAAGGACAAATCAGATAACATTAACCCAACTGCAACTGTCCTGATGTTACCTTAAATTAAATTAAATTAAAATATTATCTTCAATGACAACAGCAGCCTGTAAAGCCTGTAAATCCACTGCTGAAGCTGGCATTTGCAACCCACAAGTGCTGTTTGTGTTTTGTGTTTTTGTTTTTGGTTGTTGCGCCACCTACCAATTACACCGCTAGAAAACGATAGTAACGGCAAATGCCTAGTGCATGGAATAGGAGGCAGACAAGGATCATTGGAAAAGTTTTACTTACAGAATTGTTGCTAGGGTAGGCTATGTAGTTAAGACTATTAGATCTGCAGTGTTAGGTACAGACTGAGACCCAAAAGCAGATCCGTGGAAATATTTATTTACAGTGCTCAAAAAATACAAAAAGGGAAAAAGCTCAGAAGATCGAAAACTAAAGGCGTAAGTAATCCAACAAGGATCCAAAAACTGGGTTAGAGAAAAAACACACAAAAGATCAAACATCCAAAAACGTAAACAGGTAGTCCAAATCCAAAAGTATCCAAAGTCCAAGAAATACAAGAAACTCAAAAAATCCCCTTGGCCGAGGCGGGGTGCTGGCGGCGAAATTCTTCGATTAAGTTCGGATCTAAGATATGCCTGGCCGGGACCCAGCACCTCTCTTCAGGACCGTAGCCCTCCCAGTCTACGAGGTACTGGAGTCCCCGGCCCCAGTGACGAACGTCCAAGAGTCGTTTGACCGTGTATGCCTCTGAACCATCAATGAGGCGGGGGGGTGGTGGGGAAGCAGGGGAAGGGTGCATGGGGCTGCAGACAAAGGGCTTAATACGGGAGACATGAAAAGTGGGGTGAATGCGGCGTAAGGGTAGGGGAAGTTTGAGGCAGACAGCTGTGGGGCTGATGACTTTGGTGATGGGAAAGGGGCCGATGAACCGTGGGGAGAGCTTGCGGGATTCGACCTTCAGAGGCAAGTCTTGTGTGGACAACCACACCCGTTGACCCTGACGATAAGGTGGGGCTCGGGTCCGACGTCTGTCGGCCTGGGTCTTCATCCGGGCAGCCGAACAGAGAAGGGTGGTGTGGGTACGCCTCCAGGTCCGGAGACAGCGTCGGATGAACACCTCCGCAGATGGTACTCCAACCTCCTCCTCCTGGTCCGGGAACAGCGGGGGTTGGTAACCCAAGGAGCACTCGAAGGGGGACTTGCCTGTGGCGGAGGAGACGTGGGAGTTAATGGCATATTCCACACAGGGCAGCTGTTGGCTCCAGGCGGACGGGTTCTGAGAAACCATGCAGCGCAGTACGGTCTCCAAAGACTGGTTAGCTCTCTCAGTTTGGCCATTGCTCTGTGGGTGAAAACCTGAAGACAGACAAACAGAAGCACCGAGCAGTTTGCAAAAGGCTTTCCAAAATGAAGAAGTGAACTGGGGACCCCTATCCAAAACCACCTCTATGGGAAGACCATGGATTCGGAATACGTGCTGAATCATCAGTTGGGCTGTGTCTTTGGCTGAGGGAAGACCAGGCAGGGGAATAAAATGAACAGATTTAGAAAAACGATCAACAACAGTCAGGATTGTGGTGTTACCATCAGAGGGGGGCAAACCAGTAACGAAATCTAGGGAAATGTGAGACCAAGGTCTTCGGGGCACAGATAGGGGTTGTAGAAGTCCGGCGGGAGGTCTGTTTGAGGTCTTGCTCTGGGCGCATGTCGGACAAGACTGGACAAAACGGGTGATGTCGTCTTTCATGGACGGCCACCAGAATCGTCTCCCTATGAAGGCTTGGGTCCTACTGGATCCGGGATGACAGGAGAACGGGGACGAGTGACCCCACTGCCAGACCTGCGGACGAACAGAATTGGGAACATAAAGACAGTTAGTGGGGCATTGACTCGTCTGCTTGGGCCGCAACAACGAGGGATTCAATGTCAAGATGGGCTGCTCCTACGACAAGGTGAGGCGGAATGATTGGTTCTGGGTCAGGGGCCTCTTTGCACGAGGTGAACTGTCGGGATAGGGCATCGGGTTTAGTATTTTTGTGGCTAGGGCGGTAGGATAGGGTAAAGTTAAATCTGGAAAAGAACAGACCAACGTGCTTGCCGAGGGTTTAGTCTTTTAGCCTGACTGATGTATTGTAAGTTTTTATGGTCTGTCCAGACGAGAAATGGTACTGAGGTGCCCTCCAACCAGTGCCTCCACTCTTCGAGGGCTAATTTGACGGCCAGAAGTTCTCGATTGCCCACATCATAATTTTGTTCCACCGGGGAGAGACGATGGGAAAAAAAGGCACACGGATGAATACGGTTATCGTTGGAAGAGCGTTGAGAGAGCACTGCTCCAACGCCCACCTCAGAAGCGTCAACCTCCACGATAAACTGACGATCCGGATCAGGTTGGGTCAGGATAGGAGCCGAGGTGAACTGCCTCTTCAGTTCCCGGAAGGCTTTCTCTGCTTCGGATGACCAGGCGAACTTGGTCTTCGGGGAGGTCAGGGCAGTGAGCGGGGCGGCGATGGTGCTAAAATTCGATCGTCGATAAAAGTTTGCGAATCCTAAGAAGCTTTGTAATCCTCGGCGGTTGGAGGGGGCAGGCCAATCCAAGACAGCCTTCACCTTCTGTTGATCCATGTGGATGGATCCCGGGGAGATGACGTGGCCAAGAAAAGATACGGTCTCTTGGTGGAATTCGCACTTCTCGGCTTTAACATAGAGCTGGTTGTCAAGGAGGCATTTCAGGACGGCGCGTACGTGGGAGACATGCTCTGACAGGGATTTAGAAAAGATTAAAATGTCATCAAGAAACACAAAAACAAAACGATTCAACATGTCTCTAAGGATGTCGTTAACGAATGTCTGGAAAACGGCAGGGGCGTTAGTGAGTCCAAAAGGCATAACTAAGTACTCATAATGTCCAGAGGTGGTGTTAAAGGCTTTCTTCCACTCATCCCCCTCACGTATGCGGACCAGGTGGTAAGCGTTCCGCAGGTCTACTTTGGTGAACACTTTGGCACCTTGCAGGAGCTCAAATGCTGAGGACATGAGGGGGAGAGGATAACGGTTCTTGACAGTAATGTTGTTCAGGCCGCGATAATCGATGCAAGGGCGGAGTGAGCCGTCCTTCTTGGATACAAAAAAAAGCCCGCTCCGGCTGGGGACGAGGAAGGGCGGATAATGCCTGCCGTGAGAGAGTCTTGGATGTATTTATCCATAGCCTCCGTCTCGGCGCAGGATAGGGAGTATAGCCACCCCTTGGGTGGAGAAGCACCAGGAAGGATGTCTATAGCACAATCGTAGGACCGGTGGGGAGGCAAGGACGAGGCACGGGATTTGCTAAAAACAGGTTTAAGGTCCATGTAAATTGGGGGTATAGCGGACAGATCAGGGAATTCTTTGGGCTGAACGGGAATGGATTTAACAGAAATGCTGGCCTGGGTTAGGCAACGAGACTGGCAGGAGGGGGACCATGCTACTATGCGCCTCTCTGCCCAGTCGATGTGTGGATTGTGCTTTAGTAACCAAGGATGTCCCAGAACTACTGGGGTATCGGGAGCGTCAATGACATAAAACTTGATTGTCTCGCAATGAGTGTTGAGGAAACAGAGACTCACCGGTATGGTGATCCGACGTACGGTAGCCAGCTTGACCCTCGTTAATGCATTGGCTACTAGTGCCTCCTTGAGGTTCTCGGTAGGAAGACCCCATTGAGTTATTAAGTCAGCGTCCATGAAGCTCTCCTCTGCGCCTGAGTCGATGAGAACCTCCGTCTCTCGCCGTTGGTCTCCCCAGGTCAGGACGGCAGGGAAGAGAGTTTGCTGAATAGGTGAGGGGAAGGTCGGCGTTACGCTCACTCATACCCCTCTCACGGGTGAGCGTGGGTTTTTACCGGACAGCTAGCGAGGAAGTGTCCAGGCTGGCCACAGTACAGGCATAGACGTGAGTGCAGTCTTCGCTGTCTCTCCTCCACAGTCAGGCGAGTCCGGTCCACCTGCATCGGCTCCGGCACCGGGGAGAGCCTCGGCGTAGACACGATTGGCGGTGGAAGAGGCGGGGAGGCAGCGAGACGGGCGGTTCTTTACCCCACAGTTCCGGATGCCCGAAAATGTCGACGTTGCTGGAGTCTTGTGTCGACGCGGATGGCTAGATTTATCAGCTCTTCACAGGATTCAGGCAGATCATGCGAGACCAACTCATCCTTCAGGTCTTCTGAAAGACCGTTTAAAAAAGTGTCGAATAGGGCTTCCTTACCCCAGCCTGAAGATATTGCCAGGGTCTGAAAGTCTATGGCGAAGTCCGAGACTGACCGGGATCCCTGGCGTAGATGGAGGGGTTCGCGGGCGGCTTCATGCCCGTGTTTGGAGCAGTCGAAGACCCTCTTCATCTCGGCAGCGAATTCCCGGAAGTTGTCACAAACTGGGGACTCCGCCTCCCATACAGCCGTTCCCCATTCTCTAGCACGCCCCGATAGCTGGGTGATCACATAAGCCACTTTTGCTCGGTCAGTGGGAAATGACCCAGACTGGAGACTAAAAATCAGAGTACACTGGGACAAAAATGAACGACATGTACCTGGCTCCCCAGCGTATCTTTCTGGTGGGGGAAGTAGAGGTTCGTGAAAGACCGGGGCAGCGTGGGCGACTGGGACAGGGGATTCAGGCTGCACGGAAGGAATTGCGGCCGACCGGAGTGGCTGGATCTGGAGCGCGAGATTCCTGATGTCAGATCTGAGATCTTCAATCTGCGCCTGGTGCCGGCCCAGCAGGGATCCATGTTGCTGGATAGCTGAGGAAAAGTGTTCTTGATCCGCTGGGTCCATTTTGTGGTCTGATTGTACTGTTAGGTACAGACTGAGACCCAAAAGCAGATCCGTGGAAATATTTATTTACAGTGCTCAAAAAATACAAAAAGGGAAAAAGCTCAGAAGATCGAAAACTAAAGGCGTAAGTAATCCAACAAGGATCCAAAAACTGGGTTAGAGAAAAAAACACACAAAAGATCAAACATCCAAAAATGTAAACAGGTAGTCCAAATCCAAAAGTATCCAAAGTCCAAGAAATACAAGAAACTCAAAAAATATCCAAAGGGGAAAAGCAAAAACAGCGATAATGAGATCAGGCGCAAGAAAACAGGCTTAGCAGACAGATATGTAATTCAGAACACTCGGAATACGGTCAGACAATCAGACAAGGAGCAGAGGGGGAACTGGGGTATATATATATAGGGAAGGGGAGCAGAGAAACAGGTGAACTCATTACAGGGAATGGGATCATGGGGTACAGGTGCAGAGCAGGGGAGGAGAAAGGGGCAGGACACACAGCAAAACAGAGACACATGGTGGAGTAAACAAAACACAGAGGTTGCAGTACATTGATAGTCCAGTGGGTGGCCGGAGTCGCAAGGAGCAGGATCATGACATGCAGAAAATAATCTGAACAGTGCTAATTTGCTAGGGGAAAAATTCTGTTGCCTAAACAAGACATTGCAGACATTTTAAACTCAAGAGAAGGTTCCACCTAACCTACCTTTTCTAAAATGGTTACCACACATACCTATTTCCTATTCTGTGTTTATTATAAATGTTTGTGTGTTTTGGTCCTCTATCCCTATGTAAACAGCTAGGCACTCCAAGTATTCTGTGCATAGGCACCTGAATCATTCCTGTGGTGGATGGCTAAAATGTCTGCCTGTATGTGTTGGTCAAAATTACAAAACTACGCCTTGTCATATGTTCAGAATCAATACAGAGGGCACTATTTCAACCAATGACTGTAAACACCAGTAGACTGTAGACACCAATTGCATGGGAAAAAGGATTGGGATTGGGATTACTAGGTAATCTTGACAGCCCACCAGATATGTGAATAAGTTTGCGCATGCTGTAATAGAGTGAGGAGTGGGGTTGCTCCGTGCAGCCTAATTATTTTGCTGTGAAGAAAAGTTGACATGTAGCTTAGGTCTCCTACTTCTTTTCCTCCAAGAGCTACTTTGACAAAATCAATGTGGCCAGGAGCTGCTCTGCTACTATTTATTTATCTGAACTGATAGTCCTAGAGATACAATAACATCCATACCATCCACACTTACAGCGCCGTCTAATGTGTCATCTAAATTTGAGAATAATATCATCTGACCTTTATTGGTACCTTTATTTTTCCACAGTTATAGCCAAATTTGATGTGCACTACCAACATCAACTCTCATCAGAGTACCGTAAAACTGGGATCATTGTGTATCAGACAGAGCAGGATATTTGAATTTGATTTCATAGAGATTTTAACATGTTTAATACCTTTTTGACTATGTTATGAGGTTTATTTACATTTCCTTTGACCCTTCGTAGAACTTGAGAAGGTGGCGAGCTACCCCTGGTCTATAGTTTATCCTCTTGTGATTGTCTCAAGTAGGTGAACACTATGTCTTTCAGTTTACTTTTCACTCTATAGTCAGGCTCAGACATTTACAATTTTGTTTCAAAACCAGATCAGAATAAAATGCAATTAGCCTACACCACACTTCTAGCACCCACCCATAGGAGAAGGACGTTTTTAATAGCAGAAATTAATACACTCTGTGAGAATGAACCTGCATGGCTAGCAGAGGTGTAGTGGTAAAAAAAGAGGTAGGTAAACTATAAAATTTGTGATCTTGGGAGGGCTTGATGCTCTAGCCTACAGACTGTTACCCAATGTCTATATCCTACTATATTCTAAATAAATTGCTATCATTACATTGATCCCATCACTAGATGTTTCCTTAGGTCTCCACTCAGTCAGTTTGATTGATTGAACCACTGTCTTACCAAAATAGCCTTACAATATTTCATTACAGCAAAAAACAAAACTATTGATTCAAATTATTGATTAAGTTAATACAATTTCAAACTATTTGTCTATCCCAAATTAGCTGTGGTTGAACATTGGTTGAATTTTGTTGGTGGTGAACACTGAGAGAAATATTCAAATATTTTGGATGAAGTGGCTCATACAGTCTGCAGTTGCTGTCAAAGGCCTGTACATCCAGTGCGCGGGTCCTAATTAGCCTATTTGAAAAAGGTAGCATGTCAGAGTAAACTTGCTCTCTGGATTCTCTGTGATAAGAAGGTAGGGTGCATCATCCAAAATGTATTGTAAATGTGATGACAGCACACAATTACATATGCCTACTGAAATTAACCTGTAATATTTATGGGAAAAGGTAGCTGCAGTGAACTTTGTGTCTGAACTGGTAATATAGGCGAATGATGTTCTCCTTTCTTTGTCGCTTTGGCATGATAATTCCACAACGTTTCAGTTCACGTTAACACAGTTTCAGAGATTCTGGAGGTGCGTAAATGGCTTTTATGCACCACTACATCCCTGATTACTAGAATCAGTGTGGTGACAGCATTTTGCTCATCAGCCTTGCGCATGCAGTAGCCTAGGCCTAGGTTATGTTAGTGATGTGCCAGCAAGCTGCAGTGTCATTGTTAAAATAAAACGCATATGGAGGCTGGAGCCAGTGTGCTCTCTAATCTTAAGCAAATAATGCACATTATTAACAGCATCTGCATGAGCTCTCTATGTTGACTATGAATTTCTTCACTTTTTGGAATTGCCCAAATACAAATTTGTGCTATTGCAACCACTTCAACAATGATGACATAAAAACCAACATGGCAACTAACATGATTGTAGTAGTAGCTAGAATAACAACCCCCATGACTACCCTAGCAACCCTAACAACAACTTGTTTTTCTTGTTTTTTTATTATTCTTCCGGGTTTTTTCTGTGTGCAATAACTAAATAACTGTTTCACCTAGAAACTGTGGGAATTTCTGTAAGAACAAGTAATATGTGAGTGTATACAAGAATAGAATAGTGCATGCAGTAGAATGTGTGCTATAAAAAGAATGTACAAGAGATTTATGTGCATGACAGTAGACTTCTTTGGAAAACCATGTTGAAACCATGTTTGGAGCATCATCGTAAAAGGACAGAGACTGAGATCTCGTGTAGGATTGGCTCTGTCCCAGCTACATCATCTACTGTTAGGAGTATTTAAGGTAGACAGATAAGGTAAAAGGTTAGAATGGTTGAGGATCACCGATGTATAGCCATTCTCTCGGTGAACGCATTAAAGACTTGGTTGAACAAGACAAACTTCTCTGCTACTTTGGGTTTTTCTGAGAAACTTCTCCACAAAACTTCTTTCAAACTTCATCTCGAAGGTCTACTATCAATTTTTCACCTTTCTACTGTTTGTATTTTTTTAAAATATCTGCAATAAACAAGCGAAAACCTCTCATTGAAAATGAATGGTGGAACTTTGGAATTCTCTGAACTCTGAACACAAAATTCTGTTATCAGCTGTATTGAAACCAATGAACTACTTTAGCTTATTATCTTTTTATCTTACTGAACTATGTCTATTAATGACTTCTAGGTCTAGGTCTATTAATGCTCTTTAATTCTTTCAATTATCTATTCAATATTGCATTTATTTTATTGCAAGTGTTTATTGCAAGTGTTTCTGCTTTATTGCAAGTGCTTCTGCTATAACGGTAAATGGCTATATAAACTACATTAATACTGCCGTTGATATTGATATTCCTTGTCTAGTAATTGTTTGACTGTCTAAACAACTCTCCTTTTTCTTTCATTTTTTTTCTTTTCTATTGTCAGTTTGTAAGAGCACTTTTATTAAAGTTTGCTTTGCATGCACGGTGTAATTCCTGGGAATTGCAAATCTAGTTATTCTTTCTTCCACCACTGAAGTCTATGGCAGCAAATGTTGGGGAAGCTACTTTTACAAAGTCGTGTTTGCTCGTTACTCGATACTTCTTTAAAAAGTAATCCATTATCCATACTTACCCTCTTTAGTTACCTTCTATGGAAAGTAACTTTTTATGTTACTTATTACTTTTACATTGCTTTTATGTTGCTCGACTTTGGGCAGAACTCTAAATCTGTTCCTAAATGTGTAGGCCTACATAAAGCTCTACTATGGTGGCCAAGAAAAAATTCTTTTATGCTCTTTATTATAAAAAATGCCAAAAACAGAGCTGACTGATGGGTTCTAGCCCTTTTTCTTGGAAGATTACCAACATTTTCAGTGAAAACCCTATAAATCAGCTAGCCAGAGCTAATCCATTTAGAAGCCCTCCCCAGCATTCCATTCAGTCCCCGACTGAATCTCATCCGTTCGCTAGCAATCATAAAGTTAATGATCTGCCTGTAGACAAACATCGTCTGGCTAAAGCTAACTGGCTAGTAGGAGAGACTAACTAAGAGACTAATGCCAGCCACCCAGTCCATTAAAATGGTTTACACTCTAGCTTCAACCACAACACAGCGAGGACTCCTGCTTTTCAACATTTTCAACACTTTCATGCCCACCAGTGAGTGCTTGCAAATACCAGACATTCAGCCTTCCCCCTATTTGTGCACTACATCCCTAGTGACTGGGCCTCAGTGGGGATTATATTTGTCATAGTCATATTAGGTAAAATTAATAAATAAAATGGAAATAGTGAAGAGATAATTATAAAATATTAAATAGATAATTGAAAGAATTGAAATTTTCTTTGAGTTCACAGTAGGACAGTAGGAAGGTTAAATGGATCCTAGAAAACCTATGAGATGAAGTTTGAAGGAAGTTTCTAGGTTATTTAGTTATCCTGGAAGAAAAAGAACTAGTCAATAGCTGTATTGAAACCAATGAACTACTTTTTTGCAATTCCCACAATTTACACAGTGCATGCAAATTTAAATGGGGATTTTTTGTGCACAAATATCTAACAATAGAAAAGAGGTTGTTAGGTTGCTTGGTTGCTAGACCATTGCTAGGTTAGTCATAGTGGTTGCTATGCTAGTTACTAGTGGAATCGTGTTAATTGCCATGTTGGTTGCTAATTTATCATTGTTAAAGTGGTGGAAATTTAATTTGGGCAGTCCTGAAAATTAAAGAATTTCATAGTGAATATGGACGAGCGCAGGTGGCTGTGAACAGATGATAAGTTCCTGTTTGAAAGTATTGTTTGACATGCATCGATCATGCATCAGCAATTTACATGCACACCACTGAATAATGACAAAAAGGTACATTGTAAGATGCTGCCTATAGCTGTTTGTTTTTCACTTTTATGTTTATGGTTTTCACAATTTGCTTAAGATAGTTGGATGCAGGTATTAAACTTCTAATAACTGATAAAAAAATGTTTCATGTTCCTCCTGCAGTGACATAATGTTGATGGTTGCTTAACAAGTCCATTGTTTTAATCAAGCTGATTTTGCTTATTGGTATTTATTGTATTCAAAGGCTATTAAACTACTAAAAATTAAAAAAAAAAAAAAGTTTCTGTAGTTCAATTGGTAGAGATGGTTGGATGCAGCTTGCTTCAGCTGTGACATAATTTGGATGGTTAATGTATGCTAGTTCCTACGTTAATCATATTTTTAGCTTTGTTGACTGCTGGGTCATCATCGTGGAGGTTGTTTGCAAGAAGTTGTAAGGGTACTTGAGGTAGTTGCTAGGCCGTTGCTAGGGCAGCGGTTGCTAGGTTGGTTGCTAGGTTAGTCATATTGGTTGCTATGTTGGTTTCTTTGTTGTTAAACTACTAGTAATTGATTTTTAATAATTGACAATTGTTTAAGTAGTTTAATTGGTGAAGACGGGTGGACGTATATTGACCCAGCAGTGACATAATGTTGACAGTTGCTTAACAAGTTGTTTATTGTATTAAAAAGCTATTAAAATACAAATAATTCATTAAAAAATGTTACAGTAGTTGATTTGTTTAATAGTTTGACCAGTGAAGACTGCAGAAATGGCTGTGAAATGTTTCAGCAGTTGTGGTAGTATGGTAGTTTGGTTGGATGTAGCCTGCAGCAGTGACATCATTTTGATTACTGGGTCATCATTGTGGAAGTGGTTCCCAGGAAGTTGCAAGGGTATTTAAGGTGGCTGCTAGGTTAATCAAGTTGGTTGCTTGCTATGTTGATTGCCGGGTCATCATTGAGGAAGTGGTTCCCAGGAAGTTGCAAGGGTACTTGATGTTGTTGCTAGGCTGGTTCCAGTGGTTGCTATGCTGATTGCTAGCTTGGTTTCCAGATTGCCATTGTGGAAGAGGTTACTAGGAAGTTGATGTTATAGTTGAGGTAATTGATAGGCTATTGCTAGGAAAAGTTGGTAATTACATACTGTTGACGGTTGCTGAATTATTGTTTATTGTACTAAAAGGCGGATAAAACATCAATCAATAGTCTGCAGAATTCAGTGGGAAATAGAAAAGTTCCATCATTCATTTTCAATGCAATTTTGTTTTCACTCGTATATTGCAGATATTTGAAAAAATACAAATAGTAGAAAGGTGAAACACTGGTAGCACACCTAGAAATTTTAAGAAAACTTCTTAAAGAGTTCTGTCAAGATGGGTAGATTAAGTCTGGGCAGATAGCTCTGGGCCCTGTGTGGAGAGCCTGGGTCTTGGGGCTTTGCCTTGGTTGCAGGCAGCCTTGACCTTGTGGAGTTAGTCTGATGTTTGGGGTTGGGCTAAGGGTTAGTGTAAGGACTGGCAGGAAAACTTGGACCTTGTCAGGCAAGCCAAGGACTTGTGCTGGTGCTGGGCTTAATATCAGGGTAAGAGCTGGCATGCAGGTCTGGGTTGCTGAAACAAAGGCTTGTACTGCAGACCTTTGTTTTTTCCTCTTAAAATGTAAACATTCCAGGAAGAGGTATGATGACTTAACAGTCACTGAAAGGTGAGCATAAATATTAGTCAAATCTAGGCTGTCTGTTTTAGGTACAAACAGTATTTGTATGCTTATGACAAAGAGCACTCAAAGGAGAAACAAAAACTTCTTTGAATTTATGTGTAAGTGCCCTGTAATGTTCAAATGAAATCAAATAAACAGATAAAGGTATAAAATAGTGAACAGGTAACTAATAAATTAATAAAAGTGGAAAAACATTGAATAAATTAACTCTATCTAATTAACTCGATCTAATTAACAGACCAAGTATAGTTGGATAAAGTTAAAAAGTTAATGTTAAAATAGTTTTTCTATTAAACTATAATAGAATATTAGTTTTATACGGTTGATTGTTTAAAGGTAATAGTACGTACTTAGGCAGATAATAATAGGAAATTTTATTTTCTTGGTAAATTATATCACAACCCAAGGACTTTAACATTAAATAAAATTATTGGCTTGGTTTCATTGGCTGGAATTTATTTTAGTGTCACGTCAAAATCAAATAGCTTTACATGTGAAACACCCGGTACCTTCATTTTGACACTGTTTTACACCAAACACAACAATACATATCGGTTCCATTATCTCCTGTGTCATGTTATTCCCTTGTAAGAAACTTTTATGTGCGGCGATGCTAAGAGTGACAACACAAATTTAGCGACAGCTAATGACTTTCTGTCATCCATGAGAGAATTTACCATACTTTCTTGGTAGTGTTCCATCAGACTTTGGGTGTCCAGGTATGTTAGCGTCATATATACATAATGAAATGCTTTGGAGCACTTTGCTTTGGAGCATGGTTTGAAGGATGGACATTTCACAGACAGTAAAAGATTTCCATCTGTGTCATATCTGTGAGAATTTCTGTTGCTACATCTACTAGCCAAATTACAGTGTTCGGATTTGTCAGATCAACATGACTATGTTAGCTTGAAGTATGTGCAGTAGACACTGGACATAACTGAAAATTGAAAATCCATCCTTAACATCTCCCACTGAGATTGACATGATCCTGCTATCCACTTCTTTTACTGTCTATGAGATTGCCATGTTTGTTGCGCCACCATCTTGAAACTACAGGCCCAGGCAGGGGACAACCAGGTCAATACAGCTCCATCTTTTGCGTTTTACATTCAGTGGCAACGTAAATGCAAACTAGGGACAAACTCACAAGATCACAGCAAGGGAGAAATGATCGAGGGTGCACCCATTTGAAGATGGGTATCATACATATTATCAAATGCATGATGAGCAGAATCCATCGGCAAGAAAATGCAAAAAAGAACAAAATAGAGAACGAAACTGGCAACGTTCCAGAACAAGAGTGAACACTGGAGCGACTTTTCCCAACTGTAATGAGTTACTGAGGAAAAAGAACCTCTAACAAGATGCCGAAGTTGTCTGCTTTCTTCTTGACAGGTAATTCAAACAAACTAAATTGAAAGTTTTTATTTCCCCAAAGCTTAGTAGGCCTTAGCATCTGCTCCTTGTAGGGCTCTCATCACTCTGGAGTTGTTACACGATAGTGACCACCTTGCAGAACGTTATCCCTCACATAGTATGTGCATACTTCTATGAAGATAGTGCTGTGTATTGTGTATCTGTCATAAGATGACAGTTCTGCAAACTGAATTGGAAAGGTTATTGCTTATTAGCATTACAAAACAAGCAAAACCTAATGGGATGGTAACTATGGATGGAAATTTTCAAGGTTGCATGCCCTTTACCTCAAATGAAATGGTCGTATGAAATCTATGAAGAAAATACAATACTATTTTTACCGTATGGTAGCCTACCTGATATTGGGCTGTATTCTTATAGTGTCAAGAGAAACCTTGACACACCTTGGCCCTGATCTATCAAATGAATGTAGAAACTAGCGGAACTTTGAGTTAAATTTGTTCCTGGAGAAAATGCACGACTCAGGCAGGCACTGTCTGTCCTGCAATCCTTGATGCATAAAGGACTATTGATAATAACGAGCTACGTTTAGGAAAGGTGGTAAATGCACAGGGGTAGTTTTGTCCAATATAGGCTATATCCTATTTCATGAATAATAATAACTTCACATTTCTGTGCTGTGAGTGGTTGTGCTTGCTTACTGAGTTGTTGATTGTTTTAATCAATAATGTTGATGATGTTGTTTCCTATGTGGATTGCTGGATTGTCATTGTGGAAGTAGGCCATTACTAGGGCAGTAATGGTGGGTGCTATGCTGGTTGCTATGTTGAGTGCTAGGTCAACATTGTGCAAGCGGTTGCAGGGGTTACTTAACGAGTTGTTTATTGTTTTAATCAGTAATTGTTGATGGTTGATGTTGGTTCCTATGGATTGTTATTGTGGAAGTGGTTGCCAGGGTGGGTACTTGAGGTGGTTGCTAGGCCGTATTGCTCCACTAGTGACATTCATAGTTAATGATGTTGGTTCCTATGTTTGTTACTGGGTTGTCATTATGGAAGTGGTTGCCAGGAAGTAGCAAAGGTACTTGAGGTGGTTGCTAGGCCTCTGCAAGGCTATTTACAGTGGTTGCTATGGTAGTCGCTAGGATAGTCATGTTGGTTGCTCATTGTGGAAGTGACTGCTAGGATGTTGCTAGGGTGCTTGAGATGGTTGCTAGGCTGTAGCTAGGGAAAGTTGGTTGTTAGGCTGATTACAGTGGTTGCTATGGTAGTTGCTATGGTGGAACAGGAGCTAGAGCAGGAGCCTGGACTGGAGTCTGACATGGAGCCGGAACAGAAGCCTGGACTGGAGCCTGGACTAGAGTGTGACACAGAGCAGGGACTAGGAGGAGTGCGGCCTGGAGCAGTCACTGGAGCAGGCACTGGAGCCTGTTCTGGTGCAGTGTGGCACGGAGCCGGCACTGGAGCCAGCACTGTGGCCAGAACAGGAGCACAACGCAGGGCCAGCACTGGAGCTGGAACAGGAGCCCAGGGCCTACGCAGAGAACTCCCCACCTTGGGTGCAGGGGCACGGAGCTTGACCACCTCGGGTGCAGAGGCACGGAGCTCGACCACCTCAGGCACAGGGGCACGGAGCTCGATCACCTCAGGTGTAGGGCATGGAGCTTGACCACCTCGGGCGCAGGGGCCTCAGCCAACTTGAGGAGCCTCCATCTAAAGAAAGCGACCTGCTGTGCCGCTGCAGGGTCTGTCCCCCACATTGTGGCCAACAGTTTCAGGAAGGCTGTCTCTCAGTCATGAAGACCCCTGCCCTCAACCCAATGTCCTTGGGCGTGAAGGGCAGAGAAAGCATCTTGCCGACTGGGTTCTTAGGTGGGTTGATCATTCTGTAATGTTTCTTAAAGAGAACCCAGGGGCATGGCAAACATGAAGACAAAGAATCTTTACTTACACAGAAAACACTGGAATAGACAGGAAAACAATCAACATAGGACTCAGAAAACAGTGGGTGGGAAAACAGAGGGAGTAGACAAGAGGATACAGCAAGAGCACATGGGAAGTGGGACTTCCTTGGCTGATTATGTACTGATAATTTGGGGTAAAAAAAATTGTATTGCTGGCCTTCTGAAATGTTATGTAGGCCACAATATGTAAATGAGCCATCATTAAGTATGAAGTATTTACTTTATGCTGTTTTAATCTGTTTTCCCTCCATCCTGCATTTACAGAATACCTAGTCCTACACTGAATCAAGAGGAAAGTTGATGCTTTTTCACTTGTACTGTTTATGGGAAAAGTTAAACAGCCTTTTCCAAAAACCTAAATGTAAGTTAGCATGCACTGAGATAAGCCCCAGCTGCCTCTACCATGTCCTCTAGTCCCCTACAATATTTCTACTGTATTGTAAGACATTGGTATTCAGTGTACACCCATGGGGCTGAAATAGGTTGTAAATGCCAAAATTCTCAATGTTAACATTCAAATTTATATTCAGTGTCGCCAGACCTTGAAAAAAGTTGCAAAAAGGAGTGCTGCAAGGTAAGCTTGTGACCTAATATGTATTAGATCTATTGCATATTTCAATAAATAATGGCATATCTACATACAAAGCATTTCAGAAAGCTTCCAATAAAGACAAGTAAATGTAAGACAAAGTAAAATATAAATAATCGTGTGTGTGTGTGTGTGTGGGGAGGGGGGTATCTATTGTTGATGATTTTCACTAGTACATCCTCTGGCTCAAGTACTATATGTGCCCCCCCCTGAAAAAAAACACTGGCCCACCTTGGACCCCCTGGTAAATGTGGTCTAGAACCATCCCTGCAGGCTGTACATATTCAGTTAGGCTACAGCTCTCAATTATGTAAAACATTAAAAATAGATTTAGATCCAGACAATTGTTGATGCTGAAAATATCATTTTAATCACTAATTTGCTCATGTGGAAGAATTATTGTCATTATTATTTTTGGAGGAAAGGAGTTGTGTGAAGGAGAAAACAGAATATCTGGCAGTCCACACAGCTGTCTTCTAACCAAAATCTACATAGTTTGTGTTGTGTTGTGAATAACTTGGATGAGGACTGTTGTGGCTAAAATCCTTGGTTTATACTGTGATACTTGTTAATACAAGGATGGCCTTGAACTTTTCTTTTTACAGACAGCTTTGTCTTTTATACTGTTCAGTTTCTCCTACTGGCATGATTTTTCAGGCCATGGGTATCATTTGACCATTGTTCATTTGATCCCCTACACGTGGCAGCAATCAGACACAGATAAAAGAGACATGGTGGCTTTTCTGTGGTGAGAGGCTCATTTGACACCTACTTTCATGAGGTGTCATAAAGCAAGTACTTGTACAGATTAGCTTACTGTCCACAGAGGGGATGGCAAAACAGGTGGACTCTGGATCAGAGAACCTATGACATCTGCCTTACATTCATTCATGTCCTTGTTCTAAAGAGGCAGGTTAAGAATCTCTTTTTTAAAATGCATCCATCCAATCATCCATCTGGTAAATTTGTCATTTTCCCCTCTGTGGACGCGTGCAAGGTGACACTGATCTCCCTATGTGATGCCCATTCATTTTTAATGATGACTACTGGTGGTCTGTGTGGTCCACTGCTCACACACGTGGCCTCTGCTAAACACACCTTCTGTTGGATGAACCAACATTGCCTGTGCTATTGCTTCACTTGTGTAGACACAAAGGATGAAATTACACAAATACCACTTAATATTCAAGCCCGCAGGGCTGAAATACTGCCTTTGACCCCTGACATACAACATTCACCATCAGTTCTATTACAAGGAAACACTATCTTTTGATGAACGTGTTAATGCTACTGTAAGTACTTAAATTAGGCCAAAGAATAAATAAGCAATACTCATCCTTAGAAACAGCTGTATACAGAGATATTAGATTAGAATGAACTATTTCTATGAATTAGTTTTTTTTTTTAAAGCACTTAATAGTTTCACAATGTTGTAATCAATGGATCAATGAATCCAATTGAATGATGTGTAAATAACAAATAAATGCTATAATTGTCAAATCATACAACCAACATGTTTATCAAGAATCCAATGACATCTTTTGATTTTTTTTATTGATATTAAGGGATATTTCTGTTCTTTCTAAATTTGGGGCCAGTGTCTCCAAAAAGTAGGGATGGTGTCAGCAAAAGGCAGGAAAAGTTGGATAAGACTAAAGACAAAACAAAGGAGGACACTTCACAGTTAATAAGGTTAACTGTCAAGATAGTTTTGCTTTTTCGTCCAAGGCATGGTTTCAGCAGCCCAATTGGAAGGTGTTTTATTCACCATGTTTCTTTTCTATATGCATAAAATGTGACAGATCTGGACTGCAAGGAAGCAATGTTAGCATCTGATCTCCCTTACGATGAAGCCATTTTGCCTTTGTTTTCTGGTTATAAGCAATACCAGGCAAGCCTGCAATTTTTACCATCGGAGTTTCCCATACTGGCACTGATTAAAAAGAAAAAAATAGCAACAGCATTGTACTTTCTCACCAATCCACATGGATTTGTTTGCAAAGCAAAGAATGGGAACCGTCGATGATCATTTTTGTGGAGTAATGTTGACTGACAAGGTAATACACATGATTTCAGTTTCATTCAGTTTCATTTTCATTTAACAACAGGGCAGCATTGCTAATTGCTGTAACGATAAAGGGGGTCTCAAAGAGTCTTTATTCACCCCGTAATGAGCCATTTAACCATCTATGTAATAGGCCAGAAGAGGGTTTGCTGGAGGTCTTGTCCTGGGCCACAGGTTGGACAGGCTCAGATAAAACTATGGATGTCATCTTTCATGGAAGGCCACCAAAACCTTCAGCCAGTGAATGCTGCTTTCTGTCTGGTGCCTGGATGAAGGGCCTCTACTGGAGAAGCTGGAAATGGACAGATTGAGAGACATACAGATGATTGGTAGGGCATAATTTGGGAAGAATCTCCATGTTGAACTGGCTGGATGAAGTTGGATCAGGATGGGTGCACTGATAAAAACATCTCTGCTGCTATAGAGCTGAAGTTATGACTAAAACAGTCATAGAAATTAGCGAACCCTGAGAAGCCTTCTACCTCATGACAGGAGCTGTGATCGGGCCAATCCTCCGTAGCCTTGACCTTTTGGGGGTACATCTACCTGCAGTGATCACATAGCCCAGGAATGAGATTGTGCTCTTGTGGAACTCACTTTTCAACCTTCACAAACAGCTGATTTTCAGGCATGTGCTGGATAACCAGTTTAACATGCTGAACATGTTCAGAAAGAGATCTGGAGAAAATTAGTAATCTAAAAAACTAATTTTCCCTTAGGATGTCACTGACCAATACTTTAAAAAAGTGCCATTAGAAATACCAAAAGGCTGTGTGACCTGATGGTGTATTAAAAGTGGTCTTCCACTCATCACCCTCCTTAATCAGACCAGATAATAAACTTTCCTGTAGCATTTCAAAAGCAGAGGACAATAGCGTAAGTGGATAATGGTTTCTGACAATGATATTGAAATCTCTGTAATACATGGACATAGCAATCTATCCCTCTTGGTGACGAAGAAGAACCGCTATGCGCTATGCACCAGGTTCATGATTGGGTCATATCTTACATTATGCACCCCAGTTGCATCACAGCCCTGCTTAAACCTTTTTGGCCCAAGATTTTCACTGGGCCACTCCAGCCACCCTGTGAAGAATTTTCTGAGGGCACCACTGCCAAACTTGGAATGGGGGGAGCTATAGAACACCATTCAGTTGGTTGTGATATATGAGCCCACCACTTGATATATTCACACAATAGAGCTTTAACACAAATTATTTATGTAATTATATATGTACATATTATGCTATCTATCTCTGATATTTCTTGATAACAGATTGTTCCTAAGTATAACAGACTGCTGTCAAGGAAAGTCAAACAGAACGTTGCCATAACCAATCAGCTGATCTGTTAACAGACTATTTTTTCCCAGAAGCTATTATCTATCCTAATCATTAAAATTACTATAAAAGATAGTCATGTAATAAGCAGGATGACATTCTGTGAGGCCTCACAGAACATTATCCCATATATATATATATATATATGGTAACACTTAGCACACACAGATCCGCCATTAATTGCTTATTAACATGCAAATTAATAACATACTAGCCATTTGTTAGTCACTACAAATCAATAATTAATACCTTATTAGTAGTACAACAGGAGCAGTTATTCTCCTTCAGTAATACTGAGAAAAGATGGTCTATTCATAGGAACAAAACCCAAAACTACAAATTATAATCTTGTCCAAACAAGTCCTAATTACAGTTTTTGGACTGAGAATAACTGTTCCTGAGAATACCTGTTCCTGTTGTAATAGCACCTTACTGAGCAAAGCATATTAGTACCATAATTCATATACAACAATTAATTTACTTACTATGAATAAGCTATAATTAGAAATTAATACTGGCAAATTTCTTAGTTAATGGTCTACTATGGGTAGAGTAAGCTCATGCAGAATATGGTATTAATAAAATCTTAACAAAATCTTAACAAGAACTTGAGACTAGGCTACTGTAGGCTACTTTGCCATCTCACATCAGTGCGTGCTGCAGTCAACCTTCAGATAAACATGAACAGCTGTCTTTAAACTGATCTTGCACTTCTGAGCTTCTGCGTAGTGACATCTATACTTTACATTGCCTTAGAAGAAAAAAGAGACCAAAGAGACCAAATAATAATGTAATTGTTGTTGTTGATGATGATGATGAGAATTAGTTTTTTACTTTATTCCTTTCCCTTTCTGTTTGGCACTTTGGTTGTTTTACAATGTGCTATATAAATGAACTGGCTATGACTGTGTTTAACTGATTATAGAGGTTATAGGCTTCTAGAAAACATGCAGTGTATGCTGTTTAACCTGTTTACATTAGTGTATGCACTCTAGGGCAAGATAACTAACATTAAACAGGAAATATAGTGCTATTATGGAGATATGTGTGTATGTGCAATATCTGCACTAATAAGCCCCACAACATGTTGTCTTAGTCCTAATTGTGAAGCACAACATGGCAAAACTCAACTCAAGAATCTAAATTGAGTTCCCTCCATTTTGTTTCCCAGAAAATATATCTTTAGTGGATAAGTGTCTATTTTAAATGAAGCCTAGGACCAAATGTTTGTTGGACGACTAAAATATTTTTTGTAACTTCCCTTTGTCCTTGTGTGAGTTGTCTGTAATAACAGGTTTACAGCTTACAAATGATTTGCTGTTTGAGGTCTTTATTTGTTAATTCTAATTAGGATTGCTGGCATATGGCCTCTTCCACATGTTTTGGTGGAACCCACTTATTGCTACCACATGTTTCACTCACCATGACTTTTTCAGCCTTGTGTGGTCAACTAGTTCAAAGGCTTCTGCCCCATTTGTATTGCATCTTCATGTAACAACAGACCAGAGTTTTGGTGCATCTGCAAAAACAACAAAAGGAATACACCTCATAACTGCTTTAAAAACAACATGCTAAGGTTAACAGGTCTATGGGTAATGTATAAAGTAAACACAAAGCCATATCTTATAGGTTAGTGATTTGTTCCATTTCAGATTATAGAATACCTGCTGTAATAATGTATTTAGTCTCCAAAAGATTAGTTAATATGAAGAACATAATATGAAGACTTTTTATTACATCAGAACTGTGTTAGAATGAAATAGTTATGTCACTGAGGTTGTAAGATTGACAGCTGTCAAACATGTCAACCATCCACAATCCCACTTGATAGCATGGATAGATGATAGATTGACCTGTATGCGGGTAACATTCAAATTGTGTCAAAGAACCTAAAACAGCCTATTTTATGTCTGCACAGACTATAAAGATAACCCTGTACAGCCAATACACAGATTTGTATTTGTTTTTTGTTTATCGGTATTTTTACATTATCTTTACCATCAACATGTTGTTAGTTGCATGGCCTTTTTAAGAACACTCTGTTAAATCTGGTAACATTTAGATTTAAACTCAAATTCTCCCTGAGACATAAACCCTGAGCCTTGATGGACTTAACTGACTCACAATGTTAAGTGAATGAGTTTGCGAGGTTGTGGGTGATCACCTTGCTATCTGCATGATTGGGACACCACCTGCTTGAAATCGTTCAATTAACAACACTAAAGTCACGGTGTGAACACGTTTCCGTTTCCATTTTATGGCAATTGTTTACATACGCTTTTCTGACATTTCCATTCTTTCCCAATGTTCACCTCACAGCGTTACAAACTGTGGGTAATTATCTTTAGCAATGTCTGCATGTGATGCTGACTTTAGGAAAGGGCTTAGACAGGGTGCAACTGACCCCTCACACACTCCAGATTTTGGCAGTGGGACACCTCTAAAACCTCATGAATCTCACAAGAAGGTACATTAAAGTGTGTGATTCTGTAAGGTTGGGACATTGAGATTGGACCACCATATTAAGGTGCCATAATGAATTGCAAAGTAGGCATTACCTAATAAATGGGTCATTGATTGTTAATACCATTTAATAAACTGTCTACTTTTCATTATGTAACATAAAGTTTTTGCAAATAGGCCATTTGCAGTGTGTGATTGATTTCTTTCAGCATATGATTGACTTAATTTTGTGTTGCTGTGAGTGCAGATGCTTTACTTTCCAACTCCTCATTTTCAGTAATGAAAAGTAACTATTAAGTAACTGTTTACAACCATTTATTAATACTAATAATTTACAGTATTTTTAACAATCAATAAACGAACTGAAAAGAGGCACCTAAAACGTGCATAATGGCTTGGTTTTATGTTGTTTGTTAGTTTTTTTTGCGAGTATTTTTTTTATTAAAACAGTACCAGTAATTTGTGTCATAACTGTTATATTATAATGTATTTCTGTTGCATGTTGCTCAATACTGTGTTTTAGAAATCTGTGAAGTACATATACATTGTCATCAGTGTAGATATTGCATAATACTGCATATAAATAATCTGTCACAGTCTAGTCATGTGTGATGCATAGTCTTGATCATCTTTCACACAATTACAATAGATGATTATTAGGGTAATGATGACACGGTTACAGTCAGTTAATGCTAGAGCTGATACTTGATTTAGTAAATACAGTAAAATACATGAAAGTATGGTTGGTAAAGGGTATCTACAGGAGTTGGTACCTATTTCTCTACATTAACAATAGGGTGAGCCTGAAGCCAAAATATAAATATTTCAGTTCCATATACAAAAGTGAATTCAAACAGTATTGCTAATTTTGGACTGTTAGAAGCATTTTATTAAAGGGGATATCCTGGCACATCCCCACTCTGACTCCTGACTGCTAGTACAAACTCCAGGTTTGATCCTTAACATCAAGAGGCAGAAAAATTCTATGTACTCTTGAACAGCAATAGAGAGCAGAATGGCAGTGATTTTTTGTCATCTTTTGAAGAAAAGCTGATTCTGTGTCCACTCAGAGCAAATTTCACTGTATGCAACATCCAGTATAATGTCCAAATTAATATGCACAGTATCCTAGCCACTCTCCCACCACCTGACTTCAGAAGGACACTATGCATTTCAAGGAGGGTGTGCAACCATGCTCCAATGTAATCAGATACTCCAGTGCTTCTCAGGAGTAGGACATTAATTCATAAGGGAACAGAATGGGTTGCGAGTCATTTAAAACTGCCTTGTGTGGTGAGAAATATATATATATATATATTCTAGATAGATGTGTTTTAGTGCATCTCCACTTTTGACACACCTGCAAGTCATTTTCAAGAGCTTTATAAGGCACTTTGTTCTTCGAAACCTCAGTCTATAACTTAGAGCTTAAAACCTAAAGTCTCTGTGTGCTTCAGTGAGCCATTCTGTTCCCTTATGGCAGTGTTTGTTGCTTGGTAATGCTTAACACTAAATAGCCCAGTAAGTATTTGGAGTTTAAGTTTATTTACATAGCTCGGTACACATCAAGTGGTCATTAGTGTGTAGCAGTGAATGATTCAAACTAAATAAATGAAACAAAGTAAATGGAAGAAATCAAAATCAAATTCATAAATTCAAAAGCCTAAAAGTAGCTCCTACCTGGGCAGATTTAGGAGAAATTCCCATAGGAGCATCACTCTAAAACTCCTAACGTTTTCTGAGTAATTTACCAAGCCTCTTAGCACTAAGCACCTCAGTCTGGAAGAGATTTGAAGTAATTAAAAGGACTCCTCACTAAGACCAGTTCACATCACAAACGAGTAGTTTCTAGCATTCCACATCACAACGTTTTGAAATATGCACGGTAACACTTTGAACTCCAAATCTCACAATACCATGTGAATAACAACACAACATTTTCAGAGCTTACAATTTTGAATATTGTCATTTTGCTGGTGAAGGTATCTTGTATCATTCAGTTCACCTCATGGTCCACTAGCTCTCTATTCTCTGAGGACATAAAAAGCTGGTGTTCCAATGATGTTCAGGGACTGTGAACTGAAGTAGTTGCAGTCCAAAACCTTTAAAAATAGCATAAGATTTCTCCACAACCACTCGAGAGATGGGCTACTTTTGTTTGGCTCTTGTTTCAAATATATCGCACTTTGCCATGTTGAGGCCTCTCAAATAGCATTCAATTCTGGATGAAGCCCCATTGTGTAAGATGTACAGGGCAATTCCATATTATGAATGTAACAAAACATATACAAGCATATTATTACTTAAATATTTTGTAGCCAACATTTTTTCATGTGACCTCTACAGCTACATACAGCAAATCCTCAAATTTCATGTAACCTATTCAGTTAGACCATACACATACCTGACATACCTGACTAATTGTTGTTATGGATTCAACAAAAAGTCTCCAACTTTTCATGTTGTAGCCCAACAGCATGTTTTAGTTTTTCGCTGTTTTCCAAATCACTTTTCCAAATTGCTGAGTTCCCCTGGTGCCCCCTAGAGGCCCCCACTTTGAAAACCAAGGGTCCAGACTGTGGGCTTGTTCATGCATGTTAGGACTAGAGCCACACTTGGACCTTGTTCTTATTGTAGTTTTAGCATTTGTATAAATTGATGACATCAGTAGTTAATAAAGCATGTTTTTGTTTTGGTGGAGCCAAAAGGCAGACACCCACTGCAGGTAGGCATACACTAGTTGCATTTCTGAGCTGTGAGTTGCTGGTAAACCAGTTGCTGGTAAACCAGTTTGTGGGAATTCAGTGTTGTAATGCTTGGTTCTGGCATCATACACAAAGCATTTTTCACTAATTCACTCATTTTCAGTGCATTTGAAGATAGTTTTTTTTTTTTTAGCATGGAGCATCTTGACTTCAGTAGACAATCAAATCTGTATACAGTAGGCTATAGTATACTGCACTACATGTTGTATAAATTGCTGCACTAGTTTATCCAGTACCTTTCAAACACTGTTTTATTGCTGGTAGAGTAAAGATGCATTGTAAATTACATTCCTTATTCTCAATGTAATATTTTGTTTCATTAGTTTTATTTTATTGTTCAGGTTGGGTGATTGAAAAGCAGTATGCTGTGTGTGTGGGGTGGGGGTGTAGGTAAAACAGTTAATTTAAAATGTTTTTTGCCTGAATGCACCACATTAAGATCCTTTAGAAGAAAATTTTATGGTTTGACTTTATTATTGAAGATTTGAAAACACCCTTAGTCATCATGGCTACCCACTGCCCTTATTGTTACCCCCATGACCCATCTCACTCCTTGACTTTAACACTATGTCTGGCTACTACTACACTGTCCAGCCATAATTCTTGATTACCACCATGTAATGTTATGGGATAATATTTTGGAGCTGTTATGATACTTAGCTAAAACCATGGACAAGTTGTAGTCTATCACGGTTACTACCGATTGTATTTTCCTCCATGACCCCTGGCAGTTGGGTTAGCCCCTTGAGTCGTGGATCTGCCTAAGGTTTCTTCCTAGACTAACTAAACATAAGGGAGTTTTTTCTTGCTCCTGTTGCTCTTGGGTGCTCCTTGCTGTAAAGCACCATGAAACAATACTATTGTCTCATGGCGCTGTATAAATAAAACTGAATTGAATTGAATTGAATTATTGTGAAGTGTGCTATTAGTTTTGTCTTTCATACCAAGGCTTAGCTGAAATAACAAGGAAGGCAAGAGAGAGATTCTGATATGCCCCAGCACTGACCTGCTCTGATGCACACATGCAGGTCATTTTTAGTTGTGACTGTGATTGCGACACATTTAAAATGGTTCAAGTGATCTAACTATGGGAAATATTAAGCTGATATTGTGTATTTCTGCCAGTTAATTAGACAGTGATGTTGTTTTGTGCATTTACATCTGTTTTATATGTGTCCCCCCTGTACAAGCATTGCAGATGAAACACATATGCCTGATGTTAGGTGCTTAAAAAATGACAGCTAGTGACAGACAGTGTCACTGTTATGGTATGCCATGAAAACCTGGGGGGAAAAAAACTTGGATTTAACTATTATATTGAAATGTGTGATGTTTGCTGTATATACCTTTAATAATACTCTATAGGTTCACACATTGCTTAGTCTGTATGTTTCTTATTTCACTTTATTTTGCGAGAGCTCCTCTGTTGTCATGAACATAAGTGAACAGAGTGTTGCAGACAGAAGTTTCTGGCAGAGTATGTTAGCTTTCATTTTGATATTAAGTCTATGCCAGAAACAAAGAAGAATTGTTTACAATCTGAACAAAAAGGTTTCACTCCGTAAAGGGAAAAAAGTCTCAACTATATACTGAAGGCTGGTTCTCACTAAAGACAGAGAGAAATAACATGAAAATATTTTGCCCCTCTCTTCTCAATATGATTTTGATTAAAAGTGTAAAGGTTGGGGTTAGGGAAGGGGCAGAGATTAGTGGCTTAAGCTCTGTGTAGGGTTAGCATAACAATATGACTGGTGGGACTAGTTAAGAAAACAGAAGTAATAATAATCACTGACTAATTGATTGACTATATGCTTCCTCATCTCAGCACTGGTATTTTGACAAACTTCAATGAACCCTTCAAGAACATGGAGGTAATGTTCATAACATTTCAAAGATTTTTGATATCGCAGATAAGATTATGATGATTATGATGATTATGATGATTATGACGATTCTTTTGGCAGATTGATATTTAGATGAATTCAGGAGCAAAGCAGCATTGCCATTTTTAATTTAAACCTGTTACCTGATCATGTCACATCTAAATATTTCATGAATATCTTATAAAGTCTACTGTCACTTTACTATACAAGTTGTGAAGTACTTATAATTACATCTGAGTTTAACACCTGGAGATAAACTACGTAGAGATGACCCCGGACCCCAGAACGGTTGGACACAACCTACACTGCCTACACTCCCAATTGAGTGTAGACAAGGTAACAAAAGATGATAATTATCTGCAAAGGCACTGGACTTGCCTATTGACTCCGACATTACATGATCAGGTAACAGATTTAAACCAAAAGCAGCGATGCTGCTCTGAGCAAGCATGAAATGTAAATGTTTTATAAAAAAATTCATGTAACATTTGCAGGTAATTTTCTTTTGCTACTCAGGAAACAGAAATGTCAATGCTGCTTTGAGGCCATTGGACTTTTATTTATCGTCATTCTATCTTCCACAATTATGAAAGGTTGGGTATGAATGTTGAGGCATGTCTTATGAAACAGTCATGAAGTGTTACCAAGAGCACTTTATTCATTCTTTCCCTTCTAGCTTCAGGACCGAATTGTAAAAGGCTTTTAAATTCACTAGACATTGTCTAGAAAACACAGTTTCAGTTTTTCGTGATTACCAACAATGACGAGATAAAACTGATAAAAATTCTACACAAAACTTGTGTACTTGCAACTTGCAACAAAATACTTGCTTTCTAGCAATACAGGAAAACTATGATGCAATGTTTTTTTGAGTTTACTTTACTGTTATGCATGTGCATTAAGTAAGTTTTCCAATAACTTTTAGGAATTAGGAAATTCACATCTGAATTCAGCAAATCCCTCATAAGAAAAACAACTCCTAGCATTTTATATGTATACACAATCACATATATATACATATATGTATACACAAGCCTGTGCCTTTTCCTTTAACTTTCACCATACCATCCAGAGGCATTTATATTTACAATCCACTACTCTGGCCATCTAGTGAACTGGGCATTGAGCATGCCTGGCTCAATAATATTGGTCCTGTAAGTTGAACAGGGAAAGGAGTGAGAGGGCCAGCGTTTCTGCTTTGTGGTTGAACACAGTTCTATTGATTGTAATTTATTTGAATTATCCAATTGCTGAACAAGGAAAGGAATATTAAAAATCCTTGAGTTGTTATAGTTGAAATGTGTTATTACACGGCTCTTCAAATTCTGTATTCAGCCTTACATCTTTAGAGGTCTGATATTTCTGAATAATGACCAGCAAAACATACCACTGTTACTGGTACTGAACTTTGTACTTCTGATTGACAAGTCTTTATCATTTTCCAAGTAATTCACTTATCTTAAAAGAACTTACAGAACTGAAATTCACAATGTAAACGCATGTTGCTATGAGCACCGGAAACATTTCTATTTGCATCTATTTTGGAAACAAACATATTCAACAAAATCATTCCAAATGGCAATTTGGTGGCCAAGATGTGTGGGTTCATTGTTTGCAGCCAGTAGTATAGGCAACAGACTTTCTACAATTTAATTTATATTTATGAATAAATCACTCAATTTCTTGTTGCTGCGGCTTCATTTCATGAAATCAACTGAGGTAGGCTATATTTGGTAACCATTTTAGAAATACAATAACCCCCTTGAGTTTGCTGTATACTAAGGATGCAACTGTACAGTGTGCCCATGATTTGGAATGTATTGCATTAAGCCAAACACACCGAACTAACCAAACTAGCGTCAGTAAGTGAAAAATACTGAATGCCAAGTGGGGAGAAAGACGATGCTTTGGGTTAAACCAAGGGGGGAGACACCTTGTCAGATGAGTAAACATGTCACTGCTGTTGGGAAAGCAAATTTAGGCATATTGGGAACTGCTATATAAATACAGGACACTCTCTGAGATCTCCCAGGACTGGGGATTTCTCACAAGCGGTCAATAGCAGCATTTGTGTTGTGTTATATGCATTTTACTCCAGCAGGTAGCATAAAATGCTTTGTTTGTGTAAACGATCTTCAGTTTGCACCAAATGCTTAATTATTACATAGCCTACTGCTGTGCCTTTCCTCCCTCTCTCTCTCTTGCTGCACCACTTTTTGCATGAAGCACACTGATTGATTAAAGGGAAACCTTTGTGTAGACATGCTGCATGATGAGCAAGTTTTGGAAAACTACACAACAGATTAATGTTTTAATAACGCAATTCATGTCTGTGTATAGAACCGTAGGTGAATATACAACAGCTAGTGGGTTTTAATGGTTTTGTCATGTGGGTTTTGCTGTTGTATTTTCACCATATACAATTCTCCGGGCTTGCTGCTTGAAGGGATTTCTGGCCAGTAAGATATTTTTGCCTCATAAGGCAATATGGTGTGAGTTACATCAACATGATTTAAAAACACTCAAAATGTTTTTGGTTTTATTAAAGAGGAATTAGACTTTAGTCATTCTAGCCTGTTGCCACAGATATGTATTTCTATTTTGCATTTTACTTAATGATATATACTATAACACTTTTACTTAATTACTATGAAATTTGCATAATTGTGATAAATTATTTTGACAATTGTGTGTTGAAGTAGAATTTTCTCATTTAACCAGAATGCACTGCATGAAACATCAGCTCCGCCCACTAGTCTAAGAACCAAACTTGAAAGTGGCAGGTGAAGAACCTGTGTAGCCATCACCGAAACATTTCAAACCGACAACTGAAGCCTAAAAAATATGAACATATCTCTATATTAAAAATTTGTTTTTAAAATTTAAAATACTCCTCCGAACCTATAAAGCCCTCATGGCCTTGCTCCAACATATATCAAAAATACCTACTTGTCCCTTCCTACCCTGAACCCTAAGATCCCAAAATGCCGGTCTCCTTCTAATCCCGAGAATATCAAAATATATGATCGGAGGAAGAGCCTGTATGATAGGAGAAAGAACAAATTACTGACTGCCCCTTGAGCCATGGATCTGCCCAAGGTTGCTTCCTTGAATAAATTCCACAAGGGAGTTTTTCCTCGCCTCTGTTGCTCTTGAGTGCTCCTTGTTAATATCTGTAAAGCGCGACGAGACAAGTCTATTCTAAATGGCGCTGTGTGAATATAATTGCATTGAGCTGAATATCAGCCAGGTGTTGTCACTTTTTTCCCAGAAAGCACTGAGACGTAAACACAATGGCAGCTTTCAAGCTCTGTAAATGAAGGGATTTTGAAAAATAACTATAAAAAGAAAGCATTTTGAGTGCTGATAAAAGCATCTTGTATGTCTTATAAGGCCAACATGTCTTACCAGTCAGGGATCATTTTAAATACTGCAGACAGACTACAATGTAAACTATTACCCCTTCTTATATATTGATAATTATTAAATAGGGCATACATCAACCAGTAATATGAAGGAGAAATATGTAAGCTGTGTCTAACAAACTGTGCCTAGCAAATTGGGTTATTTATTTAACAACCATTTAGAAACAACCATTTGGCTTTAAAACTCAGAGTGTTTAATAAAATTAAGACAATGGTTGGGATAGAGGACTAACAAAGTAATAATACTTTACTATGGTACTTTGATGTTGCCAAGTTCTGTCTGTAGGTATGAGAACAAGAGAATTTGCAGCAGCTACTGCTGGGGGCTGAGGAAATCAGATTTTGCTAACTCACACAGGATGTGGGAGGACCACCAGGGCAGATGGCAATGTGACCTGAGCAAACCAGGTTAATAATTTCTTCAACAGGTTAGACTGCCACTACTGCTAATGGCCATACCATTTTCAATGCTTCAGGTACCACCTCAACACATCCCCTGCCATTGTCTGCTGACCACACAGCCATCAACCCCACACCAACCTGTGACTTTCCACTGGCACAATCATCAAACACATACCTCCATTGTCAACCTGTGACATTCCACTGCAAAATAACCCCCCCACACACACACCGCCAACCACTGCCACTAGGCATTGCAAGTGGAATCCCTCCACCCCCCCACTCACCGCAGACCAGGTCAGAGGAGAGTTGAAGAGGCTGAAACAAAAAGCTGCTGGGCCAGATGACATCTGTGCAAGATTGCTGAAGGCCTCTAACATGTCTTCAATATGAGTCCGGGGAGGGTACCACATTATGGAAAACATCATGCCTGGCACCAGTTCCCAGGAAGCCACACCCCAAGGAACTCAACAACTTGAGGCCAGTTGCCCTCACTTCACACTTAATAAAGACTCTTGAACAACTCCTGCTCCATCTGCTTGTTAATGATGGATCTGTGTATGCCAATATAAAGTGTTACCAAATGTTTTTTCCATTCTATGTCTCCTTTAAAAACAACACAATTTCCTATTGGATAATACAATTATTTATCTATTTATCTAAGGACTTATATCACACTTTATAGGTACTGATTCTTTTGTTCTATTAAAAATTTGGGCACCCCTTCTGAAATTATTAGATACATCCTTAGCGTCTGTACCAATTTTGGTACTTCTGTCCACCATGTAATGATTTGAGCTTTTTTGTTGATAATTCCCCTACTATTTAGACTTTTACTTAAGTGCCTGCTGTCATTAGTGAAGAAATTTAGGGAAGTCGTCATTGTAGAAAAAATGCCATACCAATTGGAAACTAGCTGCAACCAGAATTTAAGACTGACTTGCAGCCTTCGTCGAGGCAAACTTTGGCGCTCAAATTTCAGACTGAATGAGCAAGAAACATGAAGGCTGGATGAATAGGCAGAAGTTTGAATGCGTCTGTAATAACAGCTTATCAAGCACCAGGGCCTGTGATTTTTATGAGCTGAATTGCATTGTCAACAGAGGCAGTGTAAAGAGAAAAAGGAGCTAGAGGGATGCATTTGTTAATGCTAGAGATAGAAGGGGAATGTGGGGAGGACATATCAGATACACTTCTTACCAGAATATCTGCGAGTGGCAACGGCAAGAGAATTGACTCGGAAAGCAAGGAAATAAGGTGAACTAAAAGGACCAACCCATAGCCTTTATGAACCTTTTTAATAGCCAAAAGGCTATTAACAATATTGAATTCAGCTAAAGCCGACCGTAGGTTTTTGGTAACACTTGTGGTGGACTGCAGAGAAAGGGCTCCCACTCAAAACCCTTGAGAAAGACCCATGATGAGAAAATGAACAAAAGGGGGGTCAGGATGAGAGGACGGACAGCTGGAAAGAACTAGGAGGGTGAAGTAGCTGGATTGTTTTAAAGGAGAGACCTTTCTTTGCCCTGTTGGTCACAGACGATGTCTGTGATGTCCTCCCAAGACCAACAGACGTGAGAGAATTTACAGTTAGCAAATGTACAAACAGTGTCTAAGCTTCTCACAGACAGCTGGCCTACCTCTTGTCTTCTCGACCCTATCCCAACAACGCTTCTTCAGGCCATAACCCCCATCATTGTGACAGCAACCACACATGTGGTCAATGCTTCACTAACTAGGGGTACATTTCCCACCACCTTCAAACAAGCCCAGGTAAAACAGCTGCTCAAAAAACCATCCCTTGCTCCCACTCAAGTGGAGAACTACCGGCCTGTATCTCTCCTTCCCTTCCTTTCCAAAGCCATTGAACGAGCTGTCTTTAAACAGGTCACAGGATTTCACATTCGGAACAACCTCCTTGACTCCATCCAATCCGGTTTCAGAAGTGGCCACTCCACTGAAACGGCGCTTCTGTCTGTGACGGAAGCACTAAAAGAGCCCAGAGCGTCAGGTCAATCCTCAGTGCTCATCCTGCTGGACCTATCAGAAGCATCTGACACGGTCAACCACCGCATCCTACTGGACAAGCTGACCAACATGGGTATTGATGGTGCAGCGCACTCCTAGTTCAAGTCCCGCCGACCACTTCGCTCCTCTAAGGAACGTTATATAGCACGGCCAACACCTTGCGGAGGTCAATCCAGACCGTGTTTAGTTCCACGCTGGTGGAATGACCTTCCAAGTGCTACCATATCAACCGATTCCCTTCTCCACCTTCAAGAAACTCTTGAAGACCCAGCTCTTCCAAGAATACCTCCTGACCTAAATTTTGAGAATGCACTCAACATCTTATACTTAATTTCTCTTTTATACTGCACTTTTTATTACACTATTGCACTTTCTACTTAAAATAGTGCAGTTTTTATGTTAGCAATATGCACTCTTTGTTAGTTTCTTTCATTGTGTTGCAGCTTGAATGTTATTCTCTTTTTTGAGTCGGATAAAAGCGTCTGCTAAATGCATAAATGTAAATGTAAAAGTTTGAGATTCACTGGTTTATTTAGTCATTAGCAATAATGGTCTCTAACAGTGCAAAGGGAAAATGTATTTATTTTATTTCTTTTTATTTATCCTTTATTTTACCAGGAATGTCCTAGCCAAGGTGGCAGATACATAGACAGAGATGGGTTAAAATACATGTCTCATCATATGGTAGTCAAGCCATAGGTGGTTGTCAAAAGTTAGGGCTGGACAATGTAGTAGCAGCCAGACATAATGTTAAAGTCAAGGTGTGAAATCGACCATGGGGGTAACATTAGGAAGGTCCATTTTGACAGTGCCATTGTGAGGAGGGGTCAGCCTATGGCCAATAGGTAGCCTATGCAGTGCATGTTTCTTTACCTGCTACCCAATCATGCTTGACTATTTCAACTCTTGGTACTTTTGACTGTCTTTACAGTCTTTAATAAACAAGTGCCTCCTCTAACTACACAGGCCTGAGTCTAGCCCATATAATTCAATCACAGATTCAACATGGACCTACTGCACACATATAAAGTGCTACCAGTTCACTGACATAATGTATAAGATAGAGGGAGAAAGCGAAGAGAGGGAGAGAGAGAGAGTTGTACGGCATGACATATGAGAGGTACGTGGTGGTACTAGGCTATAGCAGCATAACTAAGGTATGGTACATGGCAACCCAACACTGCTGCAGAAATGGTCAGTGGCCACCATGCCTCACAGCTGGAAGCAACAGTTAAGGCAGTCCTTCCCAAATGGTACTGTTGTGTAAGAACTGAGTTTAAGGGCTTTTTGAAGACATTTAGGGAGAGTAGGGAGTCCAAATTAGTAGAGTAATGTATTTGACTTATATGGTCCCCTTCAGATTTGCCCAGTTCTGTCTATGTAGGTGGAGATTGAAGGAGGAGTTTAACTGATTAGCGAGTACTGTAAGTGTCAGTAGATTGCATATGTACTGAGGTAGTTTGCCTATTAAAGCCTTTGCAATAAATCCTAGGAAAAGTAGCACAATACACATTTCATATGTAATTAGATATTTTATCATTGATAAGTAACTCAAAGGTAATGCAGAAGTCATGTAATGCATTACAATTCAGAGACAGTAATATTGTAAGGTAACAAATTACTTTGAAATAACAGTAACAAGTTATTTAATGTATTGCCATCACTGCCTATAAGTCATTATAATGCTATCATATAAGCCTTTATGACTTGAAGAATTACAAAGGTTCTTACTAAGGGAAACATGGCACTTTACTTATTGTCTGTAATGGGGCCTTGTTGATTTTCATGAATAATGATGTGTTCATTTCACTTACTTGGAGCATACATTGAGTGCTTGTAACGTTTATTTGGCATTATGAATACTAATGACCACCCACAATCATCTCTGCTGAGTGTCATCCTTGCCTCCTTCTGGCGGACTCCTCTCACCCTCCCCTCCTGAGTGGACTGCAACCAACACTACGGGAGGCCTATGCCAGGACTGACTCTCCATCATAGATGCCCTTCCTAGATGCCCATGCCAGGACCGACTCCCCTTCCCTGTGGCTTTGTGACTGACCCCTCTCACAATGGCACTGTGTCTGGCCGCTGTTACATTGTCCAGCCATAATTCCTGATAACCACCTATGGACTGACTACCATGTAATGTAAAGTGGGATAATACTCTAGAGCTATTATGAACCTTAGCTAAAACCACAGACAACTTGTAGTCTATCATGGTTACTACTAATTGTAAATTTCCTGCATGACCCCTTGCAGTTGGGTTAGCCCCTCAAGTCATGGATCTACCCAAGGTTTCTTCCTAGACTAACTAAACATAAGGGAGTTTTTCCTTGCCCCTGTTGCTCTTGGGTGCTCCTTCTGTAAAGCACCATGAGACAATACTATTGTTAAAGGCTCTGTGAATTGAATTGAATTGAATAATGACATTAGTTATAAGATTTTATGAATGCACCATGACCCTTTATAAAGGTGTTCATTATGCTTTATGAATACTGGGTTTATAGAAAGTGTTACTAAGTTCACTTTTTAGGAGTTTATTTCCAGCCATTAAGTTTGGCCATTTGTTTGCTCTGATGTCTGGGACAGCTGTGCGTTCATGTTAATTCCTGTTACATTCTTCTCTTCCCTTCTGATGTGGATCCACCCCCCTCCTGCTAAAAAGGCTGAAGTAAGTGAGCAGTCAACCATAAGGGTGCATTTTGATTGCACCCTTCTGGAAGTAATCCAGGGCTTGTGTGAGAGGAGGGTCCTTAAGTGCTGAATGTCATCAGAGATCAAACCCATCCGTCCCACATATTCTGTGGAAAATGGTACAGGAATGTGGCTGCCAGGACGTCCAAACTTAGAGTCTGCTCCTAGCAGCCACTACCACTTCCACCTGTGCCATCTAAAACAGGCTTAACCTGCTCTTGCTAGTTACTAATGGGACTTTAAACACCTGCATACATGACACTTTTCAAATAACTGACTCCAATGACTTGAAGATGTGAGAATAAGAGAGACTAGTTGACCTGTGTTCATCAGTGGCTTCATTCGCATTCATTCACTGTCCAAATTTATTGAAAGTTCATTATGACAAAGAGGAGACTCACATACCTAATGAATATTTATGAGATTTTGTTGGTATAAACGCCCAACAAATATGATAGTAAAGTATGAAGGAATAGTAGTTACTTCAAACAAAGAGGCAGTTGCAGTCAATGATCAAAGTCAAAGGAAGTAGATGCAGATGTTTTGATCACCCTGAAATTATACATACATTTTTATGTGAGATAATATATTTGTGTAAAGCAGTAACGTTAATGGTGTGAGGAAATATAAGTTTGGCAAAGCCAACAAGCCAACTTACATTCCCAAAATAGATTTCCAACTATATTCCACAAAGATGCGCATCTTTCATTTGATATAGGCACACATAGAAATTGGCTAAATGTGGTAGGGAGTCAGTTGTAATATAACTATAACATTTTATTCCATTGCATAGCCAAGCAGATTTTATATCATTGTGTATCTTTTATAATGGGCTGAGGCACTAAACATGTTGTAGATAACTTTTCATAATATTAACATTCTATGACTTCCATAATCTCATGAAATATGTTGACACTGATCCCTTCTTTCTTCCATTTGGGCGAGACTCTAGTCTATAAATGCTTTTGCCATGCCCAGAGCTTAATGAAAGCTTGGGCCTTTCTTAATGTTCTATTTTGGCCCTTTTCTGTTTTGGATTGGTTAATCTATTAAATGTGACCTGAACTTGACAGATATTTTGTTATGTTTCTCTGGTAGAATTTCTAGCCTCTCAAATGGATTCCTCCATACTAACCCATTGTGACTAGACACATTCAAATGTTTCACTTATAGGTCTGTATTTCACATTGTTTTAATAACAGGATACGGCCATCATAAACCACACAGATGACTAAAGAGATTCAGGATTAATGAATAGTAATTTATCCTATACGATATATTTTCTAATCACATTAACTACAATACATAAATTGAAGTCAGGAATTCAGGCCTTAGTATATTGGCTACTATATTGTGGTAGATAATGTTTTTGTCATTTTAATGATAGTCATTTTTTCGTACTATTTTAGACAAACAGAATTTTACATAGAATTTGTGCACGCACAGTTTTAGTCATCTGTGTCAAAACAATGCTAACCTGTATATTGTGTGTCTGTGTGTGTGTATATGCATGGGTTATTACTGAATTATACTAAAATGTGATTCTTTAATGTCCATTCTATGTATTCTGCATTGAACATATATGTTCTGAGTTATTTTTTTGCTTTGACATCTCAACATTTAATTCTCTTCATTCTCAAGACACAACACACAATTATACATTACAAAATCTCTGACAAAATAATAGTTTTTACATGTCTTGGCCAGTAGTTCAAAGACAAAAAAATGGTTTCAAAGCTACATAACACTGCTCTTTAGGATGGAGTAAATATTGACAGCTAATATATCTGTGCAATTACTATGGCATTTTGTCCAGAATTTCATACTGTGTTTCCAATTACTTATTCTAAACTCTATTATAACATCCAAATATGTGAAATGCTGCAACTGTCCATTTGTCAATGTGTAATGATTTCATAGAAAGGTTGATAATGCTATTTACATGTTTCAGAATAAATTCATCACTGCACTTGCATGGAAAATAAACAGGAAACCATTTAATTCTATTTAATGTGCATCACAAAGTAGACTAGTTTGAAATACAGCCAGAAGGTTTGCTGTTTGGCACATTGCTTAAATTTAATGGTGAACCCCTCCCTGAAGTTTATTATGTATATTTAATTATCCATTACTTTTGTTTGTCAGTGAAAATGGTGGGTAATTACAAGTTAAAAGACAGATATTTTTGAAATAACATTCAGAGCTAGAGGGCAAGCATCCACTTTAGCCTGATCTTCTAAGCCAAGACTGCTGTCTTATACCTAATAAAGCTCAGCAGCTCTTGTCTCCATGGTGATACACCACTTTACCAACACCCTTTTCAACCAACATTAGTTGGCAGCTATTCAAATTGGCACAGGACAATGGCTCCTCAGAACATTATTTTGCTCCACTGTATTTACCCTACTTTTGGTATAATCCTGTCTAAACAGTCTAATATATATATATATATATATATATATATATATATATGACAGGTGTAAATTTAAGTAGAACATGTAAAGAAGAAAATAGGAAAATAAATGGAAGGCAGCCTAGAGGACATAAACTCCGTGGCAGATTTTTCCTAGAGATTCTGTAAAACTTGTGAGATCAACTTTATTTAGAGAAATGTAAATGGGGGCGGGGGGGGGGGGGGTAAACTGTCAAAATTGGTTTGGACCACATTCTTTGTATTTTCTAACCTCTGTTGTGACAGAATAAAAGTGGTACTTTTACAAAGCCACAAAAATGTACTAGAACATCTAAGGTGGATACTAACCAAGAAACCGGTGTTCCTCTGTGTCTTCAGTTAGTGTGCCTGCCAACCCATTGTCCCTTAACCCTCCCCCTCCAAATCTGGCCTTTTCTTGCAAGAGGGAAGATTATGGTATTATATAAATAATTTGTATGATAATTCATTACAGGGCCATCGTTTTAAACTTTAATTGGTCTAAATGAAGAGACATTTCACACCATTTAGATAAAAAGAAAAAGGAGGCCAGAGTAATGAAAAGAGGGCTGGCTATCAGACTTCAGAGGCTTGCTCTAAATGAAAATGTAATTGCAGGCGGAATAGTACAAGAGGAACAAACCAGGCACTGCAGATCCACTGGTATCTTCAGACGGCCGTGTGAAAGCTAATGACTGAACAATTTGGAACATTTACTTACCCCAAAGACTCTCATTAAGTCAATCACAGGCTAAGCTGAGACCCACTCACAGCGATGGTGTGAGGCCTGTGCATTCATTTCAACATCAATGAGGAAGGTCTGGCTCACTCTTTTGCAGACAAAAATATCATCCGAGTAATTTATTCTGGATCTTTGAAGGGATAATGGTCAATTATTTGTTTATAACACTGCTTAAATTTTCATTAGATAGATTAATGGAATATCATGTACTGTCAACACTGGACCGGGGAGTGCTGCGTCAGAGATAAACGTGAGGATAGATGATGTTGCTCAGTTGGTAAATTGGTTTTCCTCGCCTTTTCCTCAGTCCTTGTCCACATGAAAATGTAAGAAAGGGAGGGGGAAAGGGAGCAAAATGAACAGGAGAATGTGAAATAGGCGCACAGGTTGATGTGTGCAGTGACCCTATTCATGTTATGAACTTTGTCAAGCAACGTAAAGTTCAACTCTTTGTTAGCCAGTCAATCTTTAAGTCACAGTTCATTGAGGCTTTTGTGAGGGGACAATTTTGGTTCAATTTCATGTGTCCATTTTATAAATTTCATTATTCCTGTAGGACCAGTAGAGCTAAGCTCATGTTTTAAAAGGATCCCCGACATTGAAGTCAGCTAACATGATTTAAAAACACTCAAACACTTGTTTTTATTAAAACCTGTAGAAAATCCTTTAATTTGAAGAGCTTGTAAACTGCCATTTTGTTTACATCTCAATGATTTCTGGGTAAAACATGATATCACCTGGTTGAGTTGGAGACTGCAGCAAAATGAACGCTTCTTTTGATCAGCCTTTCTCAGCTGTTTTAACCTGTGTGCGCCATAAACCAGGAGGACAACAGGGAACCTAGTACTATCAATGGAGTCTATGTGCAGCAACTGTTTGGACCTGGACTGGCTTAACCAGGTGATCTCACTTTTTAGGATAAGGAGGATAAAAAATCATAAGACATTAAAAACCACAGCAGTTCACAAGTGAAAGGATTCTGTAAACCTTTTAATAAAACCAAAAAAATGTTGAGGGTTTTTATATCATGTTTAAAGCTGATGCCAATGTCAGTATTCCAAGGCCGACATGTTTTACTAGTCAGGGATCCTTTGAATACTGACAGATTCAGAAATATGATAATTGGTAAACACCTGAAGAACTCACAAAATGGGAGTCACATAAATGTACAGAATTAGGCAGATAATTCCATTACAGTATGATGAACAAGATCCTGAGAGCAATAGACATTTTTTTACCAACTTTTTTACCAAAGAGTTATTTTCAACCCATAATGGAGAAAGAGAAAAAATAGATCTCAGACAATAAACTCAGGGCTTGTTTACACGTCTAGATATGGATATTTTTTATACATTTCTTTTTTTCATTGCATTTACACATATCCACATAATCCAGTGTTTTGAATAACAGACTTTTTGCCACCTCAAACAGATATTTTTTAACATTTTACGTGTAAACAAAAGGCCCAAACAGATTTTAAAAATATGCATTTCTAAAGATATCTAGATACATGTGAACAAGACTTAAAAACTAGAAAGAATTAGATTTTTTAAAAATCACAGATGTTTTTCCTCTGACTCCTGGAAACTCTAGATTGCAATGCACCATTGACACCAACTTCCATGCAAATATTTCCATGCAATTTCTGAAAAAAAGTGCACAAAGGAAACTAATTTATCTCCTCCGATTCACTGCACTCACAAAAACATCTTCAGATTATTCCAACAAAATCTTACTTAGTTCTTTGATTTGTTGCTCCATTTCAGAATCATGTGTCAGTCAAATTGGGCATAGCCCATGGTAATTCTATTGCCAGTATCACAGGTAAAGGTACAATCACAATCAAACATGATAATCATAAACGGCACCACATTCTCTACAGGCACATCAAATTCCAATACAATTCTATCCACATCAGAGTATTTCTCCACAACCGCTTAACATCAAACTTCTTTTGATGTTTAGGCCTACTGAAGCACTAACTGGGTCAGTTATGTGATAACGAGTTAGTAGGCTACATGACAGTGTACTTGGCCTGTCTGGATGAAACTGCCAAGGTTTATTCATAATGACACATAAAGGCTATTTATCGAATTAAAGAAATTGTCCACAAGGGTGCATATTAATATTATATTATTAAGCATGTTCATATTTCAGCCCTTGTTTCAGGAATGGAACTGCAGTGGCTTGTCTGGCAGTCTGTGCAGTTTGATTGCAAGCACAGCATTAATGACCATCCAAAACATATAGGGCAATTCCAAAGAAAAAAAACTTTTTGTCATGTCCATAACGGCAAAAAAATGGCATGGTATTTCAATGATGTGATTATGTGAAATGTTTTGTACATTTTTATATATATATAAAAATATATACAAAAAATATATACAAAAAATAGCAAATGCTCAAATTCCATGTAATCATTCACATCATACCACACCTAGGCATTTTATTGGCTTTATGGACATGACAAAAAAGTCGGTGGAATTGCCCTATAATATAATATAGTTACCGTGTCATGTGCAACTGAGAAAAATCACAGTGTCAAAGGTTTAAAAGGTTGTTTAAAAGGTTGTCCAATTTAGGTGGCTTGTGGCATAGTTGTGACATGGGTGGCTTGTGGCATAGTTTGACTTCATAAAACAGATAGTTCTGGTCTTGATTGGTTGAATTGCATTCAATGCCGTTGCAAAATCCCCAATATACAACAGCTCAGACCGCATTTTGTTCTATGCTGTTGCACCCTACAAAAGTTAATAGTGGCTGCGCTTTTGCGTAACTTGGCAACCATTCAGCAATATATTTCTTGGCAGAGGAATTGTTATCAATGAATAAATTGCTAAATAATTGCTGATTATTGTGTCTTCATTTAATGAAACCGTGCATGTGATAACCATTTTAGAAAAGTTAAAGCCACTCCACTTTTCCAGCCATTGTATGCACTTTCTCACTTATGTGTACATAGGTACAGTGTCCTGGAAAGACATCAGTATGTTTCTTGCTCTGTAAAACCACTGTTTCTTTAATGAATTAATACATGTAAAGTTACCATTTCAGCATTCTAAGTCTGAGCTACATGCTGCACGCAATCAGACCAATATGTGGACAGAATAGGGTCATCATTTCAACAGCTGTGCATAGGCTTCATGTAAAGAAGTGAACTGGGAACCAGACCCACATCAATGAAGATGTAGTGTCTGCCAGTGAGCAATTGATCTCTCTTTACAAGGGTGTAGCTAGCATGAGATTTGGGGTTAAATTGAAGCATTAAACACTCACCAAAATCTTCAGACTTAAATTAAAAAGCATTATTCATGTGAGGCACATGCAGAGTGGGGTGCTTTAGGGCCTCAAGCCCCTGCCTCAAGCCCCTGCCTCTTTACTGCCCAAAGTACCCTTATGAGAAGGCCTGGCTATATGGCCTACAATTAGATTTAGTTACTTAAAGCTACTAAGCATTTAAAATCTGATCAAAATATATTCTGCTATATACACTTTGCCATGGGTTTTCCTTTCCACTCAATGGATGACAGTAGCCTAGGTTGTACAACAGTTCCCTTTTCTTGACAGGCACCTACACAGATGCTCCATATAACCATTCACTTAAAGATGCCCTGCCAGACAAAACCGTTTTTACCTGTTGTTTTTTAAACATTATAGGTGAGTAGGTTACTATATGAGTTTGTGTTCTATGGTGCATGTGAAAATGTAATACTATCTTCGCTGTCTGCAATAGTCAATGAAAAGAAATACACAGAGAAATCAGGACAGTACGAAAAGTTTGTCTGTGTTACGTTATCCTGCCTATCTCTAAGCCATTGGCGGATAGCACTGAACTATCGCCGAATCCATGCTCTCCTGTATTTGATTAGTGCACGACCCATAGAATGCAAACTATGCCAGATCACTGAATATCCATGAAATGAAGATAACAGACAGAACAGCAACAGTCTTGTTTTTAGTTTTACCTAAATCACAAGAGCTCAGAGAGAAACGGCTGCAGTTTTGGAGAAGTCCATTATTGTTGCTGTTTCCAGCGCATTTCGAAAAGAATGATGTCAACTTTGGTGAATACAACCAGCTTCGTAAGTTTTCACCCTTGGTTGTATCAGTAACACTGTGATAACGAAGCAGTTATCTGGTTATGTTGGCTAGTATGAAACCCTTACAAGCTTACTGTTGTGAAGTCTGTAGATTTATGGCAGGGCACTTTTAGACAGACATGTTTGATGAGGAAAGCTCAATATATCAAAGTATGCCATATTATATTTTGTGAATCCACAAAATAAACAGCCCTAAACACCAATAATGATAGAAAGCTGATAAAAAATAAATATGGTCTGTTTGTGGCCATAGAGCACATGCAGAATACACAGTCTGAAAGCTGAGTGCATAGGGCCAAAGGGAAATAAAACACACTGTCTACCAGAGATGCATAACATTTGGTCTTATAGGCTAGTGTCAGCCAGTGCTTATGTAATACAAAAATACTAGTCAAGGGATTTTCTATCCTGATAAGGATGATGTTTTCTGTAGTTATCGTCATCTCTGCTTGGAATATTACATTTTCACTATGGCCCTTTATTTGTTTGTTTGTTTGGTTGGTTGGTTATTGAGGCAGTATTTTCTGTTGCAATAGTGTGGGAGCTATGTGTGGAATTTTTTATTGTAGCAAAGGACAGGTCTGACACATTCAGACATTACATTTAGCAGTATTAGGATCATTATGGAAATGAACAGATGAGCTCTTATACAACCTGTGAATGAGCTAGCTATGCAGTGCATATTTTGTTGGAACAAGCACTGAGAGAAACCAAAACATTTCTTCTTATTAAGAAATCTCATATGGGATCTATCTCCCACTATAGTTAGGTCAGAGTCATTGAATGCCTATTGAATGTGTAAAACTTTATGCTCATCCTGTACCCTGGGATTAAGAGCAACCTGTAGTGATACACCTCAGGCAGTAACAAATTCACAGATTTTATTTTGTTGCTATCTGCTCACCTCAAATCAAACATAAAATAGGACTCTGAAGAGATAGTAGTGTGTGTATATGTGTGTATGTGTGTGTGTGTGTGTGTGTGTGTGTGTGTGTGTGTGTGTGTGTGTGTGTGTGGCTGGGGGGTGGGGGGTGGTTAATCTGGAACTGGCTTGAAAAAAATGCTGAAAGTGGTCTGAAATAAATGAAGAGGATTAGATGCTTTGGAAGTGAGGTTTGCCCCATGCTGGCAGAATCTCTGCCCTCTCTGTTTGATAATATTTTCATTAGGGATCATAATCCAATGGGTATATACAAGGAAACACTATTTGTGTATGGTTATTCCATCTCATATGTACTATATAATTATTTTAAAAGGAGCAGTTTTCTCACAGTAAACAACAATAATGACTTTGGAAGAGTCTTAATTGTGAAACCATGCACTCAATTCTTAACCCCAGGAAAGTAAATCTTTGATCAGCCAAGCTGAAATGACTAAGATAAGTGGGAGCAACAACTCATTGTGTGACTACATGACCTACCTGGTATTACTATTTTCTTGCTAGGTTCTTGGTTGTAAATAGAAGCTACTCTCAGACCTACTCAATTTTCCACCTCACCCTCAATTCTTTCCTATCCACACCCTCCACAACCCCTCCCTTATCAGTTCCCCACTCACTGATAGATCTCTGTCACTTTAATCCACTGAGTCTGCTGCTGGTTAACAAGGAAATCCTATGTCAATTATCACCAACCACTTCCTGCTGAGAGAGCAATGGGGTATCAAAAGGAGCTGAGAGCCTTTCTCACCAGAGAGGAGCAGCAGGCCTAATTAAACGCTTCTTGTGTTCTGTGGGCAACTGCTGGCCTGAGTGACAGATAGCTTGCTTAACGATAACCCCCACCTTTTTCCAGCGATTGTTTAGATTAGACAGCAAAGGCCACTTAAGAAGTCATTAGGGTGCCGGACAGTGATGTCATTGACAAAGACATCAATGAACACCAGTTTAAGAAATAATGGTTGAACACTAATTTATTGGAATATGTGATAAATTAATTTATTTCTTTATTACAATGGATAGTAACAGTTATATTTTGCATACATGAAGAGATTTGTTGCCTCAGCTACAAAGTCAATGTCAGCCTAAAATATCCATCAATCACCAACTTTTATATAAATTTTAAAGAAATCACAGAGGGGTTTTCATAATTAAGGTACTGAAAACAAGAAGGAAATGTTTCTGTTCTCTATTGCTGAACTTAATGTGCATATGAATGTATAACAGTCATGCCAGTGATCTAATTTGAGTTAATGTAAACAGCCAATTTAATGAAACCATTGAGTGAAAGATTTGGCCATTTGTATCAGATCTAATGTTGCTGCTGTTCTATTGGAAATTTCTGAATGTGAAAAGAATTTTCTCTCAAAAAACGATTAATGGGAAATGTGTTTGTTCATGAAAAACTTGATGGCAGAATAAGACAGTCAAGATTAAACAGGGTGTGAATTATTTTCAGGGGAGCTCTCTTCAGTAAGAGGTCATATGCACAGTAATACAGGCTAACACACCAGATTCACCTGTCAGGCTGGTAGATGCAACCACCTCTTGATCTGAATTAATTGGCTTTGATTAACAACTTGGTATATCATTCATGATGACAAGAAAAATAAATTGCAAATAGAGAAAAATAAAGGAAAATAGAGCACTTTCCTCTGACTGTTCATATCAGAGCCAAGCATTCTCTGGACCACATTAGGTGACTTTTACATACTTACGTACTTTTCCTACAAGATGGGTACAGAAGATGAGAACAGGTAAGGTGCTCTGTTCACAAACATTGTTTTTGCTAAATCCTATGTACACCAAAATTGTTCTCAATAGCCAATTTGATGTGTAGGGACAAAGTATCATGCTATGCTATGTCATTTTAAAACATTGTGTTTTGGATGCTTTTGCCCAAGAGTCCAGAAAACGCTCATTGAAAGCTATTTGGCTGCAAAAGCAAAAAACAGTCAAACTTAAAAACCAGCTACCAACATAATTTGAAAGTTTGATTCGTGCCCATGAAGAAAAATACACAAGATTGCTTCAGCGCCGACAGAGGTGAAGTGGGGAACTTAGTCAGGCTGGAAGAGGTAAAGTATTTGCAAAGAAGAAAGGTGTAATAAAGTTGCAGGAGAATAGCCTGAGAGAGGAAAGACTGCCAGAGAGGCATGGTAGACAGAGATGTGGTCTGAGCAAACCAGTTCAACCACTTCTCCAGCAGGTTTGATAACTCCTCTGCTGCTGCTGTCTCTGCCACTGCCATTGTCAGAGCAACTACCCCAACACCTCCCCCACCAGCTTCTGCCACTGCTGACAGCACAGCTACACCCCCACTCCTCGCTTGCTAACTGCTGGTGACTATCTACTGCACAGACACCCCTCCCCCTCACCTTAGTCACAAGACACAGCCTGGGCCTTCCCAACCCCCACCATCACCACAGACCTGGGGCCTCATTTATAAACGCATACACACTAAAAGGCATACACCCCTTCCTACTCAAACTTTAAGATTTATGAAGAGCAAACCTGATGGGAAAACTGCACTCCTCCACACAAATTCTGAAGATAGGACATCTGTGATTGGGGTGGCAGAAAATTGAACCACAAGAAACAGTGTGGAATTTATATCATTAATTTTTCAATTTATTTTTATTATTTCAATTTATTATTTCAATTTATCAAGACCTTTGATGAAGACTGTGAATAGCTAGATCAGCAAATTTTATGAATTTGCAGTGCGCACACAAAAAGAAAAAGAACTGGTCATTTTTTAAAGATTTATTTGGACACTGCATGTTAATAACCATAACATGCAAATGTGCCAGTATTAACACTGATGCACTCTACACTAAGCACAGAGATGACTCTTTCCCGAGGACACTAGGGTCCTTCAACATCTGCAGCAAACTCCTGATGTTTTATTAGTTTGCCATGGCCAGCTTCCTCTTGATGATGTGCTTGGGAGGCAGTAGGCACTAGGAAAAGAGATGCTGGGTGACTGCACAACCTTTTAAGGAAGGCTGGTTCTGTTGCTGGCATTGATTTGGCCTCCCTGACATCAGTCACAGAAAGAGAACCCTGAACAAGCTACTGCTGTCAATGATGGACTGCCAACCCTTGCATGATACATTTACCAAACAGAGGAGAATATTGGCAGACCTCAGTCGTTACGCTTAACAGAGAGGTTTTCACCTTTGTCCCCAGAATCATTCAGCTGTTCACAGACATGGCAAGGGGTGAGATAGACTATGAGTCTGCTTTAAACTGCCTCTGCCACATCATACCAGCCACCCAGACTGTTCAAGTCAAGTCAGGTGGGTTTTTTTGCCATTTCAGTCATATACACTGTATATAGGGAGACAAAACATTCGGACAGATTTCTGGTAGCTTCACCTCATAGTCGTATTGGTTTAAAAATAGACTGAATTTAGGGACATCAATTTTAGCTAATTGGTGTGAATCTGTTGTTATTGGTTTGCAACATAGTGGAACACAGTTAGTGCCAGTTCTTAAAAGGATCCCTGACCGATAAGACATGTTGGCCATTTAAGACTGACGTGATTATAAGATATACATTTAAAATAATTTTCAAAAGACTCAAAATGCTTTCTTTTTTAGTAAAACTATTAAAAAAATGAAAATCCCTTCATTCACAGAGTTTGTAAGCTGCCATTGCGTTTACGCCTCAATGCTTTCTGGGTAAAAAGTGACATAACCTTGGCTGATATTGATGGTGTCTATATGCAGCAACAGGTTAATTGCTGCACCTTGATTAGACCTTGATAAGTTTCAGCCAGGTCACTTTTTATAACAATGGCAGTTTATGAGTAAAAGTATTTTCTAAACTTTCAATCAAACCAAAAATATTTTGAGTGTTTTAAAAATTACATTTATATAGCAATCTTATAAGGCCAACATGTCTTGCTTGCCAGGGATCCCTTTAATGTAAACAGTCTTGTGTACACTGACCACAATAAAATATGTTGCCTAAATGTAATTTTATAACTTTATATATCTCACTGTTATATATCACATATCACTGTTAGTCTGTTGTATTTGATGTTTTTATTTATATCATTATATTACTTTTATTTATGATTTATAATGTTGAGTGACCTTTAAACCACATATTAGTTGTATTTCAGTTTATGGTTTATCTCTCATAATGCCATTGCAATCCTGGCTGTGCCTTTAGCTGATTAACTACTTGGTAATACTGGAGGTCAAATTATTAATTTTATGGAGTCAGATTAATTGTATCTTCTAGCAGTATTAACTACTGATGCATGGTTTTGTCCTAAAAAATTCGTGACATGCTCTGTTTTGATGTTCACTCTTATGTTCCAGTGCTTTGCTGACAGTAGACCTAGCTGCCTGACAGGGCAAATCAGTTTGTCAGGGAAAATTAGTTGTCAGTTTGTTGTCTGCTGCTGTTTTTTTAGTTATTGTCTCATTGATAGAGATCACAAACTTACTGTCAAGGTGTAAGAAGTAGCCTACAGCCTGCTCTGTTCACAACAATCTGCCCTGTGTGCCGCTGGACCTGGCTGTACAGACAGATGAGAAATTATAAATGCCTATTAGAAGAGCACCTTTGCTGAAAAGCCATTCACCATCTTACTCCCCAAGCCATGACCTTTAGCAAAAGGCTGTCTTTCTCTCTCTCTCCCTGCCTAAAACATTTTCACTCCCTTATTTCCTGAACACATAGTTTACACTGTCCCTCTGACCCAAGTGGAGCAAAGGGAGTCATTATTATGGTCATTAACTTAGAAAAGTAACTTGACCTTGTGTTCAGTAAAGAGCTGAGTGTTTATTCCATTCTCACACATATTTAAATGCAATATCAGTCAGTATCCCACTCCTTGTGTTTGTTTTTGGTTATGGTTTTAGACAACATGAAGCTAAGCAGCTGATAGCTGATACCATTGATATCCATTTTCTTGAATATAAAAATATAAAAAAATTTTATCCACTATGCATTCACATTTTAACTATGAGGGAAATGCTGTGCTGACCCATGTTTTTAAACAGACCTTTTCTGTAATCTTAAAGTTAATGATCATGAAAACAAATGCATATAGTTCATGAAAAAAGAAATGACAGCTTCTGGAGGTAGAAAAGGATAGCTCCAGTTCAGCTTTTAATCATACTGCCCCAGTACATAAACTAGGTATGGAGATTTTACTTGAACTTGACTTTTCTGCAGTTATCATGTTAAAGCCACAGAAGAAAATGATTCATCAAAATTTATTTTAAAGCACTATGAATGTCAGACTGTGTTCCTGGTCTTAATTGAAATGCAACTGGCTGACTTCCAAAACATTGTCGCACAGCTGGTGATGGTAGGATGTTTTATGATGATGGTAACAACACCTGTTAAATATTATTATTCCCCTTTATGGTATATTTCGCATTCCTGACGTCAGTTTACCCTTTGATTTATCCTACTTGAGACAAGTAGAGATAAAAATGGTTTAAATTCTCTAATATAAATATCACACACTTGCTGGCTTTCCCACATGCACATGCTGAATGAGAGCAACATTTGTATTCATATTGAGCAATGGTACTGAACAGAGACAACTTTGGGAATCACTGTAATTATTTACAGCTGTCCTCTTGAGGTCTATCATCTGTGAGTGATTCCAGGTTAGGGACTGAGCTATTTCATACAGAGAGGCCTTGCTGGATGTCTGCTTGCTTCAGATTGGGAAATGATTGGTAAGAGCAAAATATGTCTGTGTTCTAGTTCTTAAACATGCTGATGTCATTATTAAAGCTCTTTTCATATGCATGCTAAACGCTGAATAATAATTCAGTTTGTGATATTTTCCATACCTTGTAATTTTATTTGACGAACAAAGAAACATTGCTCTGCATTTACACTTGATAAAGTGATAAAGAGTGAAATGGATTTTTTTTTTTTTCTTGTACAGGACTTTTTATGATCCCCTCCAATTCACAGCAGGAGTGGATATAAAATGGGGTCACCCATCCCCCTGCATCAACCTTGCCATAACCCCAGGCTCCTGAACTCACTTGTACATTTTAGGCCTTGATAATAAACCAACATCTGCAGAACTTACAAGTGCTTTACTAGAGTTAATTGAGTAAATTGAAGCAAGCTGTGGCACAGTGGTGATCTATGAGCCCCGGTGCTAGGCCCAGAAGGGAGACAACAGATTTACTGCCGAAGACAGTGGGCGGCCTTTTGTTCCGTCCCTGGTTCATGGGAAGTTTGAGGTCAGAAAGGATTAAAATATCTCAGTGAACAAATAGTGTAATTTGAGTGTAATATAAGTACCTCTGTGCCAGTTTCTAACGGGGATTCAACTGTGATTTATTCAATTTAAATTCTCCTGGACATTTTTCATCTCACTCTCATAAAAATTAAACAAGATCCATATACTCTGGAAACCTATATTTGTGATTCTGTACTATTCCTTATTAATTCAATTAAATTTAATAACATATTTTCACTTAAGAAAGAACTAAAGGTAAGAAAGAGTTTGCATTGCATATCACAAAATACACCCAACTTGACCAAAAACTAGAGGTATTTTCATGCTTCTAACTGTTCTTTCTACCTAATCAGGTGCTGTATAGGTGCACATTGATTGATCAAATTAGAGACTTTTTTATTAATATACTTTTCTGATTTTTTTTCTAATGCATTCCTCAAACTTGTAACCTGATAGGCTTGAATATGTTTTGCATCATCTGGATAACACATTCTGATATGTTCTCACTTTGCAGTATAGCGTCAGCCGTGATGTCTGGTGTCATAAAAAATTGCAAACAGGTAACAAGATGTTTCATTTACAGTGTGTTGTACTTTGCATTGAAAGCATATAATTTGGGGCCACAGGTGGTTATCCTGTGGAGTGGCATGACTCCATCTGTTTTACAGCATGCAGTAGCAGTAGGGTCCAGCAGTGCATTAGGCTTTCTTTCTGTGGCTGACAAAGTAAATTCCCTGAAACATTGAATAGGAGGATGAGGTGATATTAGCTTTTTTTAGCTTCAGATATTAGTACAGCACTACATCATTTGTTATCTGAATTATCTTTGTTTGCTTTCACTGCAAATGACTGACCATGCCCATTTTAGCTGAACAATGTCCCATAATCTGTAATTAGTATCATGAATAAGTCTGTCATGCATGACTCTAAAACAGTTCTGCTTATCCATTTCATCAGTCTAAATTATGTGATTTCACACATACACAAATATGCACAACGTTGTTGTTAATAATTTATTTGCACTTTAATTTCACAAGATGGCTTTATGCAAAGTCTGCAAGAACTTCTTGACTATTCTGTTCTAAAGACCCCAACATTCCACATCAATGGTTGGGAAGCTTCTGTGGCAGCTAAAACATTATCATACTCCCCTTCAGTCACAATACTGAAGAGATCGCACAGGGAGGAGGGGTGGGGGAAGGGGCAGAAAGCCAAACTCGTTTTCTGCTTGATGGGTTCGAAGTAGAGAATGTGCCTTCACAAGGTAAATGATTAAGGTGAGTGTGTGGGGGGCTTAACTGCACTGCCATTATGCACTTCAAAGGCTCACCCCGTCAGGTTCAATGAAAAGCAAATGTGTTGCCCTGCTGCTCAAATACCTCAAATGTTTTAGCAGGTGCAAGCAATGAGAGTGGAGGGCAGAGGCTGTGGCTGCACCTTGCTAGGGAGAGATCCTGGAGTCCTGCCCTTTGGTGAGATATGGGAGGGAGCTGACAGTGCAAGGGGTCAAATCCAGCCTCTGCCATCTATCAGCACTGTGGTCAGATGGCAGTTTTCTGGCCCGTGTTTAAGGCCAAGAAAAGGTCACATAAGTGTTTATCAAGGAATACTAGTAAACCTACATTCATTATTGTATATATAATCTGCATAGAAGAATATGTTCTGCCTCAATGCTATACTAGTCTTGCTTGAACAGCATAATTTTAAATTCCAACACATCATTGATTTTTTTTTTAAGATTAGTTTCTTTATTGTCATTGTATGCATACAGTGAAATTTGATGTTCTAAAATTCCAACACATCAATGTAACTAGAGGAGATGATTAATATATATATATATATATATATATATAAAAAACTGTATGGCTATATTCAACTTTGAGCCAACAGGGAAAGGAGAATGCTAGAAACTATCCATACTTTGTCAAATGTAAGGCAAGGCAAGTTTATTAATACAGTGCATTTCATACCTAGAGGTAGTTCAATGTGCTTTACAAAGATAAAGGCAAAGAAAAGTGAATAATAGAAAATAAAATGACCTAAAATGATTGAGAAAAAAGAAAACAAATTAAGTACACTAAACAAAATGAATGAAAAATAAAAAGCATATTTTTTTAGAGAATTAGTGTAGACCACTGATGAACCTCGTTTTTGTGGAAAAGAACAGAGCTCAAACCCATGTCGGACAAACTGCATATATTACAATTGCAACACCTAAACACAGAGACCGAAAATATCCCTCTTCCCAGACCTGATTCCGAGTCAGACTTCACTGACCAAGTCAGTGGAAACAGTCAGCGTAACAGTTAGGTATCCTGACTGTAAGTAGAGCAATTATGGGTTTTAATGTTAGACCAACAAAACATAAAACAATCTCTGGAGCAACTAAATGTTGTGTTAATTCCAGAGCAACCATAACCAGCTACTGTATGTCAGTGAACCTTTACCCACTTTACTTTACCCAACAAACTGTGACACCCTGAGTCACTAGGGGAACCACCTTTTCCACAGAAAAGAACAGAGCTCAAACACACGTTGGACCAAATTCGCACACGTTACAAACAGACAAGGCAGTTCAATTTGCTTTACAAAGATAAAGGCAAATAGCAGTGAATAATAGAAAATAAAATGACATAAGATGAAAAAAAGAAAGTGACTGAATACATGGGTGACAAAAAATATTAAAAATAAACTAATAAAATGAAGTAAAATTTAAGTAATAAATGAGATAGATGATAAAAACAGTAAAAATAAAGTAATAAAATTACGTGAAAGTTAAGTAATAAATTATCAAATACACACATATACAACAGTTTAGTCTAGATTTGAAACTGCCAACAGGAGGAGCCTTTTTGATGTCCTCTGGGAGTTGGTTCCATAGCTGACTGAATAATGGCTAAAAGCTGCTTCGCCACACTTTGTTGGTTTTATCAGCAAATTTTTCTGCTGTGATCTGAGAGATCTGATTGGGTAATATTGCTGAAACATATCAGAGAGGTAGTTAGGCCCTGTCCCATTTAGAGACAATCAGCAGTGCTTTAGTCAATTCTATAGCTTACTGGGAGCCAGTGAAGGGACCTTAGAATCAGAGTAGGTGCTTTGTTCTTTTGAACTTGTGAGAACCCTAGCCACCACATTTTGAATCAGTTGAAGCCGTTTGATGGTGTTTTTTGGCAGGCCTGTGAGAAGGCCATTGCAGTAGTCAACTCTAATGGAAAGCATGGATTTTTCCACAAAGTCCTCTTAGTTTGACAATGTTTTTTAGGTGATAAAATGCCGATTTATGATTGCTTTAATGTGCCTGTCAAAGTTTAGCTGTCAATTAAAAAATATACCAAGAACAGTATCTTTTGTTTTAATCCCCTTTATGTCAAGAGTAGTGGCAATCCTGAGACTTTCATCTTTTTCCCAAATAGAATTACTTCTGTTTTATCAGTGTTCATCTGAAGAAAATTTTGTGTCATCCAGTTGTTGATTTAGTCAATACACTGATAAAGATATTAAAGGGGAGCAAGATCATTAGGTGATAGAGTAAATTTGGGTGTCAAAGCTTAGCAATGACAGAGATAAAGTTGTTCTTGATGATTTGTCCAAGTGGGAGCATATAAAGGTTGAATATTAATGGTCAAAAGATCGAATCCTGGGAGGTACCACAGGTCAAGGACATTGATGTTGAGGTAAATGTCCCATGGCAACAAAGAAACTTCTGTCTTGTAAATTGATTTTTACTATACCAGTGAACTTAACCCAGTATTCAAGTCAATGCAGCAGTATGTTGCGATCAACAATGTCAAAAACTACACTGCATACATAGCACCAGGCCAGATGTTTTGCCTGTATCAGTATTAAAAGATGTACAACTTTAATCAGCACTTTTTCGGTGCTGTGATTGGCACAAAATCCTGACTAAAAGTTATCAAAGCAGCTATTTGATATCAAGAATACAGTTCATTGATTGAAGATCAATCTACCATTCATTTTCCCAATCAATGGTTGATTGGATACTGGTCTGTAGTTGTTCAGTATTGAAGCATCCAGGTTATTCTTTTTAAGTAGGGGCTGCTCTTTTCAGGGATGAAGGAAAAATGCCAGTCTCTAAGGAAGCATTTATTATCTGAGGCATATCAGCAGTTATGATGAGAAGAACAGACATGAAAAAGCTGGTGGACATACTGTCCAATTCAGATATTGAAGAGCTGAGATTTTGTACAGTTTTTTCAGATAGGCTAAATTCTGACAATATGTTGAAATTCTCTTTCAGTGTCACTAATGTTTGCAGATTTTGAGTTATCTGCAGCTGAGAAGTTATATTCTGTTGTATCATATCAGTTTTGCTTTTGAAGAAAGCACGTCTAATAGACGTCTAATAAATTTATTAAAATAGTTCATTAAAATTCATCAAATTCATTAAAATAGTCCATGAAGTCATTGCTGCCTAGAGTTATTGGAATGGAATGGGACACCTCGTTCCTGCTTTTTGTTAGAGGGGATATAGTGTTAAAGAGGAATTTCAGATTATTTGTATTATTGTGTATAAGTGAGGAATAATATGCTGATTTGGCATTGTTAAGTGCTGTCTTGTACTCTTTTAAGCTATCTTTCCAAGCAAGGTGGAACACTTCAAGTTTAGTGGCATACCATTTCCTTCCAAGTCTACACGCAGCTTGTTTCAGTGAGCGAGTCTGTGTGGTATACCATGGGGGAATTTTTTTGTTTCCTAGTTTTCTTTTTGAGTGGTGCAATGGTGTTGAATGTGGAGTATAGTACATTTACAACACTATCAGTTAATTGATGAACTTGGGTTGGGCTTGGCGTAGAGCCTTCTAATGCAGGGCTATATTGGCTCAGTAGAGGCTCAAGGAGAGACAGAATTTTTTCCTATGAAGTCATTTGTAGTTTTGGGAGTTATGTTTCTAGTGTAGTAGTAGATCGAGTTAGGTGCTACATAGTCTAATGTGATTTTTAAAGTTAATAAGTAGCGGTCAGTTAGTGTAGAGTGTTGAGGTAGGGTTGTAAGTTGTTGTATTTGTACTCCATGTGTCAGAACAAGATCAAGGGTGTGGTTACCTTGATGATAAGATAATTAATTAAAAATAACTTTAAAATTATTAGTTTTACAGTAAGTGTGGAGGTAATATCCGCTTGGGCACTCGGAGGTTATGCATTAGACTGGTATACTGGTTTACTGGGTTAAATGCATTCAATGTCTTCTATTTCTTATCAGAGAATTTCTTCTATTGAGAATGGAACAGGCATACTGGGTCCCAGCTTCTTTTCAAAACTACACACAGGGCAGGGACCCATAAACTCTCACTGGGAGGGAGGGGAGATGTCATTTACTTTTTGGGTGGTGATAGAGATCGGTGGCAAGCTGAAGGTCCCAGGCAAGTTAAACACTGTCTTACAAGATGAGGAGGGAGTTGAGATGTAATTTTTTAATTATGAAAAAGATTGGTGGCCAGGTGAAGGTCCTGGATGAGCACAATTCAGTCTGTCAGTTGGAGATGGACTGGGTACACTGCTTGTCTTGAGCAACTTGGGCCGGAATTGACAGCAGCCTCTGCATACTTTGAGGGAAATGTGTGTGGGGGGGGGGGACTTTTTCATGTGCAGTGTGATATCACTGCACCTGGGAATGGTAGCAGAATATAGTTCCTAGTCATATCTGTGCATAATTTTCCATGTCTTTTTTACACATTGTTAACTACATGTGTCAACTTTTAGGTAACAGAGTTTTGTGGTCACTTTTGGGAGCAATATGCTAATGGGCCTGAAAGATTCAAGGAACTGTGATAAGCTAAAAACACTACTGTCTAACTGGCACCTGATCACTAATCACCTGATTAGAAACAACATGGCGCCACAAATGTTTGAAAACCTAACCATAAGTGACATTGGTTTCCAAGTGTATTTTGTACTTTTTTCTATGGATGACATGATGTTTTCTTGTTACAATTGATGCATTTCCAAATACTTGAATGAATCCATCTTCACATGCACATGCTACTTCTTCACATTCCAGTGCAGTGAAAGCAAACAACCCTAGCCATGGCCACTCTTTGCACAGGGTACAATTTTCAGGGTGTTTCATTCCTCATCCTCCAGATGTATGAAAAAAACAACAAAACTGTTCTGGAGTCTGGTGGTCCGAGCCTTAAGACTACAATATCGCTTCCCAGATGGCAGCAGGTGAAACAGTCCATGACTAGGATGGCTGGGGTCCTTACTGATTCTTTTGGCCTTCCTGATGCATCGCCTCTTATATAAGTCCTGGATCATCACCTGAGAATGGGCACCATCAGCATCTGGGCACCTCTCGTCCTGACAAGAATTCTAAGATCCAGCTGCATAGACCGGTAAGTAGAACAAGACACCAGAGCTTGCTGTCAAGTATACTGGGAACAATGGTGTTGAATGCAGAGCTGTAGTCTACAAAACACATACTTACATAAGTATCCTTCTTATATGTCTGGGAGGAATGCAGTTTAGTGGTGATGGCATCATCAGTGGATCTATTCTGTCTGTAGACAAATTGATGAGGGTCCAGAGCAGGTGAAATCATGCTGCTGATGCTGCAAATGATGTTCCACACTTGTCTTTCAAAACATTTACTCACGATGGGAGTGAATATCACAGGACGCCAGTCATTCAAGGTGGTGATTTTGTTTTTCTTTGGTACTGGAACAATGATGGATGACTTGAAGCTGCTTGGTACAATGCACATGGACAGAGAGAGGTTGAACATGTCCATAAACACACCAACTGCTCTGAACATGCTGTGATGAGACGACCTGGTATCCCATCAGGCTGCTGCTTTGTGGATGTTGACATGCTTGAAGTTTTTCTGCACATCAGCCGCTGTGACCATTAGGCCTGGATCAACTTAGAGGTTAGTGATGGAGGAGGTTCTTTCTGGAAGGTCAGTGGTAAGTGGTCAGTGTAAGACTTGAACCTCATATTTCTTTTCTCTAAAGTCATAAATCATGTGTAGTCCCTGCCACATGCCTCTTGAAACACTAGCTTCCAATTGCTTCTTGTTTTGCTGCTTTGATTATTTTATACTTTGATTGTTCTCCTTGTCTCTGGACACAAAGGCATAATTGTGGGGCCTGAGAGCAGCTTTTATAGTATTATTTATCCATGTTTTTTTATTAGAATATACCTGTTTTTTGTAGGAACAACATCTTCCACACACTTCTGTATGAATTCAGTGACTGCCTCTGTATACTCATCACCATTGGATGAATCACTGAACATACCCCAGTAAACACAATCAAAGCAGTCTTGTAATGCACTGTCTGATTCCTCAGACCAACAGCAAACCGTCTTGACAGTGGGTGCGCTTTGCTTCTGTTTCTGCCTATTGTCAGACACAGACGGATGGAGGCAGGAATAAATGAACAAAGGGATATTTATTTGAACAAATCAGAGAACAAACAAAAGCCACATTCACTTCTCAAGTGGAGGGAACTGAAAATGATCAACTATTAAGATTAACAGAAAACTAGGAAGTACTCGTAGCAAACAAGTAAGATCAGGAGGGAGTACAAAACAAACCAAACAGAGAATCTAAACTTACGAAACGATGGCTACGGGAATACGCGGAACACCAACGATAAGCAAGCAGTCTGAGAATATATCGACGAGACCAGACAAAGGGTGAAGTGAAGGGGAGACTTAAATAAGGTGGAGACCAGGTGACAATAATTAGAACTCAGGTGAAGGGGATCTAGTGCGAGACTGTGGCGTAGCGTGAGGGGGCGTGGCCGTGACCAGGTCCGATGCAGACCTGACATTACCCCCCCCCCTCAGGGGCCGCTCCTGTAGTAGGACGGACCGGGCGCCGGACGCGCCGTCCGGGGCGACCCCGGCCCCGGGGAGCGGGACGGTCCGGGTGCTCTGCATGGAAGGTAGAAAGTAGATTGGGATCTAGGATGTCCTCCCTCGGGACCCACGAGCGTTCCTCCGGACCGTACCCCTCCCAGTCCACCAAGTACTCCAAACGACCCCTCCGGCGCCTGGAGTCAAGGATGGTGTTGACCGCATAGGCCGGGCCGTCATCCAACAGGAGCGGCAAAGGAGGCTCAGGCCGCACATCGGACGCTGGGGAGAGAGGAGAAACATCGTGAGGAGCATGGTAGGGCTTAAGCAAGGACACGTGAAAAGTGGGGTGAATACGGTAATGAGAGGGCAAACGTAACTTAAAAGTGACCGGATTGACCTGCTGCACGATCTCAAAGGGGCCGATGAACCGGGGGCTGAGCTTCTTCGAGGGCAGTCGGAGACGGATGTCCCGGGTGGAGAGCCAAACCTTCTGACCCACTACGTAGGGAGGAGTGGGTTTTCTCCGGGTATCCGCGTGGTGTTGGAAACGCCGGACTGCCCTCTGAAGCTGATGATGTGCACTGGCCCAGACCCGGCTACTCTCTCGATGCCAGTCATCCACGCTGACCACACCAGAGGGTTCGGTGTGCCAGGGGAAGAGGGGTGGCTGGTGACCGAGTGTGCATTGGAAGGGAGTGAGTCCGGTGGAGCGTTGACGTAATGAGTTTTGAGCATATTCGGCCCAGGGTAGAAATCGATTCCAGCGGTCTTGGTGTTGCGAACAGAAGGTGCGTAGAAAACGACTAATCTCCTGGACCTTCCGCTCAGTTTGGCCGTTGGATTGGGGGTGATATCCTGAGGTTAAACTGACGGCCACACCCAGCCGACCAAGGAAAGCCCGCCAGAAACGGGAGATGAATTGTGGTCCACGATCAGAAACTATATCCTCTGGAATGCCAAAATGTCGGAAAACATGTGTGAAGATTGCCTCGGCGGTTTCGGCCGCCGAGGGGACAGATTTAACAGGGATTAATTTGCAAGATTTGGAAAACCGGTCGACTACAATCAAAATACAGGTGAAGTCATTGGATTTTGGCAAGTCGGTAATGAAGTCTACACCTAGGTGTGACCATGGTCTCTGGGGTATTGGAAGAGGCTGGAGTTTGCCTTCTGGAAGGTGACGGGGGGTCTTAGACATTGCACACTGGGCACAACCAGCCACATACCTCTGGACATCACGATCCATTCGAGGCCACCAATATCGATCGCGAAGGAGAGAGAGAGTCTGGGCAGCCCCTGGATGACCAGTGCCTAGGGAGGTATGGAGGCTCTCGAGCACCTCCTGTCGGAGCCGGTGGGGACATATAGACGGTTAGCCGGGGTCTCGGGTGGTGCTGGATCCTGGGCCATTGCTTGTGTTATGCGACTGTCCAATGCCCACTGGATGGGACTCACAATGAGATGGTCCGGAAGGATGGGTTCGGTCGACTTCGGAGAGACCGCATCCCCGTGGACTCTTGACAGCGCGTCGGCCACCACATTCTTGGACCCCGGCCTATAGGACAAAACAAAGTTAAATCGGGTGAAGAACAGAGCCCACCGGGCTTGACGGGGGTTCAGGCGTTTGGCTTCTCTGAGGTAGGCCAATTTTTTATGATCAGTCAGGACTCGGAATGGGTGTTGTGCTCCCTCCAACCAGTGACGGCACTCCTCCAGGGCGAGTTTTACGGCGAGCAATTCCCGATTTCCTATGTCATAATTTTGTTCGGCTGCGGTAAACTTACGGGAGAAGAAGGCGCATGGATGAAGTCTGGCAGGGGACCCGCTTTCTTGGGACAGGACCGCCCCAGCCCCGGTTGTGGAGGCATCTGCCTCTACGATAAAAGGTTTGGTTGGGTCCGGGAGCGTGAGGAGAGGAGCGGAGGCGAAGGAGGCTTTGAGGTTCTTGAGTGCTTGTTCAGCTTCGGGGGGCCACTGGAGAGTCTTCGGCTTGGAACGGAGGAGGTTAGTGAGCGGGGCGACCAGAAGGCTATAATTCCGGATAAATCTGCGGTAGAAGTTGGCGAAGCCTAACAACCGCTGCAGTTCCTTAACTGTCATGGGAGGTGGCCAATTAAGTACGGCGTCTACCTTACCCTGGTCCATCTTCACACCCTGGGAGGTAATGTGATACCCTAGGAATTGAACTTCGCGTTCGTGGAATGAGCACTTCTCAGCTTTGAGATAGAGGTGATGCTCACGAAGCTTGTGGAGTACTAGCGTCACATGATGGCGATGTTCGGCGATGTTCGGCCTCGTTCCGGGAATAGGATATCATCATCAGGATATCATCAATGTAAACTAGGACAAACCTATGAAGATATTCCTGGAACACTTCGTTCATGTACGCTTGAAATACGGAGGGGGCGTTGGCTAAACCGTAAGGCATGACACGATATTCGTAATGTCCACTAGGTGTAATGAAGGCAGTCTTCCACTCGTCCCCCTCTCGTATCCTGATGAGGTTGTAGGCACTCCGCAGGTCCAGCTTCGTGAACATCACCGCTCCACGAAGCTGCTCCAGGGCAGCAGGGACCAGAGGAAGAGGATGGCGAAAGTTAATTGTAATTTTATTTAGAGCTCGGTAATCAATACATGGTCGAAGACCCCCATCTTTCTTGGCCACAAAAAAGAAGCTGGAGGCAGCGGGGGAGACTGACGGGCGGATGTATCCCTGACGCAGAGCCTCCTGGATGTAATCCTCCATGGCCTTTTGCTCTGGTAGGGATAAAGGATAGACCCTTCCTCTAGGCACTGGCTGTCCTGGCAGCAGGTCAATAGCACAATCCCAGGGTCGGTGTGGGGGAAGTTGTGAGGCTCGTGTTGGGCAAAATAAATCGGCAAACTGACGGTAGTCGTGGGGAATGGTCGTGCTACGGGTTGCGAGTGGGCTTTCTACAGTCGTGGAACCCACCACCAGGGGGAAGTGATCATGACAAGACCTAGGGACAGGGAGACAAGACAGACAAGCATTAAAACACATATCACCCCATTTTAAGATCTCGCCCGTGGCCCAGTCCACGACTGGAGAATGTTGGACCAACCACGGGCGGCCTAAGATTAGGTCAGTGGTAGCCTCCTCGAGAACCAGTAGGTCTATACTCTCCTTGTGAAATGCTCCCACTTGGAGAGTCAGCGGTCCTACGGAGTGTCGTATGGTCCGACGAGTCATTGGTCGACCCACAATAGAGTGCACGATGTAGGGGCGCGGACAGTCCCGACGCTGGAGTTTTAGACGTCGGCAGACCGATCCGGATATGAAATTGCCGGCAGAGCCAGAGTCGAGGAGGGCCCGGACTGAAAAAGAGTTGTCGGCAACTGAGAGGGTCACAGGGAATAACAGGGGAGCTAGAACAGATGGTTGTAGATCGATCTTACTCACCCGGACGCGAGGCGGACGTACAGGGCACGCACGTATGAGGTGACCCGAGGCCCCACAGTAGATGCACAAACCCTGCACAACCCACCTGCGTCGTTCCGAGGAGCTGAGCTTGATAGAATCGATCTGCATGGGAGTCTCAGATGAGGAGTCAGGGCATGCAGGACGGGTTGCAGGTTCCGTGGTGATGGGGTTGACAGGTAGACAACTCTCCCTCCGGTGTGCCACTCGTATGGCGAGCTGGATAAACCGTTCTAAGCCCATTGAGTCATCATAGGCTGCCAAATGGAGGCGTAAGGCGGGTTCAAGTCCAAGGCGAAAGGTCGTAATAAGGGCCTGCTCGTTCCACCCACTGGCGGCGGCGAGAGTCCGAAAACGGAGCGCATAGTCAGATATACGGCCCTTTCCTTGTTTAAGATTATGCAGCTGTTCTTGCACTGTGGAATCGCCCACCGGAGCCTGAAAGACTTGAAAGTGTTTGATAAAGGCGGTCACTGACTGAGTGGTGGGTCCTGCTTGCTGCCAAACACTCTCTGCCCATTGGAGGGCCCGGCCACCCAAGCGCGAGATGATGCGACTTTACCACGTTCAGTAGGAAAGCGGCGCGGGTCCATCTCAAGGGCGAGAGTGCACTGCAGCAGAAACCCACCACACCCTTCTGGTTCTCCGGAGTAGGTAGAGGGGTCAGAGGTGGTAGGAAGGACGCTAACCGGGGTTGTCGTGTGAGACAATAGTTCTCGTCTTAAGTCCTCTACCATTGCACGAAAGGGATCGGGGAATTGAGCCTCCATGTTAATTTTACGGTCTGGTCTTCTGTCAGACACAGACGGATGGAGGCAGGAATAAATGAACAAAGGGATATTTATTTGAACAAATCAGAGAACAAACAAAAGCCACATCCACTTCTCAAGTGGAGGGAACTGAAAATGATCAACTATTAAGATTAACAGAAAACTAGGAAGTACTCGTAGCAAACAAGTAAGATCAGGAGGGAGTACAAAACAAACCAAACAGAGAATCTAAACTTACGAAACGATGGCTACGGGAATACGCGGAACACCAACGATAAGCAAGCAGTCTGAGAATATATCGACGAGACCAGACAAAGGGTGAAGTGAAGGGGAGACTTAAATAAGGTGGAAACCAGGTGACAATAATTAGAACTCAGGTGAAGGGGATCTAGTGCAAGACTGTGGCGTAGCGTGAGGGGGCGTGGCCGTGACCAGGTCCGATGCAGACCTGACACCTATAAGCTGGCAGGAGCCGGATGGAAGAGTAATCCGATTTGCCAAACGGTGGGCGGAGGAGCAGCTTGAATGCATCGCTGAAGGGAGAGCAGCAGTCATCTAGTATGTGGTCTCCATGTGTGTTCACATCGATGTGAAGTATGTAGGCAGTACCTTTCTCAGAGATGCCTGATACAAATTGCCTCTGATGATAAAAGCAGCCTCTGGATGTGAGTTCTCATGGCATGGTCAATTCAATTCAATGCAATTCAATTTAATTTTATTTATTCAGCACCTTTTACAATAGTTAGTCTGGGAAGAAACTTTGGGCACAACCCAACTGCCAGGGGTCATGCAGGAAAAGTACAATCATAGACTTGTCCATGGTTTTAGCTGAGCATCATAATAATTCCAGAATATTGTCCCACAACATTATATGGTAGTCAAGCCATAAGTGGTTGTCAAATGTTATGGCAGGACAGAGTAGTAGCAGCCATACATAATGTCAAGGAGTGATATTGATCAGCGGGGAAGCTTTGGGAGGGTCCATTTTGACAGTGCCATTGTGGGGAGGGGTCAGTCAAGGGGCCTCTGGAAGGAGAGGAAAAGTTGGTCTTGGCATGGGTGTCTAGGATCCTGGTATGGGCCTCCCATGAAGTTGGTCATAGTCCACTAAAGGCAAGTTGGTGACAGTAGTCAGCCAGTGGGAGGCAGGGATGACACTCAGCAGAGAGACGACGTTTAAGATGAAACTTTTACAAAACCAGCGAGACGCCTCCACAGGGTGGGAGTTCTTCCAGCTATTGTAGATTTTGATATTCTCACCTGTATTCTCAGGATTACAGGGAGACCTGCATTCTGGGATCTAAGGGGTCTAGAAAGGGACAAGTAAGTCTTTAATATATGTAGGAGTAAGGCCATTGAGGGCTTTATAGGTTAGGAGGAGTATTTTAAAATCACTTTGGCTTTTAATAGGGAGCCAGAGTAAGGAAGTGAGGATAGGAGAGATATGTCTGTCAAAGATCCACAAGGAAGGGCACCCCCTCAGACCTATTGTGAGCGGCATAAACTCACCCTAAAACACTGCCAAACTCCTCGCAACAATTCTTGCTTCCCTTGTAGGAAACACCCACATCACATCCAGAATTCCATGGACTTCACCAACAAGATCAGAATACTGAAACTGGATCCGGACAAAACCATGGTATCTTATGATGTCACATCTCTATTCATCTGCATCCTCACAACAGAAGCAGTGGAAGGAGAATCTTCAGCATGCACATCCCAGTCTACTTCCTAGCCAGGAAACACCCTTAGACAGAGACTGTTTCACCCCAAGGACATAACCCCAAGACACAACCTCAACAATGTAGTTTATGCAGTACAATGCAGTTAAGAGTGCCCAGATCAGTACATTGGAGAAACTAAGCAACCACTTCACGCATAGCACTTCACGCAACCCAGGAGGGCGACTTCATCAGGACAGGATTCTTCAGTACATCTACATCTAAAGGAGAAGGGACAATCCTTTAAAGAGAGTGACGTGCACATTTTGGACAAGGAAGACAGATGGTATGAGAGAGGCATGGAGGCCATCTTTAACAACAAACTTTAAACAGAGGAGGGGGGCTACGTCATCTATCTGCTACATCCATTCTGCCTTGAGATCCCATCCCAGGAAGTTTAACTGCTCTTCATTATCAGAGCAGTTCTCACTCTCTGTGATCATAATGACTCACTCCAATTCACACTTTGACATATGCTAATTCTGTTAATGGATGACTCATGTGACCCATTTTCACATGATGAGCGGTGTGGTATACAGCTCACAGCTCCACTTACAGTCCAGAGTTATATCTCCTGGTTCTCTATCACCAGGCTAGAACTAAAGAAGCCTTCTGGATAAAAGGTAAAACATCTTAAAGCTCCAAAAAGAAGTCTAGTTGTATACAACTTTACCCTTTTGACTAACCTGACCTTTCCAAAGCAGTAATATTACTAGTGAAAGCAACACGGTAATATAAACATAATGCAGACTGGTTGGATGCAGGCTAGTGTGAGGGATAGAAAAAATCCCAGACAACCAGAAAACAGTGAAAAGGAAGAGAAAGGACACCAACCATGTCAATGTCTTCACAACAATTATGCCAAAAATTGTGAAAAGTGTTGAAATAACATCAAGAACCATTTAAAGGAACTATGAGGAATTCTGATAGGATTTCAGTTGTCTTGAAGACAGGAACATGACATTGATATTGACTTTCATTGTGTTTAATAGAGTGGCCAGATGTGCTACAATATGGTATGACAAGAGTATTTCTTACATTCTGTTGCTATTTCTAAGTGATTTTTAAAGGCATACCAGGCAAGCCTGTGATTTGTTATCTATGGAGCTCCCCTATAGTCGCCATTTTTTTAGACTAACGTCATCTGCGGATTTGTTTGCAAACCAAAGAATAGGAACCAGCAATAATTATTTTTGAAGAGTTATGCTGAATGACAAGTAATAAACATAATTTAATTTTGTTCGACATCAGGGTGCCGTGATCAAACTGCAAGTGTTGTAACATCACAAAGAAGCAGTAGATGGAGCCTTCATTCACCACGTGATGAGTCATTTAACCATCATTTAACAATTTAACCATCAAAGCTGGTAAATTAACCTGAGAACAGCATCCAATTGTTGTCTGGTGTGCCTTTAAACATTAAATCCGCTGATCACCTTTAAAAACATCCTGTAAAAGTCTAGAGAATACACTTTACATCTAGGGCAATACAATGTTCATGTTCACATGTTCATAGGCTAGGAGGTACAAGTTCAGTCCTATAATACAATATATAAACTGCTGCACTGAAACTGTTGGGACACAGTATAGTAATATAGTCCCAACCAAAATCCAAAAATAGTAACAAAGCGCAATATTGAAGGAGGGGGATATAGCTTTCAGTGCAAAAACAAACAATCTGTATCAGAGATGCAAACCACAAAGACAACCACAGTCTGACAGCAAATGATGTCCTCAATCAGGTCTTAGCCCATTTCAACACACCAAGAGGTGGGTCTGTACCATTTAACTAGAATAGCTCCTGTATTGAGACATAACATTCATAAAGAATTTTAGCTCATTCTTCCTTGGGACTACTTTAATTCAGTCATATTCTTAGGATGTATTGTGTGAATGGATCTGCATAGTCATTGCACAGAAACTCTATTGGTTACCATCTACACTGTGATTTCACCACTCCTACAGTTTTTTTCTTCTTTATTTGAAGCCACTCTGTGAGGGTTTATTTCTGTGTTTATGTCCTGCTGCATGAACTAAAATTTTCTGAGATTCAGCTTACTGTGTCATTATCCTGTAGGACACTGAGAAACTTGGGAATTAATTTGTTCCTCATTAATGGCACGCTTTTCAGTCAGTCATATCCAGCAACAGAGCAAGACAGCTTTAAATCATCATCTCCCCTCCCTGTAAGTTTGGTCTCCTTTTTATGTCATATAGTGCTGTGTGTTCTCTCCAAGTATTAAACCTAAGTGCTGTCAGTCTACAAACCATTTTATGGCATTGTGAAGTGTTAAAATGGTCTTTTTGGTGCACAGATATGCTATTATTATTATTATTGTTGTTGTTGTTGTCGTTGAGAGCAGTAATGCATCTTCTGTGGGCTCAAGCCACAACAGCACTCCCTGTCTGTTCAATGTTTTATGTGATTTATGAACAGAAATGTTAACCACTTCCAATTACTCATTCAGGCTAGCTAGCCACATCATCTCCATGTTTGTTGATCTGTAAGCTGATTAACATTTCAGCTCTGAGCTTTATGCAGATCAACAGTTGTTATTTAAGTCTTCTAAGATCTCTTTCTTGCTAGGCATAGTTCAGATCACATCATCCTTGTTGCTAACAGTATAGTCCTAGACTAAAACCAAAATTCTGTGAAAATGTAGGGATATCAACCCAGGGGTCAAGTGGACACACACACACGCACACACACTTTTCATCAGAAGGTTGTTTTTATAGATTAAAACTCATATATTGAAATAATGGTAACAGAGGTCCCGTGTTGTAAATGTGTTGTAGAAAACAAACAAAAAACACTTTCAGGAAGTGAACAAGAATGCTACGAGAATACTGACATTTTGACATTTTTCTATGTGGCATTCATAAAGCATATTTCTGTCTTCCATCAAGTGTAATTATCTGTTAAATGGTTTTCGTCAAGGGAGGTATTAATTTCATTCCCCTGTCTGTTTATGACACTAGGAATCACCAATGGGATGGCCCTCTGAAAGCGGACATTGGGGGTAGAGAATTCCTACTATTTTTCATGTGTAGTTTCAAAGCTGCTATTAAACAAACAGGTAACCTAAACTAATTTTAAGGTGCTGGTTTGTGGATCATTTATCGAGTCAAGTGAGGAATCCTGGCTTTTGGACTTATCTGGTGAGCAGAGCATGAGGTACTTTTTTGCCCCTTCCTTCTATTTTCCACTATCTCAGGCACCAAACTTATCTCCATAATACTGACTAAAAACATTTTTGGTAAGCGTCTGACAAACTGATATAAATTTCAGTCTGACTCTACAGAATTTTTCATTTTTCCTAGATTGCAAAAAAGTTTGAAACAGCATAGGGTGGAAGCACTAATATAAAGTAACTGAGATTGTAGCAAGTGTTGTGTGATTAAATCCAAATCGTAGGATTAAAACATGTCTTTGGTGAGAACCAAAACTTAAATGCGCTTATAACAAGAAAACATAATAGTTTACAGCTTTTATATCCTATGATTCAACACTGAGTTCAATAACATGCAGTCTATATTATTACAACAATTTGCATATGCCAACACTGTCTATTATGTCATGTTTGATATAAATCTGCTTAAATGTGATCTTTATGTGTGAAGCTAAGATGAAAAAAATGACTGATACTAAGTCAGCCATCTTCCTAATCAAGGTTTGGCACCATCAACACAGAGAGGAATCTAGCACCCTCATTACACAGCCACCACTCTAATTACAACTTGCTGAAGAGATGTTATTCAACACCTTGTAAGGACAAAGACAGCACTCCTCCAACCAGCACCTCTGGCTGAAATCTAACACTCTTGTAAATAAATGAGGTCCCTCCTTGAAGATGGGTCAGCAAGAAAATAAAACAGTCACCAGTGGAAAAAGAAAGGCAACAACAGACAGGTGTGCTTTTTAATGAGAAAAACATTAAGGAGTCAATTTAGGAAATGAGCACTTAATACATGCACTATATTTACAAAATGGAAATGCTGACAAATGTGGCACAGAATTTAACGCCATAGTCAACTCACACCTCTCAGGCACACAAAGTGTGTGAGTTTGGTTCCAAAATTGTGTAAATCCATTTTTTATATATCAAGTAAATCAACCCAAATGTAGATCCACTGATATATTTAAAATTGTAAAATTAAAAACAAATTATTAAATTATTAAAATGGAGGATATACCATTTTGGAATAAAACTCTTCATTTGTATTTGCTCACAAATCTATATCTGTATATTTCTTTAACTAGTTTTAAAACCATCATCACAAGAGACTCAAGACAATTCTGCGTGTGTGTGCGTGAATGCACGTGCGTGCGTGCATGTGTGTGAATGTGTGATGTGAGACCCGAGACGTGATGTTTGATGAGGTAATCATGACAAGTCCCCTCCCCCACATCAGATTCATTAACCTTTCTAAAGCCAGAGTGCAACTAAAACATCTTGGATTTTGTATTATGTTGGATGATGCACCTTCATGACAACAATTCACTCTGACCTGAATGCTGTCAGGGAACACTGAAAATATTATCATCTGTTTTTGAAGGAAATTTACAGCGTTATGAGGAAAGAGATGGAAGCATCCAAGGTTTGTGATTTTTCATTTCACTGAAATTATGGAGGGAAAAATGATGGTAACAACTAAAAAGGGAGGGACCTCTGTTCATGAGCACAGAAGATATGAGATAGCATCTTTGGTGAGTAGCTCTTCAAGTGAAGTTATGGGATAATCAAGGATGGCAAAGACATATAATGAATATATTTGACAGATTTGTGCTATCAGATAATTATTATAATGCTGTATTGTTTTACATTATACATAGTGTGTTTAATTTCTCTCTGATTGGTTCTCCATTCTCTGTTTGTGACTGACTGTAAGGCAATAATAATAATATTAAATATATAAAATTGCTTTGCTATTACATATACTGTGAATGTATTTAGCAAGAACTTCTAGACATGTTAAGACACTATATCAAATACGTTGCAATTCACAAAAGTGTTTTCAAACACTGTACCATGTCTAGAAATGACTGTCCTCTGGTAAATTTATGCATACTTGAAAATGAAACTATTTAAATCAGAAATCACAGAAACCTTTTTATACTGTTGTATAGCCTAACCATTGTCTTTATTTGTGATCCTGAAATGGATCATATAGATCCAAATTGGTAGCAGCATGACAAAATGGTAGCAGCAGTAACATTCTTACTCACATTCTCACATCTTTCTTTTTTTCCCTTTTTTTAAAATAAAGAAATACATGAATGCGCATCAGGAATATGGTTATACATTCTTCATGAATACCTTATGTATATTACATAAATTAATATTTTGTTTTTATTGTGAGTGAATGCATATTGTTGTTCTAGACATACTCTACATTTGTTATCTGAATGGATAGTCATATATCTTCAAAATTACAACTGTCAAAATTATAAACACTGGAAAATGAATTGGATATGTTTAGGAGCTTTTCTGGGGGTAACAAAGTAATTAGTACATGACATGGCTGCTGGGTTTCCTTGCCAAGGGTGGACAGTTTACAAATCAACAAAGCATTTCTAACAATTGGAAATAGTAATAAAACAAAACTAGATGTCCTCACTAGCAACTGTCAGTGTGAGTGTATAAAGACTAGTTTCAATTCAGAATTCAAGACTTTTTTCAAGAATTTTTTTTTACACGATGTTCAAAAGTTGGAATAGAATACATTAACATTAAAACTTAAAGACTTAAAAACTAACCATAGCTTGCAAAGTAAAAATAAAAATACTACATAATACACAGGCTATAAAAGTGTGTTGAAAGTTCCTTCCCTGTCTTCTTGCACCTTTAATCTCTTGTTGAGCCTTTTTTATTGAGGATAAAAATGTGCTTGAGGTTTTTCAACTTTTTGTGGTCAGAAGAGGTACAATGACTTTCTCTAATGAACAGTTAAACTAATGAAAAATACTGTGTATGCTGAACAGGTTGCTGGTAGTCATGGTTTTAATTAATTTGTTTAAACTTGATTTAAAAAGTGATTTCAAACTTCAGATTTGTATTCAAGCCAATGGAGAGACCACTGGTAGAACTACTTAGATTTCATGTCTTAGACATGACACATTAAGACTATATCAATAGATAGCATCTGAATACCTTAATTTAGTAATTTCATAAGCTGCCAATCTGACAGACATTAATTGCTATTGGTTTGCTATGTTGATTATTAAAGAACGGCTATACTTCAGTATGGACAGAGACCAGAATATAAAACAATTAGAAGAATAAATATAGAAGAGCATTTAGTCACATGATGAGAGCTTGAGTAGGCAAGACTGTGTTGTTCCTGCTCTACCTCGGAATGTTATATGTGTGTGTGTGTTTGCGTGTGTGTGTGTCTGCCTGTGTGCTGTGTTATATATTGTATTTACCTCCCTCTTTGTAGTACCTCATACACTAGTGTTCATAACCCTACAAGGCTCTTGATTGACTTCACTACAGTATGTGTTTTCCTGCTTGACAGAATGGCTGTTGACAGCTAACAGTTCATGTTTGTACATGTATTTTTTAGTGGTGGGACTAGATTAAAATAATAATAATAATAATTTAGAGGCTCTGTAATTAATTGATCACAATTAATCGCATATCAATATTTGACATGAGTGGCAACATTTTTTAATTTAAATGGATTTTGGTATATGACTGAATTGTGACCTTTTGTTGAACTCCCCAGGCTTATGCTTCTGCCAGTTAGCATAGTGCCTGGTGGTAGTCTTCTGTATGGGCAAAAGACTTCAAAAGACCATTCCCTGTCAGTGTCGTCAATAATGTGCGCAGTCACACCAACATAATTTGTATTGCTTACTGAGATCCAATGATCCCCAGTCACAGCAACACATTCAGCTTTCTTCAATAAATCAACTTGTAAATAAATCAGCTTGTTTTTCATATTTAGTTTTGTCATATTTAGTTTAAAATTGTAAAAAATTTCTGCCCACCAAACCCAGCAACAACTTCTCTTCAGCGATTTCCATCATAGACAGTACAAGAAATGGACAGAGGAATCACGTTGATCTCAGGTTGATCACGTTGATCTCAGCTGAATTTAAAATTTTCAGTTAGGTCCAGTGTCTACTGCGCATACTCCTAGCCGACATATTCACGTTGATCTCACAAACCCAAACACAGTAATTTGGCTAGATGTAGCAACAAAAATTCTGACAGATATGACACAGACGACAGACATGTGACTGTCCTTAAGTGCTCCTAAGCATTGTGTTTAAATTACTTTAAATGTTAGTTATTTCATTATGTATATATGACACTAACATACCAGGACCCCCAAGTCTGATGGAACACTATCAAGAAAGTATGGTAAGTCACTAGCCATCGCTTGATTGTCATCACTCTAAGCATTGCCACACATAAAAGTTTCTTACAAGGCAATAACATGACACAGGAGATAGTGGAGCCGATATGCATTGGCAAAATCGGCAAAATCGAGGTACCGGGTGTTTCACATGTAAAGTTATTTGATTTTGACGTGACACTAAAATGAAAATGGCTAGAGGACCCTTTTCCGAGTGGAACCATCCAGGAACAACCTCCATGGGTGTCAACTTCCACATGTTTTCCTGCCCCCTTGGTTTCCATGATTGTTCTCGTGTTGTGTCCTATGCATCAGATTTATGACTATACTGGGAACTCATGCAATGACAAAAGTTCTGTGCTGTTTGGAGTTCAAAAATAAATTGCAATAAAATGCGTTATTTTTTTCTGTTGTTTTTCTTAATTAATCATAATTAACGCAATAAAGCCTCAGCCCTAGTATTTTTATATCATTATGCATAGTTGGAAATATTCTGCTCACATTCTAAAGGCTTGCTACGGATTGATTTATATTCATCCACCATGTTGAGCTTAAGTACCGCTGTGAGTTCAAACATTCCTCACATCAAATGGTAATCATATCTACAGCTTGATCAGAGGTTAAATTATACTTTTATCCACCTGAGATATGTCTTTATGAGGTATTTCATTGCACCCAAGTTGTGTTGACGGTTTCTGAACTGTTGTTGCCACTCTTAACCCAAAATACAGTATACATTGTCAAATATAGTATATGACAAGAATTTGAAAGGATTATATTATAAGTATATAGCTTACTATCACTTTTTGCACATACTCTACTGTAAATTAAACTGTAAATATCACTGGAACCGGAGTATGTTACTTTTGTTACTAGGTTGCAAACGGTCAGCTAGCTCTGAGAAAGAGCTAAGATGATGCTGATGTTGTTGCTGATTTCTGAAGTAATTAGACGGTCTTACTTATGACTAAACACTCCACATAAGGCAACAGAAAGGCACATGCCCAAAATTTAAGCCCTTAAACAGCCAACGTGGACCAGGAGATATGTAACCTTTAACACCCTATAGATGGCATAGTACTTGATGAGTGAGTACATAACACATTTATACAGATATATATAAATTATATGTATAAATATATAAAGCTCTTTCTGGCAATTTGACTCATGTCATCTTATTGTTTGTTTTGCTAGCTGCCAGTCATTAGCAATTAGTAGTAATGTCAGCTAGGTGCCCTTTTCACTTTTTTCTATGGGCCTGAAGGACAACTGCTAGCGTCAAGTTAATAGTAACGCCACTCCCGATTACGTAGGGCATTTTGTCGGATTAACATTTCACAGAATTCACATCACCTCTGCCTTTCTGGACAACTCTGGACAACCCATTTAGTAGGTTAATACTTTATGGAGGTTCCATCCCATAGATTTTCTCTGTCCCACATCAGGCAAGATTCTTTTGGTTAGGTAAACTCTGGGCCAACTTATTAGTAGAGGACTCAATATGACTATGCCTAATGTTAATGTTAATTTTGAATAGGGGTTAATTGATCATTTCCTTGTGATGGTTAACCTGAATTATTTTATGTGAATTCATATTTCACATCTGTCTTACTTTCATTTGCAAGTGGTACAAGGCTAATCTGGAGTCGAGCCTACCGTCTCATCCTGCTCTGACACCTGACCTTCTAAATAAGGTAAAAGGTAGTCTAAGTTATGCTGATTTAAACTTATTTGGTCTTTGGAGGGAATACAATGTTCCACATATGAGCTTAAGGATTTAATGAGGATTTAATTAAATTTACAAAACTTTCTTCTTGAAATAGTTTAGCAGCAAATGCCATTGTCAGCTAATGCCATTGTCAGCTCAAGATGGAAAATAAGAAGGTAAATACACATTAAAAACTACTGTCCTGTGTAAACATAAAAGTTTCCACCTTTGTGTACTGCCATACCTCACTGATCACAACAATCTGAATGTACGAAGATTGGACAGAGACAGTCTAGCTGTCTTTAGCTGCCTCTTTTCAATGTTAGGATAACCTGCTTGCATAATTACAAATGCTGTGAGCTGCTTTTTTGCAATATATTGTCAATTTCTTTGTTAACTATCATGTTAATGTCTGTGTTTTATACTTTCAGTTCATTCGCAAGTGGCTCGCATCTAATCTTGGGGACAAGTCTAGTACCTTCTTCTGCCCTCATGACTTTGCAAGTAAGGTACAGGATAAAATATGCAGATTTAAAGGTTGTTTGTTTGTTTGATGTTTGGATAATCACATTGTTCCACACATCAGCTCGTAATTTAATGAGATGTAATTGTTTCCCATTTGAAATGACCTAGGTCTCCAGTATTGCAGATGCCACTGTCAGTTCAAGATGGACTTAAATAATAAATATAAATGTTAATAAAACTGTTGTCTTGTGTTGAAATAAAATGAACATCTGGTACTCCCATAGCTCACTAATCAGAAACCATAGTTATTTTAATTTTTGTAAGGCTGGACAGAGTCAGTTTACCTGTCTTTACCTGCCTGTTTTTGAATGTTAAGATAACCAGTTGTCTGTGGCATTGACTGTGACATTGTACAGCATGCAGTAAGGTTCTACCTGTTAGTGGACTCAAGGATGTGTCCAAAAAGCAGTAAACAGCCCTACTCAGATCAGGCTACTGTTCTTAAGAAAAACGTATGATGCTCCTCTATGGTTTTAAAACATGTTTTTAAATTAAATTCAAGAAACCTCTATTTTATACTATGGTTGTATTTCATTTAACCTTCTATACCTATCCTATGAGCTTTTTAGTGTTTAGTGCCTAGATCAAAATTATTTAACCACTGCATATAGTTTACAGGTAGCTACGCACTAACATAGTATTTGTTAAAGGTACACTGTAGTGAAGCAGACAGTAGGTTTAAACATGTCTTGAACTGAATGTGTGAGTTTTTCTAGATATTCCTGTGGCTGAAAATGTGAAGTAGTTTTGTCCATTAATACGATGACAAAATGGCCAAAAACAGATCAGGGCCAAATGAGCCCTAGATGTAAATTATGACTCACATATCTGAGCCAGAGCTGTACCACATGTCATGTCATTAATAATTGTTCTGGGCCAGCGCTGACTAACATCTCTTCCTGATCCGTGAACTAAATCCATTCCGGTATTGGGTCGTGGAAAAGCTTTGCTCTGATATGGACCCATTTAGCAGATCGGAACCAATTGCCACTGGATATTTGGCCTACATCTGCCCCACATTAGGAGGACACTAAAAACGAAGACAAAGGGTCAAAATTGAAGGCACTGCTTATCTTCGTGCATTGGACCCTAATTACCCTTACAAAACAACAACTGCAGTTTTTTAAGTATTAGAATAGCAGTTTTTTTGACGATTTTTTTGGCTAGTTATCTTGTTAGCTTGCTAACTAGCATGCCTAAAGCAGACTTTTTCCTTTATGTTAAAAACATTTCAACAAAATAGAACTAGATTAATAGCAGCAGTTTAGAATGTCTTCCCATGTCTCAGCAATGCAGTTTACCTTTAGTGTGCATGGTTAAAAGTTTAAATTAGCTTAGTGTACTTTAGGCATATGCAGCTCTAGCTCAACAGCAGTACCACTATAGGACCCAGTATCAAAGATTAGCTTAGACCAATCAGGATTGAGTCCCCTCCCTGCAGCAATGATCACCAGGCAGCTCTGGCAGATCCAGGCCCTGGATTCACAGAAGATGTGCAGGTATAGGTGAAACCCACACCCAGGACGCACACCTCAACCCCGGTAAAAATTCAAAGCTAAACTAAACTTACATGTGCAAATTTTAAGGCAGCAAATGAAGTGAAGTTTGTTAATTATGATTTTTGGATTAATATGCTTTATTGGATAACAATAAAGGGTCAATATAATAACATTTCAAAGTCAAAGTCAATAACAATTCAAAGTCAAGTAAAAACTATGGGAAATAATAATTTTATTGCAAGTTAATGACTTATGCTGCTGCTCTATTTTTTGTGGACTTCATATGGACATCTAACATCAAAGGTGGGAAAATGATTTTATAAGAATGGTTCAGAACATTTTACTATTACTTGTTAATTACTATTATTCTAGTAACAACCACAAAGACCACAAACTCCCTTCAGAGTGATTCAAGAGCCCTCTGCTTGCACGTCGGGCTGCCGCATCTCTGCCTGGAGCTCCCCCAGCTCTGCTGGGAGTTATTCCACGATAATAACCGTCTTGCAGAACATTATCTTTTACTGAACAAACAATTAGCTAAGTTATCACCTTGAGCAATGAAATACTGTTTTCTGATTAGCTGAAAGGGTGTCTGTTATTCCCTGATAATGGGGCACCCATGACACAGCCCTGGTAAAACAAAGTTTACTCACCATTCCATATCAATGCTCTTTAGAATTGTAATTATAACAACAGCAAGCAGCCTTGTGGATCCACTTTCACACAAAGCGTCAAGCCCAATTTATGGTCATGTGTCATATTGTTGCCATTGTGACATAGAGCATCTGTGTCGCCATGAACCCCTTACGGAGCGTGTCTGCATTGATCGACATGCACCTCCAAAATTTTGTAACTACAAGTCAAACCGATGCAGACCACAAAGGCAAGCAACGCGGATCGCAAGGGCTGTGATTGGTAAAGTTCATCCACATGCTGTGTTGTGTTTGCCAGCACTGTTTTACTTTTGTACTTTTAGCAACATGCTAGTCCACTGCATAGGCTTTATAAATAATTTAAAACATTGTTTTGAATTCAGTAGCAGGATTTACCAAATGTACTGTGTCCTTCTTTCAATAATATTTTAAAATCAGTGCTTTGTAAGCAGTCTGTAGGCTACTTTGTAGGCAATCATGAGAAGTTTGCTAGCTAAAAGAATATGAATTGACTACCCATAAATAGTAAATAGTACAGGTTGTTGAAATATAGTGTCTCTTTTAACAGTAATGTTAACAAAAGGAAAGCACTATAAGTCAGTGCTAAGTCATAAGTCAGTTTTATTTATACAGTGCCTTTTACAATAGTATTGTCTCGTGGCGCTTCACAGAAGGAGCACCCAAGAGCAACAGGGGCAAGGAAAAACTCGTTAATCTCGTTAATCAGTTAATCTAGGAAGAAACCTTGGGCAGATCCATGACTCAAGGGGCTAACCCAGCTGCCAGGGGTCATGGAGAAACATTACAATCAGTAGTAACCATGACAGACTATAAGTTGCCTATGGTTTTAGCTAAGGTTCATAATAGAGTATTATCCCACTTTTACAATACATGGTAGTCAGTCTATAGGAATCTATCAGGAATTATGGCTGGACAATGTAGCAGCGGCCAGGCATAATGACAAACTCAAAGGAATGAGATGGGTCATGGGGGTAACAGTAAGGGTCCATTTGACAGCGCCATTGTGAGGGGGGGTCAATCACAAAGCCTCAGGAAGGGGAGTCGGGCCCAGCATCGGCGTCCAGGAAGGTCCTCTGTGATGGGGAGTCGGTCGTGACATGTGCCTCCCATAGTGTTGGTTGTAGTCCACTCAGGAGGGGAGGGTGAGAGGAGTCCGCCGGAATGAGGCAGGGATGACACTCAGCAAAAATAATTGTGGACAGAGGCTTACACATCAGAAGCAAAAAGCAGAAAGCAGTAATTTGGGCATACCTGTATGTGTATAAATACATTTATATACACATACACATACATATATACATATATATATATACATATACGTACACACATACACACACATATATACATACACACATACACACACATATATACATACACACATACACACACATATATACATACACATATACATACACACATATATATATATATATATATATATATATATATATATAAATAGAGAGAGCTGAAAGAGAGAGAGAGAGAGTTGTACGGCATGACACATGAAGGTTGTGTGGCGGCACTAGGCTATAGCAGCATAACTAAGGTATGATGCATGGTAACCCAGCACCACTGCAGGGATGGTCAGTGGCTGCCATGCCTCACAAGTGGGGGCAACAGCAGAGGCAGTCCCTTCCAAAAGACCCATGAGAAGTGATGATTTGCCATGCACCATCCCTAACTATGGGAAACAGTAAAGAGTAAGGTTTTAAGTCTAGACTTAAAGGTATTGAGAGTGTCCGCTTGTCGAATGTGGGGGGGGAGACTATTTCACAGGAGGGGTGCACGTATAAGTTAATTTGCTAGACTCTACTGCATGGTCGAATGGTAGATAGTGACACTCAAAGCAATCTGATGATATGTATTACGTGAACATGGACACTTGATTCTGAGGGTAAACACTCCAACAATGAGTTCATGCGATTTTGCGACTCAGCGCCCCCTATTGCATTGTATAAGTATGGTGCAATTGCTTCGTGGTGCATACAACCTGGCGCAGAACCATAACAGAAAAATGATTGAAGAAAAATGAAGAAAAGTGCCTTGTCTTTCAAGTCAGCGCAGAACCATAATTTGGCCTTTAGACTACATCAAAGCCACACCAGACATTTTTTTGTAGATTACTGCTTAAAGAAAATAAATAAGTATTAAAAAGAAAAGTGGCAACCAGGTGATAGGCGGGATAATGGCCTTTGAGGCATCCCGACATAGGAGAATAATGGACTTTGTTCAGTTTTTTAGAAGATGCATGTGTTTTTACAACTTGTTGAAAAAATGTTTTGGACATACATGGTTTACACCTGACAGTGACGAAATGCTAGCCAGTAACTTGGCATATCCCCGCCTGTGAAAGTTCTTTCACATCTTGCAACCCTTTCACAGAAATGAATTTGTATATGTGACAAATAAAACTCTATGAATCAAGGAGGAAAATCCCTTGAGCTACTTGGCAATGCAACATGACAGGCTTTACAGGTGAATTCTAAATCTTGCACTAATAACCTCTCCCCCAGTAAAACATAGTAAAATGCCTTTAGGCATATGTAAGTCATATCCCTATTATCTAGCTGGCCAGATTCGCAAATTAGCAATTTTATAGGCTTTGACAAGGCACCCAAATATTTCAGTAGTTCGGACCCAAATGCAGGACAAAAGCACTGTCTTGAATCAAGAAGAAACTTTACTTACTTAAATAAATGTACACAGCACACAGGACATGGAAACAGAAAACAACAGCTAGACAATGACCAAGGAAGGAACACTGGAGACACAAGGGCTTGAGAACAGGGGCAAACTAATAAACTGACACACATGACTGGACAGGAACAACAAGGCACTGGTGAACACAATACAGAGAATGAGCAGGCAAAACACGATAACTAGACACAGCTGAAATCAATGACAAGGCACAGGAATTAGGAGACTTACCAAAGCACATGGAAAAGGGAAACCAGGAAGTAAACAAGATCACATGAAAAAAACTAGGAAGCACACAAGAGGTGTGAATGCAAGGAAGGGTAAACACAAACAACATTGTTTTTTGGAGGGCAGCCCTGGCCTACAGGTTAGGGCCTTGGACTTGTAGCTGAAAGATGTTTGTTCATCTGTGTGGATTTACCATTACATTTACATTACATTTAGGCATTTAGCAGACGCTTTTATCCAAAGCGACTTACAAAAGAGGATAACATTCAAGCTACAACACAATGAAAGAACGAACAAGCAGTGCATATTGTTAACATAGAAATTGCACCATTTTAAGTTGAAAGTGCAGTGAAATTAAATTATTAAGTGCATTCTCAGAGTTGTCCCTGCCACATCCCTCTTGAATCACTAGCTTCCAATTGCTTCTCAATCTTATGCCTGTAGTCTCTGGAGCAGATTCGCCTCAGTGGCTGAAGGCCATCATGTGAACATTGACCCTTACACCTACTCAGTATTGGATTAAATCAACACCACAATCGACAGTGTTAGTACTGAAAAGCACTACGTACCCAAATCAGAAACCATGGATGAACAAGGAAGTGCGGCTTCTACTGAAGGCACGTGACAATGCCTTCAGATCAGGGGACACACAAGCCTACAGTACATCCAGGGCTGACCTGAAGAGGGGCATCAAGAAGGTCAAGCACAGCTCCAAGCTGAAGGTGGAGGAACACTTCACAACCTCTGACCCCCGACGCATGTGGTAAGGCCGCTGGACTTGACGGCATTCCTGGACGCGTGCTGAGAGCCTGTGCTGGGCAGCTTGCAGGGGTCTTCACAGGCACAGACATCTTCAACAATTCCTCTACTCCCTTTTCACCCATGACTGCAGGCCTGTGTATGGATCCAACTCCATCATCAAGTTGCAGATGACACCACGGTGATTGGACTCATCAGTGACAACGATGAGTCTGACTACAGGGAAGAGGTGAAGCACCTGGCTGCATGGTGTGCGGACAACAACCTGCTCTTGAACACCAGCAAGACCAAGGAACTCATCGTGGACTTCAGGAAAGAGAAGGGAAACACCCATGACCCCATCCACATCAATGGTATGGCTGTGGAACGTGTTACCAGCTTCAAATTCCTAGGGACCCACATCTCCGAGGACCAACATACTATTCCAACTCCTCCCCTCCAGAAGGCGCTACAGGAGCCTCCAGACTAAAACCACCAGGTTCAGGAACAGCTTCTTCCCCACAGCCATCACACTACTGAACTCTGTCCCCCACTGAACCTCATACTGCACTCTGCTGCTATACCCCTTGGACTGCACACCTGTACATCTGTATTTACTATCTGTACATAACTATCTCTATTGCACATCTGTATATTGCCCTTTATATTGAATCTATATAGCACATCTGTATGTTACCCTCATTATCTCTTTACCTTACATGTATATTGCTCTTCTGCCTAATTATTATTCTGCCTATTTATCATTACTACTCTTATCTGAATATAATTTGCTCTTTAACTGTACATATTGCATATACTGTATATACTGCACTTGCTGCTCTTTGCACTTCTGATTAGATGCCAAACCGCATTTCGTTACCTGTATTTATACATGAGTAATGACAATAAAGTTGAATCTAATCTAATTTTGCTGCTGTGATTGTTTTACGCAGGTCATATCAGGCATTTTTCTCCAGCTCCTTGTCTCTGGACACAAAGGCACTATCACAGGCCCTGAGAGCAGCTTTTATAGTGTTATTTATTCATGGCTTTTGATTAGCATAGCAACCCAGATTGTTTTTGTTGGAATATCTTCTACATCTAACACACTTCTGTATGAATCCAGTGACTGCCTCTGTATATTTGTCTATATCACCATTTGATGCCTCATAGAACATACGGCCTGTTAATATCTCCAAACCGTTTTAACCCAGCATCTGATAAATCCAATTAATATAATATAATTAATATAATATTATAACACTATAATATTCATGTAATAATATTAATATAAATACATAAATAACAGTATTCAAAGAAATTATGTAACAAATGTGAAGTTAGAATATAGGCTATGCTGCATGTGTTTGTGATGTCAGAAGAAACTGTGCGTGAACAAGGGAATGATTAATAAGAAGTTTGTGTCTGCCAGAGAGGCACCAGGTAGGCTAAATTAAAAGTAGGCTATAAATCTATTTTGAAATATCTGTCTGGTATAAACTCTGCCCAGAAGTAGCTCGATTCTAAAATATTTTGTGATGGCACTGTTTATGATATCAAGCAGATCTTGATTATCGGCAAGGCTGGTTGACTTCTAGGGAACATGAGCACAGAGTTGGATTGTGCCCATTGGTAGCCTGTGCAAACAGTATAATCTCTATCCACTCTGAACTGCATAAAAGTAGCAATGACAGCGAAATTTAAAAACAAAAATCAGAAGACAAAGCAGGCCACAGCTGCCCTCCAGTCAGCTATTCAGAGGAGGAGAGGAGGGCTAATAAAGTAGTAATCTTCTTTGAACTTCTTTGTCAGCTCAGATATTAACTTCTACTGAAATTGCTATTATGTTGCAAGAATAGGTAAAATATGCTATTTGACACTAAAAACATGCCATGTCATCATATTATGCACCCAATTTGATTTTGTAATGCTATTTTGATGCTTACAGCCTACATGCAGTCAGAATTAGTTCAAGAGTGGACATCAAAGGCAACATGCCATTTCGCCTTGTACTGGCGCTCAACCTTAATACATCCTTCAAGAGAACATGAACTTAAGTCGATAGGAGAATATACACAAGGGAATTTACAAGAGGAAACCCCAGATTTGGGGGTTACTGCGCCTAGAGTATGTATCTGGCCTTATGGCGCGAAAGTGACTGACTTAAGTCATTCTCAAAATGTGCGCAGGCTGATAATCTCGCTGCTAAAACCTTATTTGGCTTTAAGCACACAGGAGAATTTCACCCTTAATGCATACAATATTTGGTTTGCTAGTAATGGATTGCAACATCAACAGAAATGACTGAATCAGTTGTTCAGCAACTTACAAAAACAAAAACAAATTTCTAAGCTCCTCTAAACACTAAGCTCTCCTTTTGCCCCTAACGTCTTTCATCTATTGTAATAATCGTTCTTCTACATCAGTGGAAAACGATGAAAAAACATCAGCAACATTTTACACCTTAATCTTTAGGTCTACTTTTTGCTTTGCGGGTGGAAACCTGAAGACAGACAAACAGAGGCACCGAGAAGTTTGCAGAAGGCTTTCCAAAAAGAGGAAGTGAACTGGGGACCCCTATCTGAAACCACCTCTATGGGAAGACCATGGATTCGGAAAACGTGTTGGATCATCAGTTGGGCGGTGTCTTTGACTGAGGGGAGACCAGGCAGGGGAATAAAATGAACAGACTTAGAAAAACGGTCAACAACAGTCAGGATTGTAGTGTTACCATCAGAGGGGGGCAAACCAGTGACGAAATCCAGGGGCAATGTGAGACCATGGTCTTCGGGGCACAGATAGGGGTTGTAGAAGTCCGGTGGGGGGTCTGTTTGAAGACTTGCTCTGGGCGCATATCGGACAGGACTGGACAAAGCGGATAATGTCGTCTCTCATTGACGGCCACCAGAATCGCCTCCCTATGAAGGCTTGGGTCCTGCTGGATCCGGGATGACAGGAGAACTGGGAGGAGTGACCCCACTGCAGGACCTGCGGACGAACAGAACTAGGAACATAAAGACAGTTAGCGGGACATTGACTAGGGCCCGCCTCGTCTGCTTGGGCAGCAACAACGAGGGATTCTATGTCGAGACGAGCTGCCCTTACAACACGGTGAGACGGAATGATCGGTTCTGGGTCAGGGGCCTCCTTGCATGAGGTGAACTGTCGGGAAAGGGCATTGGGTTTGGTATTCTTGTGACCAGGGCGGTAGGAAAGGGTAAAGTTAAACCGGGAGAAGAAGAGGGACCAACGTGCTTGCCTTGGGTTAAGTCTCTTAGCCTGACTGATATATTGTAGGTTTTTGTGGTCTGTCCAGACGAGGAATGGTAATGGGGTGCCCTCCAACCAATGCCTCCACTCCACGAGGGCTAACTTGACTGCGAGGAGTTCTCGATTGCCCACATCATAGTTTTGTTCCGCCGGAGAGAGACGATGTGAAAAAAAAGCACACGGGTGTATTCGGTTGTCGTTGGGAGAGTGCTGAGACAACACAGCTCCAATGCCCACCTCAGATGCGTCTACTTCCACTATAAACTGACGATCCGGATCGGGTTGAGTCAGGATAGGAGCCGAGGTGAACCGTCTCTTCAGATCCTGGAAAGCTTTCTCAGCTTCGGCTGACCAGGTGAATTTGGTCTTCGGGGAGGTCAGGGCAGTGAGTGGGGCGGCGATGGTGCTAAAATTTCGCACAAAACGTTGATAAAAATTTGCGAATCCTAGGAAGCTTTGTAATCCTCGACGGTTGGAGGGAACAGGCCAATCCAGGACAGCTTTCACCTTTTGTTGATCCATTTGGATTGATCCCGGGGAGATGACGTGGCCAAGGAAAGATATGGTCTCCTGGTGGAACTCGCACTTTTCGGCCTTAACATAGAGCTGGTTGTCGAGGAGGCGTTTCAGGACTGTGCGTACGTGGGAGACATGTTCAGACAAAGATTTTGAAAAAATTTAAATATCATCGAGGAAAACAAAAACAAAACAATTTAACATGTCCCTAAGGATGTCATTAACAAATGTCTGAAAAACAGCAGGGGCGTTAGTGAGTCCAAAAGGCATAACTAAGCATTCATAATGTCCGGAGGTGGTGTTAAAGGCTGTTTTCCACTCATCCCCCTCACGTATGCGGACCAGGTGGTAAGTGTTCCGCAGATCTAATTTGGTAAACACCTTAGCACCTTGCAGGAGCTCAAATGCAGAGGACATGAGGGGGAGAGGATAACGGTTTTTGACAGTGATACTGTTCAGACCGCGGTAATCGATGCAGGGACGGAGCGAACCATCCTTCTTGGAGACAAAAAAGAACCCTGCTCCGACTGGGGACGAGGAAGGGCGGATAATGCCTGCCGCGAGGGAGTCCTGGATGTATTTATCCATAGCCTCCGTCTCGGTGCGGGATAGGGAATATAGTCGCCCCTTGGGCGGAGCAGCGCCAGGAAGGAGGTCTATTGCACAGTCATAGGACCGGTGGGGAGGCAAGGACGAGGCACGGGATTTGCTAAAAACAGGTTTCAGGTCCATGTAAATCGGGGGTATAGCAGACAGATCAGGGAATTCTTCGGGTTGAACGGGTACAGACCTAACAGAGATGCTGACTTGGGTTAGGCAACGAGACTGACATGAAGGGGACCATGCTACTATGCGCCTCTCTACCCAGTCAATGTGTGGGTTGTGCTTAAGTAGCCAAGGAAGTCCCAGAACTATTGGGGTATCAGGGGAATCAATTACGTAAAACTTGATTGTCTCGTAATGGGTGTTTAAAAAACAGAGACTCACCGGTAAGGTGATCCGACGAACGGTAGCGAGCTTGACCCCCGTCAATGCATTGGCCACTAGTGGCTGCTTGAGGTTCTCAGTGGGAAGACCCCATTGAGTTATTAGTTCAGCGTCTATGAAGCTCTCCTCGGCGCCTGAGTCAATGAGGACCTCCATCTCTCGCTATTGGTCTCCCCAGGTCAGAACGGCGGGAAAGAGAGTTCGCTGAAAAGGAGAGGGGATGGTCGGCGTTACGCTCACTCGTACCCCTCTCACGGGTGAGCGTGGGCTTTTTACCGGGCAGCTGGCGAGGAAGTGTCCAGGTTGGCCACAGTACAGGCAAAGGCGTGAGTGCAGTCTACGCTGTCTCTCCTCCACGGTCAGGCGAGTCCGGTCCACCTGCATCGGCTCCGGCGCAGTGGACAGCCTCGGTGTAGGCACGACAAGAGGTGAAAGAGACGGAGCGGCAGCAGGACGGGCGGTTCCTCCCTCCACAGTTCCGGATACCCGAAAACGTCGACGTTGCTGGAGCCTTGTGTCGACACGGATGGCTAGGTTTATCAGTTCTTCACAGGACTCAGGCAGATCATGCGAGACCAACTCGTCCTTAAGGTCTTCTGAAAGACCATTTAAAAAGGTGTCGAATAGGGCCTCCTTACCCCAGCCTGAAGATATTGCCAGGGTCTGGAAGTCAATGGCGAAGTCTGAGACTGACCGGGATCCCTGGCGTAGATGGAGGAGTTCGCGGGCAGCTTCATGCCCGTGTTTGGAGCGGTCGAAGACCCTCTTCATCTCGGCAGCGAATTCCCGGAAGTTGTCACAAACTGGAGACTCCGCCTCCCATACAGCCATTCCCCATTCTCTAGCGCGCCCCGATAGTTGAGTGATCACATAAGCCACTTTTGCTCGGTCAGTGGGAAACGACCCGGACTGGAGACTAAAAATCAGAGTACACTGGGACAAAAAAGAACGACAGGTACCTGGCTCCCCAGCATATCTCTCTGGTGGGGGAAGTCGAGGTTCGTGAAAGACCGGGGCAGGGGGTTCAGGCTGTACGGCGGGAATTGCGGTCGAACGGAGTGGCTGGATCTGGAGCGCGAGATTACGGATATCAGATCTGAGATCTTCATCTGGACCTGGTGACGACCCAACAGGGATCCATGTTGCTGAATAGCTGAGGTCAAGTGTTCTTGATCCGCTGGGTCCATGTTGTGGTCTGATTGTACTGTAAAGTACAGGCTGAGACCCAAATGCAGATCGATACAAAAAATGTATTTACAAAGTTCAAAAAAAGCAAAAAGGGAAAAGCTCAGAAGATCGAAAACCAACAGGTGCAAATAATCCAACAAAAAATCCAAAAATTGAGTTAGGGGAAAAAACACACAAAAGATCAATTCTCCAAAACGTAACTAGAAATTCAAATCCAAAAGTATCCAACAGGGAAAAAGCAAAAGCAGCGGTAACGCGAACAGGCACAGGTAATCAGGATTTAGCAGACAGATAAATACACAGAACTCACGGAACATGGTCAGACAATCAGACAAAGAGCAGAGGGAACACTGGGGTATATATAGGGAAGGGAATCACTATAACAAACAAGGAACAGGTGAACTCATTACAGGGAATGGGATCATAATTTACAGGTGCAGAGCAGGGGCGGAGAAAGGGGCAGGGCATTCAATACCCAATACCAATCTGATATCGCCATTGAATTAGGCATTATCCTCAGCCCTACTCTCCTAACTGGCCATTATTTTCCAGGCCAAGACAAAACATAACAAAATAACATAGACATAAATATAATAAATTGTTACTTAGAATATCATTTTAAAATAAACAAGTGAGTGCCAGTGTCATTACACTATAGGCTATTTTATGTTTGTGGGTCTAGGTCTAAGGTCTATTAGGCCTGTCACTTGAAAATTTTCGGCATGAACTTAACGCTGCAGGACTTCAGTGAAACAAAGTTTGTTTCTATGCAAGCTGCTAGTGGAAATCGGGAGGCCACTGCAGATGTTGATTATGTTTTCAATTGCATCATTTTTTAAATAAATATTCATACACAACTTAAGCAGGATAGGAGAGATGTGTCTAAATGTTTAAATCGTACTCAGACACATTTCTATAGAAAATGTAAGCTCTAAACATCACAGCAGAGCTTATCTACAACACAGCAATTAAATTTCTTGAATATATGCTTGCATGTTCATGTCAATTATACTAAGGATCATCTTCTCTTTGATAGACAGTTTTGCAGAATATGATGCATGAAAATTTGGAATTCGGGTTTTCATATTGTGCCTAGGCCTATAACCTCCATAATAATTCTTTCCAATACAATGATATTTCATACACTTCTTAGGCATGTCCAAAATACGATCTGGAGAAACAACAGACTATATTTTTGATTAATTGAAATGGCTGCAAGCTATACTTGAACTTTGAAGAGCAAAGAGGAAGTAGTTTGACTCCTGACAGTTCAGCCAAGAGAAGCAGTAGGCTACTTCGAAATGGCAACTGTCTACAAGTGGAGGTAAGGAAATGTGCACATTCACAATTGTAGTCTATCGGCCATCAACCACATCCCATAGGCTGCGTAACTTAACTGGCCATGTTGCGGGTTCATTTGAGAAGTTGTTGAACTGCATTTTACCACACAGTTAATGTTAGAACTAGTTTTATTTTGTATAATCGTCTGCTTTGTTTCTTATCAAGATGACCCAAGTTCACTGTTATTTAAATACCCCGCATTAACAGCAACATTTTATTTAATTAAAATGAGATTGTGTTAATGCACTATTAACTTTGACAGCCCTAGTTTATACCTTACAGCTGCACCTAGCCGACATGCCTTTCCATGCTTTACCATATCTTTGCAAGCCAGGTGTGAGGGGATCAGAAAGTTATTGGGATTGTGTAAATGATTTGTAGAGGAGCAGTACTTTGTAGGAAAAGTATAATATATCTTTCAGAGCCTCATACCCAGAGAGGAGTAGGCCTAACTTGCAGTTCTTATGTAGGAATATAGTACTTGAAGACATGAAACTGCATTAGGCTACAACCACATTATATCACTGTGATGTCTGCTCAGTAGCAGATTCAGCTTGGCCTTATAAGGAAGACCCACACTTTCTGCTTTGGAAAGCAGATCAAGACTCTGATACTGTTTCTGTCCACATAAGTATGCTCAGGGCGTAAATAGCATTGTTTGCTACAGACACACGAGTGCTTGTCTCTGCTATTCCATGCTATAAACACCTGGGTGTAAATAGCCACATTTACTATGGCCCCCGGGTGTAAACAGCGTTGTTGGCTATATACACCTTGGGTGCAAATAGCATCTACCATTATACCAATAGCATCTACCAAATATTTCACTAGGCAGCATGAAGATTACTTAATAGTGTAAAAACCAGTTATTAGTCATTAACAAATTATTAAAATCAGCAGTTACATATTTACAGTCAACTCATGTTTATAAACAGTTAACATATTAATTATTAACCATTACTAAATAGTCAACCCCTCATTTATTTACAGATATACTTGATTTAGAAATTATTTCAAAAAAGGTAACTAACCGTTTAATGTAATGTTTAATAAACTTCTGTGTAATTGTTCTTTAATGACATAACAGCTGTTAACTAAAATGTTAATAAACCATAATGTATAATTTATAGGCAAATTATTATAAAATGCTACCCCTTATTCTACCCATAATAGACCATTAGCTAAGAATTTCTCCTCTATTACCTCCTAATTATAGCTTCTTCATAGTAAGCAAGTTAGTTGTAGTGTAGGAATTATCTCAATATGCTTTCCTCTGTAGGGGATGAAAAAGTTGCTAGTACAACAGGAACAGTTATTCTCAGAAACAGTTATTCTAAATCAGTGAGATGTAATTAGGATTTATTTAGACACTATTAGCACTTTGGTAAGTTTGGGTATTGTTTAGGGATGCATCAATCCGATATTGGATCGGGTATTGGAAAAATTAGCCGATCCATGGGCCTATCTCATGTTTCCTAAATGTAATCACCGCAACAACCCCACTACGCTACTGTGCACTCAGCTAGCACAGCATATAGCACATCAGCTCATTGCATAAGGTGTGAACACACTGATTTTCTATAGCTATTATAAATGTTATTAATAAAATGATCATTAAGTTAAGGTCATTTACTGTTAGTTTCAATTAACAACCTCCAAATTAACCTGAATGGTTCCTGTTAGTGAACTTAGCTTATGTTGAGTTTGCTTGTCAGTAATGCAGCTGCCTAAAGTTACTCACCAAAAGGATAACAGAAAAATTACATCTCCCTTATAATCCAGTGAAGATTCTCCTTAAGTTATTTATGAATATTTATTTAACTGATGTAATAGAAAACACAATCAACATGTGCAGCAGCCTACTGATTTCCACTAGTAGCTTGCACAGAAACCTAAGTCCTGCAGCATTAACATTAATTGTTGGCATGCCTAACATGTCATCTTAGACTATATCCAAAAGAACTCACAGCAACAGCGCAATTGTGTGCTGTTGAACTTTCCCATTGTGTGAGCGGTATTGGAGCATAACTGGAGCGAGAAAGAGTGACCACTCCGACCTTTGGATAAAAAAAACGGTCTGTGCTCTGACTATATTCTGCATACTCCATGCTCTGCTCCCCGCTCAGATGAGTAGCCTCTCGCTGCAGTCTGTAGGACGTCAGGTTGGATATCCAAGTCTGCCCAGATCCAAGTCAGCCATGTTGTTTCTTAATGTCCACATTTCTCAAACTGCATTTAAAGCTATGGCAGTAGGTTCAGAACCATAGTAAGTGTAGGCTAAGTGTAAAATACCTAATTTTACTCATAGTTGACCCTGCTGCACAACAATGCACTAGATAAAATATTTAAGATATTTGATGTGGTGGTGTAGTTTATGGGGTTCAGTAGTTGTATGAGTATTTTTGCATATTGGATCATGTAGTGTTAGTAGTATATTAATTTCATTAGCCTTCGCTTCTCTAAATAAAGCTCCAAATAAAAGTGTCTGCTAATTATCAGACAACTTTATTTAATCTTTATAGTCAGTAGGCTACTATAATGCATAATGACTAGTAACATCTGTCCATTAGAGCACCAGAGTGGCCTTCTTCTCAACAGCAGTTCTAATTAATATTAATATTAATATTCTACAGTGGACCTATGATCAAAATCCCTTTAAGCAGCTTAGAAAATCAGGCATATATGAAGCTACAAGTATTCACTCTTAAAGCCTCTATGAGAATTTCTCCAATCTAGCGCTGAGGTGGTATGCCGCACTCTGGGCACAAGGGCCCTCATTTACGAAACTATCATACAACAGAAAACTGTGCAACTGTGCTCATTCCCACGCAAAACCTGGTACGTATCAATCTGAACGTGAGCTAGAATGAGCAGCAGGCTATTTTCATTCAAATTCACACAATTCAGGACATGGTATACAGATGATTTCAAGTTAGGGCACAGTACTGCATTCCTGTCAGGGAACTGTGAAGTTATCAGTTATATTCATGGAATAGACTATAGCCTATATTGGACAGAACTACCCCTGCATTTACTGCCTTTCCTAAACATAGTCCTTTATTATCAATTGTCCTTTGTACATTCAGGATTGCGAGACAGATCATATTGATAAAAAATATATTTTTCCAAAAGTGCAACAGTGCATGAATGTGTTGTGTATTTTCTCCAGGGACAAAAATGTATATATAAATGTCGAATACAAAACCTACTTCAACACTGTGATTTTTTGATGGAGATAATTACTAGTTAATGAGGTCATATTTGTGAATGAAAAAAATATATTTTTGTTAATAGACAACCTGAAAAATTACACAATGTGGCTTTAATGATGACTGATCTGGCAAAGTGTTCTATTCAATTCAATTGAATTTTATTATATTTATACAGCGCTTTTTAATAGGATTGTCTCATGGCGCTTTACAGCAAGGATCACCCAAGAGCAAGGGCAAGGAAAAACTCCCTTATGTTTATATAGTCTAGGAAGAAGCCTTGGGCAGATCCACGACTCAAGGGGCTAACGCAACTGCCAGGGGTCATGTCGGAAAAGTACAACCATGACAGACTACAAGTTGTCCATGGTTTTAGCTAAGCATCATAATAGTTTAAAAATATTGTCCCATAACATCACATGGTAGTCAATCCGGTGACACTTTATTTGAAAGGGTGACATGAGCCTGTTATTAACACGACATGACACCTATCATGAACATTAATGACACTTAATTCATTATCATTAAGTGTCATTTGTTTTTTGAAATGCAGACTTTGGGATGCAGACAACAGTCATAAACATCAATGAAGTGTCATTAATGTTCATGATATGTGTCATGTCATGTTTATAACAGGCTTGTGTCACCCTTATGTAGACCCTTAATCCTAATCCTAACCATTATAACTACTGTGCAATATTGAGGGGCCTAGGTGGGATTGGACTGTAGGCTCATGCGGGACCGATTTTGGCAACACAGAGAGGAGCCCACATGGGATGGACCCACAGTGGCCTGCTGACTGTGGATCCACTACCGGATTGAAATGAGGGTGAGCAAGCAATATTTAGATTGATAAGACTACTCTAATATCAGATGACTTTAGCAGCAGGGCTTCAATTTACATTTCTTGTGAACTGTACTGTACGTAAACTGTACGTAAAAACGTAAGACCTACTTAATGGGCTCTGTTCACTCAAGAGACAGTTAGGCTACAGTAAAGCAATAAGCCACTGAAGCCATAGGTTATACTGTATTTACAGTGGCTAAGTAAGTCTTTAATGTATGCTGGAGCATGGCCATTAGGCCATTCCCTAAAATAGGAGGAGTATTTTAGGGAGCCATTGTAAGGAAGCAAGGATAGGAGAGATATGTTCATATTTTCATCCTAGTGAGTGTTCGGGCCGCAGCATTTTGTATTAGCTGTAGGTTTTTGTAACAGGTATTACTGCACCCAGAGAACAGAGAATTGCAATAATCGAGCCTGGAAGTAATTGCATTTATTAATTTTTCAGCATCTTCAAAAGGATAGGAACTTTCTAACCTTAGCAATATTTTGTAGGTGGAAAAAATATGTTTTTGAAATGTGCTTTACATGACTATTTACAGACAGGTCCTGGTCAATAATTACCCCGAGGTCTTTAACTTTTGTGTTACATGACAGTAAAAGGCCACTGAGTAAGTTTTGGTGAAGAGGTAGAATGTTGGTCTGGCAGATTAATACCTTCTACCCCACCAAGTTAGCAAACACATAGCCAAAAATCTGTAATGTATATTAACATATACATATAATTATGTAGTGGGGATTGTAAGTTAGGATCACCTCACAGTTGTCCTAAAGTCAGAGGATTTTTAAGATATTTAAGATTTTTTGGCGTTAGGATGCTTCTGTAATACACTTTTCTTAGCTTCAGTTAGGATAGGACAAATGGCTTAGGAATGGTTGTTTTGTAATGGCTTTTTTCCTAAATAAGATCTGAAACTAGTGTTACCATGGTTAACAGTTAAGATAGGATTTTCAAGTGAGGAAGTTTCTGTGATACACCTCCTGGTGTCATTAGTCTGTCCACAACTATCAAATGTTTATGTGTTCCTATTTTGTTTGTGCTCCCTAGGTGGCATCAGCACATCCTTACATGGTTTAGGCTAAAATTCTCAAAATTTTAGAAATTGTATTTGTTCTGCATTTGAATAGTTGTACGCCTAATATTCTTAACAGCCAGAAATTGCCTTAGTTGCCTGAACTTCATTGTGTTGTAACCTGGCAATGATTCTGTGACCTCTATTTTCTTTTTGGTCATGTGTGTCCTTATTAATCTGCTTTATGTCTATCAGGCACCATCAATTTAATGCTGTTTCATAATGGTTTCTATTGTCCACAGTGCCAGCTTGTAGTGTTGCCCTGGACATTGGCTTTACATATGTTCTATAGCCGGTCGAGAACAGTGCACAACAGTGTTTGATTACGACGCCATTATTCTGTGTCTTCAGCCATGAAATTGCTGTGGTTTGTCTGCGTTCCCTAGGTGGGATCAGCTCATCATATATGGTTTAGAATTTTAGGAAGTGTTTTTGTTCAGTATTTGCATGTTTTGTTGGCCTAATATTATTAATGGCAGACCAATGAAGTTGCCCTTGTTTCCTGAAATTTTTGATTGTGTTCTTTTGTATCTTTAAGGGACTGTGACCTGGCTATACTTTGACCTCTTTTTCTTTTTAGGTATGTGTGTGCTCATTAATCTGTCTATCTATTTAACCATTATTTCAACATTATTTCATAATGGTTTCTTTTCTCCTAAATGCTCTTGTAGTGCTGCCCTGGGTGCTGGTTACTGAGCTTTAATCATGCTCTGATGCTGCTCCAGATCGTTAGTGGATCACCTGATATCATTATTTGAAATTTCATGTGTTGCAATTTACCTAGGTGGCTTCAGGACATCCTAAAATGGATTGTCCCTATTTTCTCAGAATTTTTTTTGTTCAGTATTTGCAAGTTTTGTAGCCCTTTATTCTTAACGACCAGACCAAGAGATTGTAAGTTGGCTGTGATTTTGTGCACTCTATTTTTTCAGTCATGTGTGTAGTTTTGCTAACAATTCACACATTTTGATCGCTAACATAGGCTCACTATGATCAAAAGCAGTTTGTTAGTTCGGTCTGTCAGTATCACAGCATTCAAAGATTCTCTCTCATCTTGGCTTTTGTAAATTTACAATTTCCCATACTCAGAAACACAGTGTAATAGACTTAAATCCATCTTGGTCACAAGTTAAATAGTTGCTGTGCTGTAAACATCAGTCAGGCCGCTAAATTGTAACCCTGTGTTAATGTGACAGTTCATTTAAATGTTTGCTAAATTGATATGCAAGTGTAATACAGGCAGAAAATTTCTTATCTGAAAATAATTTTCTAAATAGCGCATCACAATATTTGATCAAGCAGTGGTATAATGTTATTTCAATTAATGGTTTAATTTTTCCCCTTGCCAGCTCTCGTAGCCTGACCTAGTCATTTGGTACAGAACTCTACACACGCTCTCATTCTGCTCAAGGTGTTAGGCACTTGTTAAGTTCTTTTCAAACAAACATCTGCAAATGTCACAGGTCATTAAGTTCCAGAATGTCAATCTTTTATACAAGGTTCAAGTCATTTCAGTATTTTCCTCCCTATAGGTTATTGCCTGATAGTTACCACCACATCAGTCCAAGATTGAGTGTGGTCCGGATGCTTTGTCATAACGCCCCACTTCCCTGAAGTGGAAACAGTGGGCGTAGATCCTCTGTACCCATTCAACAGACCTACAACCAATTAGATTAGTGACTCAGGGTGTAATTAATTTGACCTTTGCTCTTTAATTTAACAGGGTAGCTGACCGTGCAGATGCTGCTGAATTGCTTAAAGGTTGCACCTCATGCTCATTTTTTTTTATTTGGACCTCTATTTGGACCTTTATTGTTTCTCTCAGTGGTAGTAAATTTCACCAGTTCACTCAGTCCTACTTCTAAGGTCTGTTTTGCTCATTTGCTCATATTGCTATTCTCTCATTTGGGCGGGGGGGGGGGGGGGGGGTTATGGTTTCCCCTGGGTCTGCTGTGGCTGCCCTGCCTTAGTCGTTAAAAGTCGAGGTCTTCCACCCTCTCAAAACACCGGCCATTGCTATGACTGACAAGTTCTTTGCTCAGCACCTCAGAAGGTGGTCATCTTTTGCTAAGGTAATTGTCAGTGCAAATATCTTCAGCAAGGAGCACCCAAGAGCAACAGGGGCACGTTAGTATAGAAAGAAACCTTGGGCAGATCCGCAGCTCATGAGTCCCAACCCAACTGCCAGGGGTCATGCAGGAAGAAGTACAACAGTGGTTATCATGATAGACTACAATTTGTTCATGAATTTAGCTGAGCATCATAAAGATTCCAAAATATTGTCCCTCAACATTATACGGTAGTGAAGCCATAGGTGGTTATCAAAAGTTATGGCTGGGCAGTGTAGTAGCAGCCAGACGTAGTATAAGTCATGGAGCAAGGCCACTGAGGGCCTTATAGGTTAGGAGGAGTATTTTAAACTGCACTCCTTTCCTTACTCATTCATGGTAGAGCTCCCAGAAGCTTGCTTGCACCTCACTATGCAACACATGCTGCACCTTGATTTATTTTATTCGAGTTTTATCAAGTTAAGCTGTTTCAGCTTCACTCTTGCCACATATGTTGATTAGATCTTTTGCAAGCTCTGTTGAAGCCATATAGGATTTTATTTAATGTCTTTATTATTGCCTTATATGAGCTTTCTGCAAGCTCCGTACAAGCCGCATAGGATTTCACATAATGTCTTTATTCTTGCCTAGTATGAACTTTGTACAAGCTCTGTACAAGCCGCATAGAATTGATTCCATGGAGACCATGGATGGGGCCTACGCCAAACACATTTAATCTATTCATGTTACTTCATTTCATTGTATTACATTTGACCTTCATTCTTCTCTTCGAATCTTTCTGGGAGACCTTCAGTTCTGTTGGATAGAGTTGGATATCCAACCTGGGCGTCCTATCGACTACAGCAAGACATACACGGCTCAGCTCTGCTCACATGCTCCCAACCATCCATCCATCATCTTTTTTATTTTAAAGGTATACCTATTAACATGCAACACAGCCACAGACTTTCACAGAGATGGCCATAGTTTATATGAGTACTGAACTGACACAGACTATTTGCACACCAATGCTTAGAACTATGGAGCTAATCAGATGTGCAGTGCCCCTACAAGCATGTTTTCCAGAAATAGCGCAATGAGGTGTGTGCAGATAGGTCCTCACAGAATCTGTGATAATAGGCTAAATGTGTACCAATGAAGTTACAGGGGTCATTACATATACAGACATAATAGCTGGATAGGGTATTGGATCGGCCGATCCAAGTGCCGATCAGTTCCATCAACCGACCATGACTGTAACAGCAACAGCAACAGTCTCGTATGCTAAGCTACATTGCATGTGTACACACATATATACAACACAGAATTGCAAGCTTCAGCTATAGCCTACTATGTGCAGAAGTAAAGTGTAGATTTATGAAATCACAGATTTTGTAAGCGCTATTAGTAAAATTACACAGATACAGGCTATGAAATTAAGGTTTAAATGAACAACCAACAAATGTTTATACCTGGATTATCCTGTTAGCAAAAAATGTATGTTGCATATCTCTGGTACAATCCAATAAAGATTTTCCTCAAGTTGTTAAGTTTATAAATCTTTATTTTCACTGAGGCCATAAAAAACAATCAAATGCATTCATCTCCAGCACTTATTTCCACTAGCACCTTGCATAGAAATAAAGCAGTTTCACTGCTGTCACGCATAGGAGACAGAGATGAGCATACGAGACAGAGACAGAAGTGACAGAGACTTAATTAGACCTAGTCCTACAAACAGCAAATACAACACAATTACATTGCTGGAGCATCTTTGATTAAATTGTAATGATTTATTAGTCTGGTATACCTCACACTTTCTGGGATCCCTGAATTGGCATCTGTTTTCTTCCTCTTGGGCAGAACTTGTGAACTTTAAAACTACTGGGCATGCCAGAGCGTCCTCTCTGCTGATTGATCAGATACAAATTTGCCAAAGGAAAGATAAGCCCTTGGAGAGATTGCTGACAGTACTGTTGTGAAATACAATGTTGAAGGTGGCGCTAGCCTGGCTATCAGGCTATAGCAACAGTCTATGTCAATTTGTGTGGGGTGGCATATGACAGCATTATGTTGCAAGATCTGCATAATTCAGGTGTGTGTATAACACTGAGATATGGCAATTCCTTTTAATGGTATGTGTTGTATTTGAAACCAAAACATGATGGGCTAGATACATTAGATGTTTTTAGATAGACGTGTATGATGACGCAAAATAAGACTTGGCAGTTTTCTAAGCAGCTATAAAGGAAAAACTATAATGTATGGTGGAAGAACTTGGGAGCACCTCCACCTCAGCACAGTAATATTATCATTCCTGAATCTGGATATTCTGATATTCTGTTATTACTGCCCTGAGGTTTATTTTTTGGGGGGTCATCTAATAACACTACAAAGCTCCACTTTTTCATTATTATTGGCTATTTCAATTGTTTCATTTTAAAATTCGCTGCTCTATTTGCTCTGTAGTTTCTGGATGCCTGATTCAGAGATATCATATCAATAATGCAAAAGATTCATATCCATAAAACCAGTTTTCCCAAAACAATTTCATCCAAAATTGTAAACATTGAAAAATATATTTCTGTGTGTATTGGTAGGCTTTTTTCTGTGCATATTAAAATACCTCTAGGCAGTTATTCCTGAAAAACAAGATCAGGCTCATATGCAAATGAATGAAGAGATATCTGCAAGTATTTAGCAGCTCCTGCAGACACCTGCAAGTTATAATATACAATCACCTGCAAGTTGCGCAGTTGCACAAATTTCTTTTGCAAGTGGGAGAACCAGTTAGAACAAGTGGCAGATACAGCAAAGGTGAGACAAGATGAGAATCAGTCCTGTGTAGTATTTTTGCAGTCTTAACAGAAGACCTCTCTCTCTGCTATTAGGCAATTCAGTCATTAACAATAAGCTAATGAAAGTTTCTTGCAGTGCAAAGGGACACAAAGTAATACGGGTACACTGAATGAATCTTTGTTTAAATCTGAATTGTGTCACAAAGCCTTATAAGCTTCTTTGGCCTTTTGATGCTAGGGACACATACCATTTTACTTATTGTCTGTAATGGTGCCTTACTGATTTTCAAGAGTAATTATGTGTTCATCTCACTTTCCAGAGTTTGTACTCAGTGTTTGTAAATCATTATCTGGCACGAGGAACTGAACGTATAAAAGGACAGTTAACAAACTGAAGTTTTGTAATGGTTTGTGACACTTCATATGAGCCTTTACAATATAACTTTATAATGCCTTGTAAGTACAGTCATTAGAATGTAACATTTATGAACACTAATGTTATTAGTTATAAGGATTCATAAGGATGAATTATTACACCCCTTTATGAATGTGTTTATTATGAGAATTACTTATAATATTTAACACCTTTCATAGTTAAGGCATTTGAAACAGACTTAGTACAGAAGTATTAAAAGTACATACATAGACTTCAAAGGATCACTATGGTTAACTGAAAGCATCTTTGAGTACTTAGAGAAGGGATATATAAATGCCAGGAGGCCCTTCCTAGAGGCCCATGACCAACTCTCCTTCCAGAGGCCCCATGACTGACCACTCCTCATAATGGCACAGTCAAAATAGACCCTTCCAATGCTACTCCCATGATCAGAGACGATGGTTGTCCTGTCCAACTTGCAACCAGGCAGGCAGGGATGCTCCGCCTCCTGGCTAATAGGCTGATTGGACAAGCAATCTCCAACCACTGCCTGTCCACACCTGCTGCCACCCTCCTCATCAGCCACAGCTCTTAAAACCAGGCCCAGGACAATGCTCACTACGAGATTGTGTTTTGTGTCTTTGGAGGAAACGCTTGCTGCTCTGTTCAAGTTCATGTAACCTTGTATTTCTGAATTTTGCTACTTGAGTCTTGCCAGTGTTTTCTGCCCACTTGTGAACTGAACTCAGTCTGTTTTTTACTCTGTTTTTGCCTATGCCCTTTGTGCATCTGCCTGTGTTTTTGCCCGCTTGTGAATTGAACTCTGCCTGTTTTTCACTCTACCCTGGTCACTGGAGAGGTGTGAAAACCTCAACGACTCTCAGGCCAATTCACACCTGGCCCAAGAGGTTCCTCCAGAAATAAAGAGTACCCTTTCCCACTCCAGACTCAGACCTGACGAAGTCTGTTGTAACAGATGAAACGTTGTCAAGCTCAATAAGAAGTCCAGTTTTGACCTTTCCACTGAACCTGTGGCACACTGCATTTGTTGATTATCTGCATCTCAGTTGTATCAACACATAAATGTGGCCCATTTTTGGATGTATTGCATGTCTCTAAAGATCACTGTAGCAACTAATTGCTGGCTGTTTAGCATTTTCTGGCATATTCCAAGGGTGGTAATTTCATTTATTAACATATCTCTTAATCTGCCGTGAGTTAGGTTTAATGTACATGAACAGCTATCAGAGCAGTTAGCTACCATTACTCATGCAAACAGTCATATACACGCAAACTGCTGCTTTCAACAAAATCCAACACACATCTTGGCCAAAAATATGGTAATCTGAGTTTACTCAGATTACAGAAAGTTACAGAAAGTTTTTGCATTGTTTTCTTAAACGACAATGTTCTCTGAAGTTAAAATAAAATTGATTAAAAAATAAACCTAATTGCAATTTTACAAGCCCAATGAAAACCTTATATTTAGACTAGGTATTGGAATGGTCCTTTAGCCTAAATGGCGCAGTCTTTGGCAACCACAATTGAAGCATAATTGCTTTGTGATCTGACATCACATGTAGGCTTTGTTTTAATTCACTCATATTATCTGTATTAAAAATCTACAGCTAATACAAAGTGCTGCTGCATAAAAACTCACTAGGACTAGAAAATATGAACATATCTCCTATCCTTGCTTCCTTCCACTGACTGTCTATTAAAAGTCAAATCGATTTTAAAATACTTCAGGGCCGTAGCAATGATTTTTCAAATACTGGTCAAAAATGGCCAACAATGCTCATCCATTGGGAAAAATTCTGATACTTAAAAATCATAATGATGTGCAAATTGTGCCATGAGAGAGTTTGTGAGGTATGAAACCTGAAACCCAACCTGTGGGGTGTGAAACCTATAGTCCCCTGACTGTGAGATTGTGATTTTGAGTCTGAAATCTAATCTACTTGGTTGGTGCCAGTTTCCATTTGTGTGTTTTGATGTGTGTGGGGTATTTCTTGACCATCACTAAGTTGTACAGGTTATCCCTGTAATCCCCCTCTCTTCTCATGACTATTCTCAACTGTTACTTTCTCCTGTTTATTATTTTGTAATGACCAAAAATGTTAACTGATCCCTTGTAGCTGTTTGACCAAAAATTATATTCAATCCATCATCACAAATCATCATAGGCCTAGTAGCAGGTAGGTAAGGTTGGCACACCCTTCACTGAATTTCAGTTGATTTACATATTCTGTAGCCAATCCACAGCTATTGGGCAAAGTACAGGCCTACAACAAAATCGTAATGTCGAACAAGCTGCATTTTTGTGTAGGCTAAATACAATATAGTGCAATACAATTTTAATGCTGCAAATAATTCCTCCAAAATGCAGTTTCAGACATCCTAACTTGCTTTGAATCACATAGAAGAACTCTTAAACTCAGTTGTCATTAACACTCTGAGGTCAGAGGCCTTTCAGACACTTTGACAGTTTGTTAAACCATGACATGACAAGTATTTCATCTATCTTTGTAGAGTTTACCATTTCATCTTAGCACAAGATCCATTATATCTTTGCTTCACCATGACAAATGCCAGCAGAATCTGAGTGTATTGAAGTTCATGTGAACAGTGATATATCGCACGTTTGAAGCACTCATTCTATAAATAGCACACACTTTGCAATTTTTTTGCCAACATTGATGCTCTTGTTTTGAGAAGCAGACTAGGCAAGCGCCCACTCCACAATTTTGTCTAACCCTCTCGTTTTGCGAAGTTAGATATATCTGAAAGATGATAGGTTTGATACAGCGATTTTAAATCTCACTTTAAATACCAAGGACATGACCTCTGTGTCCTCCTCAATGGTAGCTATGTCAATGGCTAGAGCTCTAATATCCCAGAATGCTGGTCTTCTTGTAATCCTGTGAAAATAAAAATCTACGATAGGAGGAAGAGCTTTTTGCTACCATGCACTCTTGTGTGGAAAAATCTCCCCCTCCACATTCGGCAAGCGAACACTACCAACACCTTTATGTCCAGACTCAAAACCTTCCTCTTTACTGCTTCCTATAGCTAAGGATGGTGCACAGTAATTCATTACTCCTCTGCTGTTGCCCCCTGCTGTGAGGCATGACAGCTACTGACCATCCCTGCAGTAGTGTTGGGTTGCCATGCACCATACCTTATGCTGCTGTAGCCTTGTGCCGCCACAAACCTCTTGGGTCATGCCATACAACTCTCTCTAACTTTCTTCTCTCTTTCTTATACATTTACATATATATGCGTTTATGACATATGATCAGTGAAGTGTGAAACTGGCCTAAATCATTTGCTTCCTCTGTCCTCCTACTCCACAATCATCTCTGCTGTGTCAGCCCTGCCTCCCACTGGGTGACTCCTGTCACCAACTCCCCCTGAGTGGACTGCGACCAACTTCACAGGAGGCCCATGCCAGGACCAAATCTCCTTCCTAGGGGCCCTTCCTAAACACCCATGTCAGGACCAATTCTTCTTCCAGAGCCCCCACAACTGACCCTTCCTCAGAATGCCACAGTCAAAATGAACCCTCCCAATGTTACCCCCATGATCAATCTCACTGTTTGATTTTAACATTAGCCCTGTTTACACTATGGGCCTTGAACTTGCTTGAACTTCAGCCTGGCCGAGGTAGGAGTTTATACTGTACTGGGCTTGGCTTAAACAGGGTCAAACCTGGAAATACTTCCCTGGCAACAGGTGAACCTTAAGGGGCAGGACCATAGATTTACATATAGTAACCTAGATACCACAATGGGCTCCAGAATGTACGTGAACTTACACCATCTTGCTAGGGACTCCAAACCGCAAATGACTAGAGGCCAGTGGAAAAATACATGTCAATACATATATAATACATACATATCAATAAAATCCTGCAGTTGAGTTCTGCAGTCTAGAACCTTTGCTTTTTCATCTGTTCAAGGAATGTTGCGTATTTATAATTTTTTGTCTACTGTCTAATTTTTTGACTACTTGGCTCACTACAATATAAACCCAGCAGGAACTGTAGCCCTGGTGCTTGCATCCTGGGCCAAAGTTCCTGTGCTAAAGTTCCTGGGCTGATGGCCCATAGTATAAACAGGGCTATTACATATGGCTACTACTACTCTGTCCTGCCATACCTTTTGACAACCACCTATGGCTTGACTACCATATAATGCGGGAGAATGTTTTGGAATTAATATTATGCTCAGCTAAAACCATGGAGAAATTGTAGTCTATCATGATAACAACTGACTGTACTTTCCCTGCATGACCTCTGGCAATTGGGTTGTCCCCTTCTTCTGTGGATCTGCCCAAGATTTCTTCCTAGACTATCTACCACAAGGGAGTTTTTCTTTGTCCTGTTGCTCTTGCATGCTCCTTGCTGTAAAGCGCCATGAGACAATACTATTTTAAAGTTGCTGTATAAATAAAATTGAATTGAAATGAATTGAATATGAAGGAGGACACAACCATGCCTCATGTTCATGATAGTTCTTCAGCTATTCACAACTAGGTGAAGGTAAGATAATTTGCTGAAAGATAAGGAGTTCCTCAACATCTGGTTTCATGCAACATTTCACACTGATGAACTAATGCAAGGATGCTATGCAATCATTTCAAATTAGGCATGACAAAGTTTACATCTGATTTTCTCCAAACTTAACTTTTACTACATCTCAGTGCACCTTAAATAGTGTTGCTTACGAAAATTTCATGCAAATCCATGGTGTACTTGTATCTTGTACACAGACAGACAAACAAGCAAACACTGGTGGTGCAAAAATATTCTTATGTTCTTAAAGAAACAGCCATTTCCTGAACGTCTAGGAGTTGTTTTGGGGGGCATAAATAGGCAAGGCAAGCCAAGCCAGTTTTATTTGTATAGCGCATTTCATACCAAAACGGCAGTTCAATGTGCTTTACAGCAAATTGAGGCAAAGGCAGTCTAGTACACAATTTATCATAACACAATGAAGATATTATTTATAGCAAAAGAAGCAAAAGATTTGATTAAAAGATCAGAGAGATAAATGGGAAAGGAATATTTTTAGGAAATTCAAGATAAAAACATAGGCAGACCGTATGAAAATAGGGAAAAAATAGGGAAAAGCATTGGAGAACAGTTTAGTCTTCAATCTAGTTTTAAAAATGGCAACTGAGGGGGCATTTTTAATGCTGTAATGTTGGATACGGGGTGTAATGTTGGATATGGTGCTTATATGGATATAGTGGTAATATAGTGGTAATATTTTAATTTACTTAAAACTAGTTACCACACAGTGAAAACACATTTTGTCAGTTTTTAGGTCTCTGACCTACAAACACATAGTTGTATGTGTACGACTAAGGCACCACCACACTGAGTACTGAGGAAACACCTACTGTCTCCACCATCAGCATGTCTTTCTCATTCACTCCACTTAGTAACACGGACCCCAACTTGTCAAGTCACAATTGGGACCCATAATTTGGACTAATAATTACCAGACCTCACCACAACATCAGTGTCTCAACTTCTTTGGGCTTAAGTGAATTTTAATACATTTGGAAAAGGTTGGCCGGAGGCAGGAAGGGTCTTACACTTATGGGGGTTGGGAGGTTACACGGACATATGGAAGCACTTTCTAAAAAGTGATAAATGATTTGAAATGCACCATGCACTCCAGAATGGAAATTAGGATGAACAGGTGTTAAATGGGAACACTGGTGCATTTTAATCAGCAAGGAAGAAAGTTTCACTTCTAGAGCCAGATGTGGCTAGGCTGTAGTGCATTTTCTAGCAGTGCCCCCAATGTTTTCCCAAAATGGTACTAGAGTAATCTGTGTTATAACATTATCGTGGAAGATTTTTATCTTGCAGTTAAAGGACTTATGCAGACGCATTTTTTATTACTACCACTAGATATTGAACTTCTTAAGATACATTTTCTTTAGTCCAAATCAAGAAAGCACTGTATGTACAGACAAAATGTGGTATTGTTATATTTTTGTACCTTGGCTTTTGTTTGTAAATCCAAAAAAACAATATTTTACGTATACTTACTTTTGTTTCAAGTAAGACATTACAATTACATAATTCATACTAAAATACTATCTAGGAATTATGTCACTTGTATTTCACTTATGTCTTGATTTCCACAGTAGCCTGTGGTCTACAAAATTGAAGAGATCCTTTAGCTTCACATTTTAGAATAAATAGTTTGAAAACAAAACATGGGTCGGGGTCACTCTTGACATGCAGTGTGAACAGGACACACCATTAAAACACACAATTCACTTCATTTCATAAAATGCTTAATGCTTGCTGAATCCAGATGATTCCCTAACACACTTTCAGACACACTATTGTTCCCTGATTCTTTCCATGAATATTGTCTCCTGATGTTGTCCATTTGACTGATTTGGCCATTTGTTTGACTATGTTTAATTCCTTTTTCTTTCCTGTGCTCCTCTGTCTCTCACCACTTTCTACTCCATACAAATACAATTTGCTCTATTTAATGAAAGATGTCTGAACCTCAATGATTCACTTGTTCTAGATTGAAATGTTCTCAGGTAGTTCTACCCACCTGTCTAAACAGAGGGACTACATATGATAATCGTTTAGGGGGGTTGGTCTGATGACGACATGTCATATTACCCCCAACCAACAGCTGCCCTGCGACGACCCCAGAATCCTATGGTGTTCTGTAATCAAGATGAGAGCCTGGGGCAGTCGACAGCAGGCAGGGATAAAATCATTTCCATCACTTATATAATGCTTCAGTGCCAAGGTTTTAATGTACCCTACCTGTATTTACAAGTGACCTAACATACTCTACAATACAGTACAATATGGACAGATCCAAAGAAACAATTGGGGGAAATTACTTTACTGTTTGCCATAGGGCTTGACATCTTTAAAGACTTTTTCTAAAGCATCAAAGAAGTTTTTAAATTATAAATTTCTTACTCTAAAACTGACATGCTAATCATGTTATTAAGCATAAGGTATATAAATAAAATATAATCATGGTAAGATGGAAAAGCACAAATCTGACATGGTCTCTCTCAGGGAGCTGGGTCACTTTTTGTGCTTTTGTAAACATCTGATGCTATTAAAAGGTTACATATGAACAACTGCTACAGGGTCAAACAAACCAGCATTCTTCCTTCTCAGCATAGTGTATTTCATATGCTGCAATATTTTCCATAATATAATTGAATGCCCAACAACCCCTCACATTTCTCTAATTTGAAAACACCTTTTAATTGGACTTTTAGAATAAAATCCTGTGTTTCATTATCAACTCAGGCATATAATCTAATTTTCGTAATGAGCTATTAATTAATCCAGGGCACCCACTGCTTTGCTGACAATCTAATAAATAAGAATTGTTGATTTTGACTCCCTGACACCATTAAATGAATCAATATTGGGGTTTTCAGAGTTTACTCTATAGCTAGTTTTCCCTTGGTCTTTTTCAAACAGATGTGCTGAATACTAATGAGGGATTTAACAGCCTCATATTGCGCTTGTGTTCCATCAAACAGATTTTTATCAAGGGAGAGAGGAGACTCATTTGCATGGGAGACTTCACTTTGTTGGTGAAGATTTCAGAATATGTCATTCATTATGCCCGACCATCCCCCCACCATTCTTTCTCTCTCACTCACTCACACGTGCACGCATGCACACACAACCTCTCTACTACTCCCCTACTAAAGAACAGCAGCTACCAGCTAGCATATTGCTGGTTGAGCTGCATTGGCTGGCATATTTGTGTTTCACTTTTTTGTCTAGATACCCCATGTTTCTTACAGTTCTGTTGTTCTGCTCATACCACAGTAATGTATCTGAAACACCTGAACATTTATTATTATCTCAAACAAAAACATTAGCAACATTAGCATACATAATATTTAACACAAAGACTGAAATGATTTGTTTGATTTATAGTGTTAAGGCTTTTGGTTAATATTAAGCCTTGTTGTTAAAATGTGCTCTTTGCCTCCCTAGACTCTATTTGACTTTAAGATTAGCTGTGAGTTGATCAGTCCTTTTTTCAATAGATTGTATATGTATTTATTGTTAGCTTAATTGTTCAGTGAAAGAGGTCTATCAAGAAAGTCTATCAATTAAGCTTTAAAGAAACCTCACACAAGTATCATGAAAAATGTCCCCTCCCATTTCTAAAATAATTATCTAAGCACGTTTTAAGTTTCACCAGGTGTACTGACAAGGTCAGAACCACTTATTAACTCTACAACAGTACACCGTCTTCCCTTCAACTCCTCTTCAGATGACTGCTCTAGTAAAGTGAGTGACAGAAGCTCCCTGTTGTCTTTGTGCCATGTGTGTGGTCGCTCTATAGAACAGTGCAGCAAAGTAATGCAGGAAGGACTCTGCATCTTTTCTCATGGATGGATCAGAGCACAGAAACACCCCAAACCTTTCCCATAAAGCCAGATTAAGTGTTGTTCCAGGAGGTTACCTGTCTGAAATGCTGTGCGAGTCTGTGTGTGTCCTTCTGTTTGTGTGTGTGTCTGTGTGTGCACGTGCATGTGTGCATACAGGGACCTATGAGTTCTGAGACCACAAACATGACTTAAAGCCTTTGAGGGTGGGGCCATGTCTACCCATCCCAAGGATGCCTAATGAGGCAGATAACTAGGACAATACGGTTCCAATCTTTTTGTGAGTGAGACTAGATCAAAGAGTATTTCTGTCATGAGGTATGAATGATGTTCCATGAAAAGCAATCACTTAATACAGATGATTCATGAAAGCATTAATCTGAGACAGTGAGGCACACTGGAAAAATGTTCAGACTTCACAGATGATTATCTTGGTAGACAGAGTTATTGTATTGGAACAAAAACATTAATTTAAAAAAGAAATAAATAATTTCAATTATTGATCGACATTTTTTCAGACTAATTTTACATAATTTCTCTGTGTTTAACTCCCATTCAATAGCATTTGTCAATACAGGTACAATGGTGCAGTGCCCTGTTTGGGCAGCTCTGGTCACTTACTCTTCCTCTGGAGCATGCTTCATAGGGCAAAATGGCCCCTTATCAATGGACCGTCATGAATTTAAGGGTATTAGTACTAGTAAAACTTACCAAACAATTTAGGCTGTAGCCAATGATTTGGTTCTCTGTAGTCTATATCTAGACTGATTTGATGTCCACATACAGTTTAAGTAAATTTCTTGCTGTTATTTGTTATCACAATAAGACATTTCTTTGTGAAAAAATGATTATTTATGACAAAATCATTATGTTTCTGGCTGTTGGTTTTTAAATATAGCTAAAAGGCATTGTTAGGCATGATGGAAAAGTGAAACCCCTATTGTTGTTCTTAAATTAGTGGAACCTTTGGGCTCACAGGGCTTACTGCTTTTCTTAAACTGCTACTACAAGCACCTAGCATAACTTTATAACATAAAGAAACAAACAATAATGATTTCCTCATGAGTTATTAATCGTTCTTTCAAAACTACATTTCTGTTAGCTGAATAGTTGCCAAATGATTCAGACATGCAAAAACAATAACTTTTGTATGACACAGCTTAAAATGTAGTAAATGTGTAGCATTGCATTGGGTTTTACAATGGCATGGAATGTCATTTAGCCAATCATAATGATCCTCCATCTTAGAATGCTTAATTGCACACTTGGTAAAACAAACTTGTTTGTATAGGATAGTATTTGTATCATTAGAAACTAGATATTATGAATACTTAAACTGCCTAAGCCTTATGAGTGTCAGAAGAAAATGTGTAGTATTCACAAAATAAGTATGGATTAGTGTGTAATCACATTAACCAACAAAGTATTCTAACACAATGAGCCCTTTTATATCCAAAATGTGCAACCCCCATCATACAGTGGCTCTGTCAGTCATTTCATATACTGGTGGTTGCTAAGATTCAGGATAAAAGAATATTGTTAAATGGAAGACAGCAACATTACATATTATTTACCACCAAAGGTGGCCATTGGAATCTTCTTCAGCAAGAAAAATAAAAGGAGAAAACAAGAAAAACCGTGTTGGACTACATTCAAAACAAAAATACTTGCCAACAATTGATGGCTGAGACATGTCTGTCTTCAGCAAAATGATCTTGCAGCACCATTAACGGGCAAATTATGTTATCAGAGCAGGCATATAGACACTACAGTTTTTAAGAATGTTCTCTGAAATTAATGCATGAGTGAGTTGGAAAGTGAGAGGTTTACCATAAAGCGCAAGTTGATGCAACCGGCAGATCTGAAACAACCTCCTCCACAAAGCCTATGCCTGTTCTGTTTTTCTTTTCACCTGTAGGCTATATATGTAGGCTGATTATTACAAAAGTGAGTACACCCCTCACATTTTTGCATTTTTTTTTATTATAGCTGTTCAGGGGACAACACAATAGAAGTTAAACTTTGATATAACTTAAAAGTAGTCAGTGTAAAGCTTGTATAACAGTATAGATTTACTGTCCTCTGAAAATAACTCAACACATAGCCATTAATGTCTAAACAGCTGGCAAGACAAGTGAGTACACATAATGGTGAAATTGTCATGAGGGGATCATGCTCTGCTTTCAAAATGCCACAGTACATGTTAGTCACATGTCCCTGAATGAACTGCAGCTCTCCAGTGCCAGCACTCATGTAGCCCCAGGAGAACTGTAGCCTCATAGCAGGACCTGTTATTAGCACACCTACACCACACCTGGCAAGAGGAAAACAATACATTCTCCTCCTATACTCTTAAAATGAATAGTAAATAAATGAGGCAATTTGAAAACTGACAACTTTTATTACAACCCCCATTACTCGAAATGGCTGTACACTGATTTTTTCCACTTTCAATGGCTTCAGAAAATGGTTACAGATAACCTTAAAGTACTATTTGATTTATAATGTGTCAATACAGCACTCACTTAAGACTATGTATGTGTGTATGTAGCCTATGAGCAGTACTAAAATCAATGAGACTTGGACAGACCCAAGATTCTGTGAAGATGGGGACAGTTCAAATGTTCCTTTTCTTCAGCTGTGATATCTTGTAGCTTCAGTCCAAGTAGAAATATCTGGTAAGATCATGGTAGTGACCAAATCCGCCAGACACTGCTTCCCTTTGAAGCTGCCAGACACTGGTGGAGCCCATGCTCCATGTAGCTATCCCCAGTACCCCAGACGATGAAAAAAAAACGATGTGCCTGACCACTTGAAATTTAACCAGGAGGATGAGGATTAGAGCAGGACGGAAACATGTGCGTCGATGCGTCCATATCAAACACACGATGGAGGAACACTTTATCAGTAACGTGAACAATCCGGTCTTCTGCAGTTACGGTGCAAAGCTACGGTGGCCTGTTACGTCGTGACCTGACGCACAACTACAAGATACGACTACGCGAACTGCGATTAATTCTACTGACCCCCCCGGCCAAGCATGTTATTATCAACACATGGAATATGTTTCCAGTAATAACGTTACCTTAGTCGATTGTTTTTTGTCTTTTGTCTGTCGTTTGTGCACCGCTGTTTGAACAGAAGTTGGAGTGGAGTTGCCTCACTTCTTATAGCCTATGGAAGGTCATATGGTCCAAAACGCGTGTAAAAGTCCGTGTTTGGTTTACCTTACAGTCAACAGTCATGAATGAGTGGGACAATCGTCATAGGAGGACAAATGTTTAGAAGAGAGGAATAGTGTTCTGTATGAGCTTGGGTGTTTAAAATCACATTAACCAACAAAGTATTCTAACACAATGAGCCCTTTTATATCCAAAATGTGCAACCCCCATCATACAGTGGCTCTGTCAGTCATTTCATATACTGGTGGTTGCTAAGATTCAGGATAATAGAATATTGTTAAATGGAAGACAGCAACATTACATATTATTTACCACCAAAGGTGGCCATTGGAATCTTCTTCAGCAAGAAAAATAAAAGGAGAAAACAAGAAAAACCGTGTTGGACTACATTCAAAACAAAAATACTTGCCAACAATTGATGGCTGAGACATGTCTGTCTTCAGCAAAATGATCTTGCAGCACCATTAACGGGCAAATTATGTTATCAGAGCAGGCATATAGACACTACAGTTTTTAAGAATGTTCTCTGAAATTAATGCATGAGTGAGTTGGAAAGTGAGAGGTTTACCATAAAGCGCAAGTTGATGCAACCGGCAGATCTGAAACAACCTCCTCCACAAAGCCTATGCCTGGTGTTTAAAAGATGATTCCGAAGCAATTCACTAGTTTAACGCTTACTGAATATAGAACATCACTCTTTTTGCATATGCAATGATGACATTTAAATGCTAATGAGACAAACTTTTGCGTATTTTGTTTTGGTACATTGTTATATTGATTAAGTCTGGAAAAACAAGCGCTAATCAAAAAAAAAAAAAGTTATTCATGACTCAAAAAACATCATTTGGGACAGCCCTAATGAGAATGTCCTAGTTAGGAGCAAGGCCTGCATATCCACCTCTGACAACCTCAAGATGCTTATTTCTTACCTGCAATTTCCTTTGAAAGTTTGCAACTATTCAGACAGAATCACTGGGGTAAAAATGCCGGGAAAAACACTTTTAAAGTTGAAATGAGCTTGAGTTGATTTAATTTTGGGGAATTTTGCAATCAGTACTGAATAAACAGAATATGCTGTCTTTGTGTTACACTCCCTGCGTTTACATGAAAGCTTTAATTCTGAATAAAACGAATTTAATTCTGAATAAACATTAATTCTGCTTTAAAAAGACTGTGTAGACACTTAATTCCTAATGAAAATGAATATTCAGAATTAAACTTAATTCCGAATTAAGTGGGTGGTTTATTCCTATTTTAAAGCAGAATTAATTCCTCGAACATGTAAATGTTTATTCCACTTAAAAATAATTATGGTCGTTCAGCGCATGCTCGTTGGGTTGCCCTTCTGATACGCAATGACGCACAGCAAGATGGCGGCCCACAGCATTGGTCCCCTCTCCGACACTCTTCCCTTTTCCTCTTCAGCTGACATACGTAAAGGGCAATAATATTATCGAGCTGCTGCTTAATTATTGTCGTGACCACTGCGACAAAAGTTTGTATCACGTGTGTATCCATGGCGTAACGACAAACCCAGTTGACAGAAAAGCCGGTAGCCAGCTGAAGTGTGTGTTTTCTCTCGAAAGACGTAAATATGTACGTGTCCCCTCTGCCCAATCAGAACCCTTCCCGAGCCGATTTAATGTGTTTTCCATGTAAACCTTAATTCGCAATTATTATATCCATGTAAACTCGAAGGAGAATATTTTAATTCCGAACTATTTAATTCCAGGGGGGACTTCATGCTATCCACAAACATTCAAGGAACGAGTTTACATATTTCAGAATTTAGGCTACCGACTTGGCTACCTACTACATTGAACCAATCAATGAGTTCTATCCGAAATTAAAGATGAAGGCTTAAGTGAAAATTCTACTAGGGAGACTCAACGTTGTGTCATTCATTACCAAGCCAATCACTCGCGTTCACCTGCTTTATAATGACCTAACTAAAATACTTGCTGACCTAGGTTGCAGAGCATGTAACATGCTGGGGGGGGGGGGTGTCTGCTAATTGCTAGCATGCCTTATTGCCTATAATCCTGTATATAGCTAACGTTGCAAGCTAACTTTTGTTTTTAGTTTAGTTTTGTTTTCGGCCAGCATTGGACGTGTTGCAGTTCATAAACGTTATATGCCGTTTTGCGTAAGGCTATGGGATCAGACAAATACAGCCTTAATACACTGTTTGCTCCTCTAGCATTAAGTTATCTTCAAGATTCATGATTGCTAACTAAAGCATGTTCAACCCTGTGGATTTTTTGGCTCTCTGGCTGTGTGAACAAGGGTTCGCAATACTTGTCACACTGCTCGCTGCAGCAGTATGTCTTTGGTGTTGTGCATTACTCTTAATGTTATCTGGAAGTTCCTCATCTATACGTCCTGCCTCTTGAGTGTTTTGGGATTCTTGTTTTCAGCAGTGTACTAACTCTACTTGCATTATTTCATGTTCCTCTTTGACTTCAAGCTACATATTGTTGCTCTGAGCTTTTGTTGGCCTCTCTTCACACCATTTTACTGCACTCGCTCACTTTATCTGTCTAGCTTTATGTGTGTTATAGCAACTTTTTCCTAATGCGTCCCTATGAACAAGTAGGTAAACTTGGAATAGAGGGAGTTGTAATCTTCACTTGTCACTACCCTCATCCATTACTGTGTTCTGTTCACCTGGTGCCATTAATCTGTCCTCAGCCATCAAATCATGTGTTCCTATTTTGTTTGTGCCCCCTGGCTGGCATCAACACATCCTTACATATCTTAGGCCAAAATTCAATGAATTTTCGAAATTGTTTTGTTCTGTATTCGCTTGTTTGTAGGCTTAATATTCTTACAGCAGAATCATCAAATTGCCTTTGTTGCCAGAACTTCATTGTATTTATTTGTATCCTTAAGGGATCGTAACCTAGCTGTGGTTATGTGACCTCTATTTTCTTTTTTTAGTTATGTGCGTGCTCATTAATCTACTTTTCCTCTTTCAGGATCACCGCTTCAGGTCAGGTCAGCTGATCTGTTTGAACGGAGAGCTGCTCTGTAACAAACTCTGAACTGAGCACAACTGGCATGAGCCAAAGCAGAAAAGTCTAGGCTACACTGATGCATTTCCATCCTCAAAATTGTGCTATATAAATTACTTACTGAAGCTCATAGCTATAGCCTCAGTACACAGTTGTTTACCAACTTAAAAGCTAACTACCAGAAAAGAGTGATTTCATCCTGAAAGAAAGTCCTTCTGGGACTTTACGTCTGCTGTGCATACGAAAATGAATCAGAAAACAGTTGTCAGTGGTGGCTGCCCTGGCTGCCATATTGAAAATTTGCGATGGCCCAATATCCAGATTTTTGGGGGCTGCTTTGAACTATAAGTGTATCAAATTTCACCTTTTTATCACAAAGGGCACAATTCCTCTGAAATGCCCAGCTAACAGGCTCCACTATGAATAAAAGCTAAATACATTCTATTTATCACACAACAAGGTACAAGAGTTCATACACTAAACAGGTTAAACAGCACAGACTACATCTTTTCTGAAAGCCTGTCTCTAGATGTAATTTAACATGCATTGAGGCATGTCCCAACATGGCCCATGGACCATGCATAGTTTTGTAATTAATGGAATTAAATGGATTTGAACTTCAGTGGTTTTCAATGGAGATACATTCATGGGGCAGAAACAGGTAGTGGATCCCAAACTTTTCAGTGTTAACCTTCAAATTCACACTCAGCAATGCCAGCATGGCCAAAGGTTGGTTTTGGTGCACTATGGCCCTAAACCTGTTGATAAGCAGGATAAAGGCCTCTGAGGTGTCCCGATATAAGGAAATAATGAATTTGGAGTTCTTTGCCCCTGTCTCGCCTATTATTACTCTGTATCATGTCACGTTGAACGCTGTTATCCCTAACATAGCAGAAGTAGTTTGGGAACGAAATAGAATTTTCCACCATTGGCTTCATTTTTATTGGTGAAATGGTTTCTGTGAAAATAAGAAAATAAAGTGACTCTATATTCAGCCAGAGTGAAGGTGTAGGTGTGTTTTTGTGTATGTCAGGTCTTTAAGCAACTACGGTATTTGAAAGAAATTGTGCCATTAGATGTCAAGGAAGTGTGCCATTGTACATTCAATAATTACCTAATTATTAATTATTGGATGTACAATGGCACCCTTCCTTGGCATCTAAATACCTGACCTGCTGTTTGAAGCTTTTTTTAATCCATCCAATGTAATATTCAGCCAATAATGTAATAATGTATCACATTATATATGCAGTAAATTAAATGTGGAAGTTGTACTGTGGTGCAGTATGGATAATGGACAGACTGACCATTCCAAATATTCTTTCTGAAGTGGCATGCTACTGTAGCATTTCCTGCATACAACCTCTATGGAACCTCAGATGTGGGCTGACTGTCTTCTATATCAAGTGCATATGCTCATTTTACTAAACAGTGTGCTCATTTTACAAAAGAGATCCCTAGTTTTAAAACACAACTTTGTAATATGAACAAACAATTTATCTCCAAAAAAGTCATCTAATGAAATCCTGATACCTGTCACCAGCTCAGTCATCTGATATTAGCGGTTCTTCAGATGCAGAATTGACATAATTTTAAAATTGCTTACTGCTGATCTGTGATCACTGTGATAAGAAAAAACATACTTTTTAGGCCTACCCCTTGTTAAAGAGGGACTGTCTCCTTCAGGTGACATCAGCAAAAGGCCACAATTGAAAACAGGTGTCCAGCCTTCTATTTGCCACATGAAACACACACACTCCTCCACACCTTGAGATTTGTGAAAGGTTGGAGGGGTCTAAAACTAATGACAATTAAAATGCATTGGGTCAGTGTCTGTACAATGGATTGCTCTGATAAAAAAAAATCCAACACACAGGATGTTATACAAGTCCCTAACTAGAACTGAATTATTGAGTCACAGGAAATTAAAAAATTCCTGCAATACCGATCCACCTCTCAAAGCCAATCTGTCCTGTTCTGGATTGCCCCTTCTCTGAACTCAAGCCACTGTGGGGCTATTTGTTCAACTGTTCATGTTGGTTAACCATTCATAACACAGATATTCTTATTCCACTGTCCACTGCAGATGGGACTCCATCTTCCATTCACAGCTGTAGTCTTTCAGTATCAAAATCATACAGTAACTGTGGCCCGTATTTATGTTTCCATATTTTCATATTTAGTAAATATAAAGTCACCAGAAAAGAAGAGCTACGGCAGAGGAAAAAGCATGGGTATTCATGGTCTTTTTTGAGTAGTGTTTAAAAATAATTTTAGATTATATTTATATGCAATGCTTTTCCTAAGCTTTTCCTTCTTTTCCTTCCTTAAAATCCTAATTTTTTGGAAAGCATGATAAATTACAAACCTTCTACAAAAACTCTATTTACACACAAGTAAAATGTAGAAATGTAAGAGGGTATAAACATAAATACCAAACATTCCTTCTGTGAAGAGTTATCTGTAGTCACCTCTTTAATCACTAACAAGTATGGTGTGCTTAGGAAATTGTCCTCAGTCTTGTCCATTTTTCCACAAACAGAAATATCACATCACACTGAAGTAAATGTACTGATTTGCATACTAACATTTTAGTTAAACAGGTTTTATGCTTGCTTTAATAACAGCCATATTGTTTTAGTCAATTTAGAGCTGTTTAGTCCTTCTCCATGTAAAGTATGTACATTACAGTTGTCCATATTTAGATTGATGAATTCACCTATTATTCCCTACACAGTCCAATCACATGCACAACTTATGATATCAGAAAGTTCTTGACAGCAACAGAAGAATACATTTATTTTGATTGCTATGTAACTAAACAAAAACTAAATCACATACATAAATTAACTAAAAATAAACTAAATAGCATACACAAATAATTAAATTGAGCAAATGACATATTTGTGAGGCCTATTCATGAAATTTAAATGTAATCAAAACTTGTATTTCAGTGTCCCCTGTTGCTTACCCTATTATTAAGCACCCAGTATAAAATGTTGCCTGGTGTGCCTTTAAAGTGAAAGTTCGGCATCATTCCAGTCATAACTCTGTTGTACGAGCTTGCTGAGTGCTCTTGGAAGGAGAATGAAAGAATTTGGAACAACATAGACCAAATAACAAGCAGCTAATGCTAATTGTATGGTGCAGTGAATAACGAAAGGGAAAAAAACTACTCTATTCTACTCTAAATCTACTGTTACATCAACTGCAATGAGCAAACCAACTGATATCAGGCCCAGTCATTCAATCTCTTTGAGTGGCAGCATGACCAGCCTCAGAGTGGGATGGAAGGACTGCTTGGGCCAAAAACAAAGATCTGCTTTTGAGCATGGAATGTCCAAACCATGTAAGGTTTGGACTGATCAGAGTGCACTCAACTCTAAGTTCTGCAAACTCAGCATCTTGCAGTGCTACGCACCAACAAATGAAGCTGAGTAGAAGGACAAAGAGGATTGGTACTATGAGAGGGCAATGGACACACATGGCCATGGCATGAGAAACAACAATGGCAATCCCAGCTCTAGATGTGCAAGTGATGATCACGCTGGTCTGGAAAAAATGTTGGCCACCTTAAATACTCTTTGATTGTTAAATCAAGGCTTTCTGCTCTACAGCAAGTTGAGGCTACCAAATTACCATTTAAATCTGTTTAAAATCAGTTAATAGCCCTGTTGTTCAAGGTCACTGAATGCTGTCTGTAGGAAAAAGAACTACAATTTGATGCAACATAGCCCGAAAAAACAAACCCATAACTAATGTTAGCTGAATAGGGGATAGCAAAATTAAGCTGAATGTAAATTACTGTGCCCCATTCACTTAGTTCCTGATTCACTATTCGGTCTATGTGTCTATGTTAATTTTCTCATGTGACCTCGAAGAACGGGGCTATGGATTGATTCACACCGTATTTCTCCTAATCCTGGACATAGTAACTAGATGGAAATCGACATATCTGAACAGTAGACATATCTGACATGTAGAACAGAAGCATGCCATAAAAATAGTTACTAAACTGTTAAACTCACATCTTTCTTTAAAACAGCCCCTACCAAACACAGTGGAAATTTAGGGTGTTGTAAATACATGTCTATGTGCCCCCTTCACTCCTGCATAATTCCCTGCCCCTGCTTGTGATGGGCATGGAATAATTAACTCTCCCTATATAATGGTTACACCTGTGGCAAATGGCTATTTCCCATGCAGTGTTGTTTAGGCTGTGCCTTTGTGCGATTCATCTATTTTAGCAACAGCATTGTGGGTACGTGCTTTTGTTAACTACACCATTAAAGCTTGCGGCAGCAGTCTGGTGTATCTGCCATTTTATGCAGAAGATTGACACACAGCTCCCCTGTTCAGCCTAGGTCTAGGGAGCCAGCACAAATGCTACAAATTATGTACAGTTGTATGTAATGCTACAAATTATGTAAAGTTGCATATGCATTTAGCTTTTTGCCATAAGATCTATTTTAATGTTCTGTTTCCAGCAGCCTGACTCGTAAGCCATTGCTGTTTTGCTGATGCTTAAGTTTGGTATGGCTGTTTGTTTACAAATAGTTTTGTCTGCATTTGTCTTTCGTCCGCTGAGTGTTCCCTTCAATGTTTGCCTGCTAAGTGTCAAGGTACATTGACTTAGAGGAATACTCTTCAGTCATCTTGGCAAATGCATTATTGATGTAACCATCACTAAGACCATTACCATACATCCCAATCAGAAATCATGGATGACTGTAGAGGTGAGAACACTACTGAAAGCCAGGGACACTGCCTATAGGTCTGGCTCTGAGAAAGGCTAGGGCCATGCTGACCCGGGTCATCAAAACAGCAAAGCGCACTCACGCTCAATCACTCACAGATACCAAAGACACATGCCACCTATGGCAAGGAATACAAGCCATCACCATCTACAGATCAGCTCCACGCTCCTGTGACGGTGATAGCTTCCTCCCAGAAGCACTGAACCAGTTCTACTCAAGATTTGAAACAGAATGTAGTAGCAGAAGTACCAAGGAAATCCAGCCCTCCCCCCAACGAACAGGTGCTACATCTGTCCACATCTGAAGTAAGGAAAACTCTGCTCAGAGTCAACATGAGGAAAGCTGCTGAGAGAATGTGCTAGCTAGCATGCAACCATACCTATTGGTGATGACGAATTAGCAGCTGTAGAAGCCCAGCCAGTCCACCAGGGGGCCAATCGAAACAGCACCCTTCATTAGTAGCTGGGAAATCTCAATATCGCGAAATGTCTGCATGTTCCTCTAGAACAACTGAGTGGACAATGCCACTGAACCTCGGAGGGGGGCGTGCAAACGGGAGCACATAGCCCGTGGAGAGCGTGTGCAGTTCACGCTTGCACACTTAGGGAGCATGTGGTTTGGAGGCGCTCACACTTGAGGGAGGATACGGTTGGGAGAACCATCCCTTGGTCCAGCGGGAGCTGAGAGCTCATTGGGGCGACCCCATGAGTGGATCCTGCTGGATGCATTGTTAATGATTGGTTGTTGTGGGGATTTTTAATGTTTTTTTTTGGGGGGGGGGGGGGGGCATATACTGCTCTTATTTTTTTTAACACAACAGGGGGCATGTGCTTGGGTGCAGCCAACGGTGGGGTACAACAGCGTATGTGAGCAGCCGGAAATGGTGGTTGACTAACAGATGGCGCTGCACAGCCATCACGTAGCCCATCATCTTTCCCTGTGCCTGGGTCATGTACATTGTTAGCCGAAGTGAGAGGTCCATGGCTTTGCAGAGGTTGGTGACTTCTTCCTCAGTCGCTGGGAAACAATCTTGTGGAGGAGGTCTGCCTAGTAGACCTGTAGGAGAGCCATTGTGCTCAGCATCTTACAAGCCTGCACTTTGCAGGCAACCACCACGTGGAGCTTGGCTGCCAGAGAGGACATGGGGGCATTGCTTTGACTGGGTAGGGGGTAGAGGTCTGCATTGCGGGACCCAACGCAAATCTCACGGGAACGAGCAGTTTGAGTTTGGCTGCTAAAATAAACACTGCAGGTTTGTCCAGGATAGCAATGCAGGCTAACCTAGCTACTACAGGATCTCAGTCAACCAACAAAGTAGTGAACAACATTAAACAAGGTGTGTACACCACTAAAACCAAACAAGGCAAGTCCTACATTTGGAAACAATTCTCAGTTGTGTGTGACAGAGACAGAAAAGAGCTGGCTTTCGTGACTTGTGTGAAAAAAGTGTGAAAAAAATTTGTCTACAATGGACACATGGGCGGGTGGGTGTGGACATACACATTGCGGGATTGGGTGGACACGTTGCGGGCAGTAATGATCAGAAATTCAGTGGGAGCGGGCGCACAGTTCTCTAGTAGGGAGGAAGAGCTAGCTCCATCCTCCTGGTCGGCCATGCCTTCACCATCGGATGTGTCAAGGGAAATGGTGTGCTATGCTGCTAAGCTGAGAGGCTGGGTGAGCTAGTTAGTCACCCTGTAGCTTCCTGGCTAGCTGGCTGCTAGGTATCTCAACGTCCCTTGCAGCCAAGAGTTCGGTGTGGAAGCGGAGGGCAGGCACCAGGCATGCAGAGGTCTGTGCGTGCATGGACAAGTGGTGGGAGAAACAGAATTACCACATGGGCAGTGTTTCATGGCGGTCGCTATCTTCAAAGCCACAGGTGTTGCAGTTGAATTCCTAGCACACAAATGTAATGGTCTTCTAATCTGTTGAGTTTGCTAGACAGCTCACTCTGGGGCACAGGACACAACACCAGAACAACCATGGAAACCACTGAACAGAAGTAGTTGCTGGGTTCGTTGGGTGGAAATTGTACAACTGCAAACTAAATTCATCAGCTATATGACACTGAAAAAACAAGCAAAAGTTGATTTATTGGAGAAAGCTGAATGTGTTGCTGGGGATCATTGGACCTCGATAAGCAATACAAATTATGTTGGTGTGACCGCACACATTTTTGACGACACTGACAGGGAATGGCCTAACCATACAGAAGACTACGACCAGGCACTATGCTGAAAACTGGCAGAAGCATAAGCCTGGGGAGTTCAACAACCACAATTCCAAGTCATATACCAAAATCCATTTAAATTGAAAAATGTTGCTCCTCGTGTCAAATATTGATATGTGATCAATTATGATTAATTAATAACAAAAACTAATTCAGTTTTTTTTTTTTTTGATCAAGTCCCACCGCTGCTGTATACACAATGCTCAAAAACAGCCAGGGAAGGCTGGCAAAAACATGTCAAACAAATAGATAGCCAACTAATTTGTCACATCACATCACGTCAAGTCACGTCACAATGCTGCTGGTCATTTGTGAACTGTGATTATTTTGTATACTCTTGGTAACAGTTTCTATGCTTCACTGGCTCTTATTGGCTAAATGGGCAAGAATGTTTGAGACTCATTGAAGATAATGACATATGATTGGCTGACTCTCTCTGCCACAGCCACTGAACTGCTGAGTGCAGTGACTAGTGATGTGTTGTCCACGAACAAATCGGTTCTTTTGAAAAACTTTGAAATGAATGGCACAAACTGATTCACCACTTCTCGCTGTCAGACGCTCCTTTGTTCAAGAATCTGTGCAGTCTGTGTTCAGTGACAGTAGTGAAGAAAGCCAGCCAGCCAGCCAGCATTGTATGCTGTTACTTTTATCAAGTCTGGGACATTCTCATACCTTTTATTCAATGAGAGCCTATAAAGCATAGCAGCCATTTCCATGAGTAAACAAAATAATCTAGTGATATGGAAGATTACTTGACAGTAATTGTTGTTAATACTATTTGTAATGAAGTTGCTACAGTTAATGTGTAATGAAAGTTAAATAAAGCATTATTCATTGGCAACCTTTTTTGAATAGGTTTAGTCATTCATCCATTGATTGTACAGTGGATGGTTCTACTGACTCGGTATCCTCTCTAGGAAGATACCATTGTCTGAATATTCATCTTTACCTTCAACCTATTTCTGAAAAACACAATTTTACACTGAACAACTGAACTTTAAACTCATTTTGCCTTTCTTACAAAAATAAATCAATAGACTATTTCAATGGTTGGCCAATCTAAGGCCCAAGGGCCAATTGCGTCCCTCTGTAATGTAATGTGGACCATTGTTCTGTTATTCTATTATTATGATCTCTGGAAGGCTGCCTGGAGGTTATGTTTTTGCTGGCGTTTGTTTGTTTGTCTGTCTATCTGTGTACAAAATAACTCAAAAAGTATTGCACAGACTTGGATGAAATTTTTGAACAATGTGAGTATTAAGACAAGGAACAGATGATTCAATTTTGGTGGTGATCTGCAACACCATCTGAAATTTGTATTAGGTCAGATTGGGCTCTCAGAGTGCTTTTTTAGTTACATGTCCATCACACATCATAGTTTCAGAACTGGTGACACGTTTGTCAATGATATGATTAAACAGTGTAGCATTGCATGTCTCTCTTTCACTTGAAACTAGCTAAAAACTAGGGTCTTCGTTTTGCATTGGCCATCAGCAGCTTAGATTTTTTTTCACAAACAGTAAAGTCTGGCCACCCTTGGACTATTTGGTTATTGTATTAAATTTGCCTCCATAACCCATCAAGACCAGGGATGGACTGGAACAATCAGGCACTGAGCCTGCACCAGCCTACCATAGGATCACACAGGCTACATAATGCATATGATCTTTTTGGCAGATACGCTGAATTTTGTGGAACACAGCACGTGATTAGATTTTAGACTTCAATTAGATGACCTACTGAGAGCATGTTTGATAACCATAGACACAATTGCCCAATTCTTGAAAGCCTACAACACTATCAGACATTAAATGGCATATTTTAATATTCTCTGGAGTCTACCCCTCAGTCAGACTAGCTGAAAAAGCAGGCTACACCTGTTGCTGAGGAGGCATTGCTAGCGCATAAACAAGGCCATTATTTGTCAGTAGTTAGTTGCTAACTTGCTCATTTAGTTTAGTTTAACACAGAAAGCTAAATTTCATTTCTCGTCTAGTTTAGTTTAACAAAGAAATAGTCATCTTTGCGTAAGCTCCTCTATTTAGAATTTTTTGATCAAGTTCAGCTTCAAAGTACCTCAAGTACCTCATCAGGCATTCCTTCATTTCAGTTGGCTGTCGCTCAACATTTGCATAGAATAGCCTTTCTTTTATTCTGGTCCTGACTTCCTGTCGCTTGCCGCTGTCAAATGCTCACTCTCAGTGAAAATAAATAGAAACCTGTTGCTTTGTAGTTGTCTCCAGTTGTTAATGTGACTGAGGGGTTTGGCTACAATGAAGTTGGAAATGGTATTTAAGGACACAGTATAGGCCAGAACTATGAAAAATAGTAGAAAAATTACCCCTGAAAAAAGTTAATCACAATGAAGTATCTCTCACAACCATATAGGCTTACTGATATAAAGATCCAGGTTCAATTTTAAGGTATAGGCTATTTAGCATGGAAGTAACCTAACCCTGACAACAAATTAGCTCTTGCTGATGTTTGGGCAATGTGTGCATGCCTGACACAAGTGCATCGGTGATATGTAGTGTGGAGATTGGTAGCTAATTGGCAAGATATCAAGGAAATGGTGGCATTAGAATGATGACCACCCATGAGTATAAGGTTAACCTGTTAATTTTTAAGTGATCCCACTAGAGCAAACAATGTTTCACCAATGAAGAGACCAAGGGTTGAAGGTCAGAAACTTTATCATTTAATTTTTTAATGGTTTATTTAATAGGGACTATGCATATTTATTAACACTGTATAACAAGTGAGTATCACCAAATCAATTCCTGGAGGAGAGAACAAAGGGCATGATCAGTATGGTCGGTATGGCTTCACCTTAAGTCAACAACTACTCTAACTTGAAAAGAAAATCTAATGAGCATTTTTTTCTCCATTGACCAAAACTCTGCCCTGACATCTCTGCTGGACTGATTGAGTAACACTGAGTCGTAGATAGCCGAGGTTAAAGCTGTGTTCTTCTGAAACCTTGAAACTGTGATTTGACATGTTGAAAGTTTAGCAACACTTGAAACTGTCTGAAGCAGTAACACTGACCGATATGCCGAATTTTACCACTGTGATGACTCTTCCTGCTACCAGTAAAGTGGCAAGCCAATTATGTTAATGCTAGCTACCTGTATCTATCCTTAAACCTACTCAACATATCATATGCTGAAAACACATCTCATTAAAGCATTTTATGATCACAACAGGCGTCATAGGATACAATATCTGATGAAACACTTTTACGATGAGTTTACTTATGTTTATTCATCTAAGTTAGCAGCTAACCAGCTAGCTTGACAAAAGTTCACTTGTGTAACTGTCTCCAAAAAGGTAGCCTTCCCAGACAGCACACATATGTCAGTGAGCCGTTGGGCCAACGCAGAAGGATTCCGTTATTATTCCGTATTATCTCTTTCGTAACCCCTTGGGAGAGGTAATAGGAATGCCTGGTATGTATCTATGGGCCTATGGTGTATAAATGTGTGTGTGCAAACTGCTAGCCTATGCTGAATTAATGAAAACGCATGCACATGACCAACCAGTGTATCTGCTATGTCTGCAAAGATTTATACTTGGAATATTCAGGTTGCTGTCAATGAGTAGGCACATTCACACCCCATAACACCCACCAGGCGACAATTGCCAAGTTATCAAAACACCTTGTCACTGGTATGTGTGAGCGTAGGGTGAGCGTGTGTTCAGCAAGATGGGAGAATTCATTCCCAAGAGGTGAAGCAGGATCAAACCCTCAAAAGTTCAGCAACTAGTGTTCCTCAATGCCAATATGAAGTAGACCTCCAAAAAAGAAAACAATGTTTTTGATCATGTTGTTTATTTGCCGTTTATTTGCTGATCATTTTGTTTATTGGCTGTTTGTTTTGCCAAGTGATTCAATTTCTGTGTTCAAATTCAAATTCTCAAATGTTCTATGCAATGTGCACAACAATCAAACTACAATTCACATACTTTTTCCCATATTTTTACATGGTCACTTACATTTGTTATGCTTGTTTGAGATTGCTGGGATTGCTAAAGCAACGTCTTTTGGGGAGCAATGAGGCTCTCTTACTGGACAAAAGTTAGAGATGATGTTTCCATCATGGGCTTTTCCTGAATGAAAGAAGTCTCTTTTGCTGCCTTCAAATTCTATTGTTGCTTACTAAAGTTCCTTTCCTACTGAAATGTCCTGCAAATGTTTGTGGTAAGGACTGTTCAGATCGTCTAAATTGGTAGGAAAAGTGTTTTGATGTTTCTTTTCAAATTTCCTTTAGTATTGTGTACACTGGCGGTTCCTACAAAGTGAAAGGAGTAACTTAATACTTCATATTTAATTGAAAATATAAGCAGTATATCTGATACAAAATAGGCTAACTTTATGCAGTCATAACATTAACATTACTTTAGTCATACACTCCAGCTTGGCCATAAACTACATTTCTACTAAATTTATTTTACATAATTTATAATTTGACCTGTTGAGCTGTCAATGTTTTCTGCAGCTGATGTAGACTATGATGATCTCATTTGCAACTGAAATTAGTCTCATGAAACAAATTTTAACAGCACCAGTGCAGGCCACGTGCCGACATGACATGACGTCATCCAAATGAACAAAATGAACAAACGATTAGTTTTGATTAACTGAAAGAGGAAAACTAGTTCCTGACAAAGAATCATAATGCCCATCACTAAGAGTGACAGCTCTGACTGTTGTAAACAACAATCAAAAGAACAAATGAGAGCTGGACACAGAGAATCATCGTTCACTTCAAAGATTTGTTAAAAGGAACCAGTTTAATTGCGAATGACACACCACTAGTACAACAGAGGTTCAAACTACATAACAGCCTGAGTCTGACTTTCTCAAAAATTGCTAACCACCATGGTACTATGGAAATTTGAACAACTGTGTGAGGATCAATATCGGTTCAGATGTAAAATAAATCATAATATGTTTATTTTTATTTTATTTATGTATTGTTTTAAGCAAGCCATTATTGAGCCTCTTTCTGTAGGTCCACTGAGAGACCTATACAGCCATTCAGCAAAGCAAACCTGGGCATGGGCTAAACAACTTCAGTTTGAGCAAACAGTTATGAAACATTAACAGAGACATTTTAACGCGGGTGTTTGCTAAATTAGGTTGTATGACATAAACACTGCATGGTAGATCCGTAAAGTTGTTCAGTGATGTTCACCCTCTCTGTACCACCATAACGCAAATTAATCTAACACTGAAGAGGTTATCCAAAACAACTTCCATTGACTCCCAAAAAATACTGATTTGACACCATTCACCAACAACCATGATATTGCGTGTACCATCTCTTGCAAATAAATTCTTGTTGTCTTGGGGTTTTCATACTGGTGTGACACCCACAAAAGTGTAATTTGTGTTTTAGAAAATTAGAATATTCAGAATTCTTGTCTATTATTTGAATACATTGGAATGTATTTTGGGAAAATAAATGTATGCCCAAGATTTATGCATTTCAAGTTGGCTTCTTTGAAGTGTATTGTGCTGTGCAGGGGCCAGGGGCAGGTGATGGGTTTAGCTGTGGGTTTTTTCATTGCTTCAGAGAGCCCGCTAACTTGACACAGTGTCTCCTCATATTATCTCCTATGTTACGGGTGGATAATGTACAAAAACAACATAGAGCTAGGATTTAGCCATGCTGAAATGTGCTTGGAATGTGGTTTTAGTCAAGTAATTTTCGCTAGAGCCTTGTTCTGAAATTGTTTGTAATGAGCAAAACAAGAGGGCAAAGCCTGCCAGAGTGTCTGTCTACTGACAAAAGCCCCCATTTTGTTAGAGAGCGAGTCAGCTCAACACACACACTTTCCCACATACATGTGCACACAAAGATGAGCTGACAATGTTAATGTGTACTGTTTTTTGTTCAATTAGTTCAGATTCAATTCAATTTCAATTCAGTTCAATTTTATTTATACAGTGCCTTTTACAATAGTATTGTCTCATGGTGCTTTACAGAAGGAGCACTCAAGAGATATTTAGTTAGTCTAGGAAGTGCCAGGGGTAATGCACAATCAGTAGTAACCATGAGAGAGATGGTCATTATCCCACTTTATATTACATGGTAGTCAGTCCATAGGTGGTTATCAGGAATTATGGCTGGACAGTATAGTAGTGGCCAGACATAGTGTTAAAATCAAGGAGTGAGATGGGTCATGGGAGATGGGGTAACAATAAGGGTCCATTTGACAGTGCCATTGTGGGGGGGGGGTCAGTCACAAAGCCTTAGGGAAGGTGAGTCGGTCCTGGCATGGGCGTCTAGTGAGAGCCTCTAGGATGGAGAGTCGGTCCTGGCACGGACCTCCTGTAGTGTTGGTTGCACTCAGGAGGGGAGGGTGACAGGAGTCTGCCGGAAGGAGGCAGGGAAGACACTCAGCAGAGATGATTGTGGACAGAGGAAGCAAATGAATTAGGCCAGGCTCACACATCAGTGAACAAATAGGTCATTTGTGCATACATACAGTATATGTATACACACACACACATACATATATATATATATATATATATATATATATATATATATATATATATATATATATATATATAAAATGACCCATGAGAAGTGATGATTTGCCATGCACCATCCCCAACTATGGGAAACAGTAAAGAGGTTTTAAGTCTAGACTTAAAGGTATTGAGAGTGCCCGCTTGTCGGATGTGAGAGGAGGGAGATTATTCCACAGGAGGGGCGCACGGTAGCAAAAGGCTCTTCCTCCTATCATAGATTTTGATATTCTCGGGATTACAAGAAGACCAGCATTTTGTGATCTTAGGGTTCTAGAAGGGTGGTAAAGGACAAGTAAGTCTTTAATATATGTTGGAGCATGGCCACTGAGGGCTTTGTAGGTTAGGAGGAGTATTTTTTAAAGTCAATTCGACTTTTAATAAGGAGCCAATGTAAGCAAGGACAGGGGAGATATGTTCATATTTATTAGTCCTAGTGAGTGTTCGGGCCGCAGCATTTTGTACTAGCTGTAGGATACAGGTATTCCTACACCCAGAGAACAGAGCATTGCAATAATAAAGCCTAGAAAGTAATAAATGCATGTATACATTTTTCAGCATCCTCAAAGTATAGGAACTTTCTAACCTTTGCAATATTTCGTAGGTGGAAAAAAGATGTTTATGAAATGTGTTTTACGTGACTATTTAGAAAGAGGTCCTAGTCAATAAGTACCCCAAGGTCTTTAACTTTTGTGCTACATGACAGTGAAAGGCCACTGAATACGTTTTGGTGAAGAGGTAGAATGTTGATCAGCTGTTTAGGGCCAATCATCATAATTTCAGTTTTATCAGAGTTTAAACATAGGAAATTTTTAGTCATCCAGGTTTTAATGTCTTGGAGGCAGGCAGGCAAGTTTAGTTATTGGTATATAGTCATTAGGCTTCATGGAAAGGTAAAGCTGGGTATTGCCAGCATAGGAGTGGAAAGTAATGCCATGTTTATTTATAACAGATCCTAAGGGTTATGCATAGTCTTTGATGCCTATCATGTGTTCAAGCCTGTGTAGTAGGATACCATGGTCAATAGAGTCAAAGGCAGCACTAAGATTGAATAGGATTTATATTGATATATAGCCATTATCAGATGAGATAAGGAGGTCATTGAAGGCTTCAACTTGGGATGATTCTGTACTATGATTAGCTCTGAAGCCTGACTGCAAGGTTTCCTGGATATTATTTTTGTTTAAAAAGCTACAGATTTGCTTAGACACAATTTTTTCAAGTATTTTTGATACAAATGGGAGGTTAGATATGGTTCGGTAGTCCATGGAGTCATTGCTGCTTAGAGTTATTGGAATGGAGTGGGTCATCTCATTCCTACTTTTTTTTTTTTTTTTTTTTTAAAGCTATCTTGTACTCCTTTAAGCTATCTTTGCAAGCAAGGTGGAACACTTTGAGTTTAGTGGCATACCATTTCCTTTCAAGTCTACGCGCAGCTTGTTTCAGTGAGTGAGTCTGTGTGATATTTTACACTGTGTGGTCTTTTTAAGTGGTGCAATGGTGTTGAATGCGGAGTGTAGTACATTTACAACACTATCAGTTAATTGATCAAGTTGGGTCGGGCTTGGAGTAGAGCCTTCTAATGTAGGTCTATGTTGGGTTAGTAAAGGGTCAAGGAGAGAGGCAATAGAAATGAACTCCAAGAACGTGATAACTTTCTGGCTAAAGTTAGCAAGCAACTGTTCTAACTCGAAGTGCTAGCTTGGTGCATGATAGCAAGTACACATTAGCATGGACAGAGACAAAATCTGCTGGTGACTAGGTTGGGTTTTTTTGTATCTTTTATCAGTTTTCTCATCCGTTTCTCATCCTTACCCTGCGTTCAATGCTGCCTCTTCAAGAATAGTTTCAATGCCCATTAATGTTAACACTGTTTACTGACGTAATATTAGAGAGCTAGCTGCACAAGGTAGTTTGCCGACATGAAAGTAACAACAGATATTTTGTAAGACTTAACTTCTTGTCGACAGCAAATGCTAAGTTCTCTTGAGTTGTCATTGTGTTTACCGGTAGCTTTGTAGTTCATTTTAATGTTAGGTGGAGGACTTAATGAGGGGTAACTATCTTGAAGGAGTTGTTTTTATTATTGTAAATTCACGGGGCAGCGACGATGCACTGAGTTTTAAGCAACACTCTATGGTGGAGGCTTTATATTACTTATCCTCTGGTTTGTTAGATACACTCAGTGCAGTTAAACCAGGGGTCTCCAACCTTTTTTCGTCCTAGAGCTACTTTGAAAAAATCAACGTGGACAAGCTACTCAACTACTATTTACATCAGTATTATTGCTAGACCTATAAACGTGACATCCTTTACCATCTTGCACACTTACAACACAAAGTGCCGTTCTAAAGTGTCATCTCATTTTGAGGGAAGAAATATATTTCCTGATCTTTATTGGCCTCTTTATTTTCCATAGCTACAACCAAATCTGGTACATACTAAACATTAACATCAAAAAACAGTAAAAAGCATCATTTTGTACCAGACAGGGCAGGATGATTTTGTAATTTCATTTAAAAAAAAGCTGAAGTGGCAGAGAGTTGGCAGGTAATTGTGCCACTTGCTTCTTGTCCAGTGTCATCTCCACCACACTATCACATGACACGTGACTCCAATACAAATGGTTTAGTCTGGCTTTATCAATCACAAGTAGCAGTAATGCATGACAAGACAACTGTTGGCAAGTGTCCCGAAACAGCAGACAAATTAAATCTAGAAACGTGCTTTTACAGAATAAGATTAGGTCTTTCTAAATTACAAGGAAAAACATTGGTGATGTGTCAACCGATTGGCCGCATGAAAATACTCCCGTGAAATTGAAGGTAATGGTAATGCTAAGTACAGGTTAAGGTTAATAGTTAGTTGTATTTTATGATATTAACACTTCCAAATGTTCTTATGGTGTTATATTTGCTGATGACCAAGTAGTTTACAGACTTGAAAAAAGAAGCTCCCTTATATCTGCTTTAAGTTGCTGTTCCTAATCCAGGCATGGGCTAAGGCTAACGTTTTCCTGCCACTTGAGCAAAACTTAATGGCTCACAAACAGTAGTTACAACAGCAAAATGAATAGAGAATCATATTTATCCAGGAAATACCAAACATTGTAAACATGTAATGATGGAGCAATGAGGACGACCAGGTAAGGTAAATTACATTACTTTCACCGCTCGTTATCTACAATTAACATATAGCTAGCTAGCAAAATTGCTAAATACAGGGGTATTAAGAGAATGTTAGCATGCTAGATTTAGGCTTACCAAAATAACTGCTAAGAACTTCCCAACTGATTGCCTGCTAAAGTTAAGCTGAAGCCAACAAACAATACAATCATTAGAACAAGGCATTACTGTCAATATGTTTTAATTAGACTATAATGGACAATAGCATGATTTTATGTTTGATAGCGTTACATGATGAACCTCACAGTCCACAGTAAACCCAACAGCGTTGTAATGAACTTACAAATTATGTGGGGTTGGGAAGTTCTGGAACCATGCATTTCTTAATTACAGATAATGCAGCAATAACCATTTTCCCCCATTCCCAAGTTATTGCCCGTTATGCTAAAATGGAAATAAAACAACCACACTTTCATTCAGTGTCAATGTGTTTGGGAAAGAAATACAATGAGGTCACTAACTGTGGAATTTAAAGCAAGGGAGAGAAAAGGAGGGGGAGCTACCATTCATTTAAGGTGAGCTAACAGATAAAACTGAACATTACTATCTTCTACCTCTCCAAGTTATTGAACACATAGCCAAAGATGTATAATATTATGTGGTGGGGATTGTAGGTTACAATACTCTCACAGTTGTCCTAAAGTTAGGAGAGTGTAAGATTTTTGGGGTTAGGATGGTTCTGTAATACAATTTTCTTAACTTCGGGTTGGGATAGAAAAAATGACTTAGGAACTACCGTTACCATGGTTAACAGACAGTTAAGATAGGATTATCAAGTTAAGTTTCTGTAATATGCCCCCTCAACATTTAGCAGGTTTATATTGCCATTGTCTATACATTTAATTTTTTAATTTTTTAAATACATTGCTGCAGAGAGCTTGAGAACCTGGCACGCTGTCTCCTCGTTCCTCTCCTGTATTTCAAGAGTCAATCTGTTCAACTCATTGCCTTTTACAGATTTGTCTGTACAGGCTCGTACAGGGAGCCACAGCAGATACACAGGCCACAAGGCAGTGTTCTGGGAGATAATGGCACATTAGTCCATACAGTTGGAGGAAGAATGGGTGCTACATCCACCATGCCAGTGTTTTCCTTCATTGCGAAGATACAACCTACCTAAACCATCCCTCATCCCAGATGCACAAGTTCTGCTTCCACCAGAACAACTGCCAGTGAAACTATGACTGTGCTGCACACCTGGAACCAGACCCACAAATGAAAGAGCTGCCTGGAAGAGCAACCAACTGTGAGGAAGAGGGAAAAGCAGTCATGGCAGATTGTGGGAGAAAAGGCTTGGTTTGGAGCATCAAGAGGATTCTGGTCACTGTGACAGCCGATGAACTTCTCCAACAAGACCAGAGTGTTGGTCCTGTGTCTGGGAAGGATTCATCCACGCTTCAGGTTGGCGATGAAGAGAGTTGCTTTGAGTGGATTCTATAACAGTGAGGCTTTGGTGGAATTTGTGGATGTAGTTATGATAGTGTTGTCAGAGCTTAATGATACTGTAAATAATGTCATTCAGAGTCGTAATGCTCAATCTAAAACAGGTGCAGAGGTGAATGTGCACAAAGTATTGTCAACTCCAGTACTGAGTGAGAATGTGACAACAGGTCAGCCAGATGCAGATGTGTCGATTTAAGCCGATTATAGGTCAGATCCGATTAGAAATGTATCCATGCCATCCAATCGGATTCAGCTTGATCGTATTGAAATTTCGGATTGAGAGAGGTGGTGTACATCTTTTGATAAACCAATTGATGAGATTCATGAACTAGATTTTCCAGTTTGCGTATGTGTAGGAATAAACTGGATGCTTGCTAACATTAACAGCTAGCGAAAAGGGTGAAAGTGAATGTATTTGTGACAATAATGTAAGCTGCGGCAAGCTAAGGAGTGCTAGCTAATAGACGTCAGATGGATGTAAACAAAAGGACAACATGAGAAACCACTGCGC